>VWZO01011415.1:2468-72785 GCA_013396975.1 Bucco capensis | reverse complement strand
GTTACTTCCTCTCCTCCCACATGGAAGATCAGTAGTGGATAGTAGTCCGAGGATTGCACCAGGCTGGGGAGTTTCCTAGTAATATCCCTAACCCTGGCTCCAGGGAGACAGCAAACTTCCCTGTGAGGAAGGTCTGGCTGACATATTGGCCCCTTTGTTCCTCTCAGAAGGGAGTCACCTATGACCATAACCTTTATTTTTTTCTTTGTGGCTGACGTTGTGATAGGAGCAGTGAGCTTTGTTGAGTGTTTATGTTTCTTTGTTATAGGCTGTTCATCATCCGTGTCTTTCTTAGACAGATCTATCTCAACCAGGGCCTCAAATCTGTTCTTTAGTGGCACTGGGAGGGATGAGGTGGGCAAAGAGGAGAAAGGTTGTTTGATGCCTCGACCTTGAACTGTCTTCCATTTGCTCCCCATATCTGTATTACTGCCTCTGATTTGGCAGGGGCAGGACACAGGGGTCCTCTGATCCTGAGTATTATCAGATGGGTGCCCCCATTTCTGTTTCAGGGAGGGCAAAGCCTGGCTTGACTTGTCAGTCTTCTGTTTGGTGTCCCTGATACTCCTCAATCTTTCAACGACCTCTTGCAGCTCTGCAACCCTACAGAGGAGGTCTTCTACCTGTTCACAGCAAACACAGCAGCTCTCAGAACTGCCACCTGCTGCCAGGGAAAGCCTCTAGTAGTCTCTGCAGCATGTGTCCTGGATGGTTGTCTGCTTCTGTTGGCGCTCAGTTTGGGTACCCATGTCCACTTTGGCAACTATGTAACAGTTCTGCTGGGTGGAAACCATAGTTGGTTCCCTTAAAAAGAAAAATTAAAAAAAAAAATAAAAAATTGTCAGGATATGCCTGGGTGAGGCAAGGAGGAATGGACATCTTTCTTGTGCCACAGCAATAACTGCTGTGACTCAGAGAAGGTAGAGAGCTGAAAGATGGAAAAGATGCTTTTATTATAAGATGGAATTAGACTTTCCATTAATGACAACAAAAAGATTGTCAAGCCAATGTGCATGTCTTGGCACTATCAGACTTTTGATGTTGTCATCTTGGAAAGTGTATATAGGATTAATTTCCCCATTTTTTGTTATTTAAGCCCTTAATTTCATAGTGTCTTCTTAACTGGAGATAGGGGGAGTCATTTTCTTTTTGAAAGGATGGCTAGGGCTTGCAAACTTAAACCTGACCAGCTTATGTATTAGCTTGACTATTACCTGACTAGGTTTAAAAAAAAAAAAAAGAGAGAGAGAGAGACATAATAGAATTTTCTATTATTGCTGAGCCAAAGCAGGGCATGTGACTGTAACTTCACTCAGCTATATTTCCATTTGTTCTCTCATTTCAGTAGAATTCAGTCTCATGGGATTTCAGTACTACCTAGTTGTGAGGTCAGAACAGTAAGATTTCCTTTACCTGTGAGAACTGACATTTTTCATTTTCTTCTTGAAATAGCAGTTTGAAGCTATACTATATGTAATAAAAGGCTTCTGCTTTCTTTTCCAGAGATAGCTAGAGCCCATCACCCTAGGGAGTGACTTCTATGCTTACTTTTTGAAGTACTTTGGTATCCTGAAATATAACTTGCTGTGTAAGAATGTCAGTTTCTGTTACCATTAAGTCACAAGCTTGACAGTTTCACACTTCGACTTTTTCTGCTTGCCGTTGCTGCTAAAAAAATAATAGGTGAAATGTCATAAATTTCACACTTGGAGCAGGCTGGACAAAGCCTTTTGTCTGGATTTATAAATGCTCATATAGAACTGACAACATGTCTTAAATGCTTCCATTACAGAGGCTTTCCTTCTGTTCTGACATATAGTCAGAAGGTGAATCATGTTGTACATGTACATTTTTCACCTAGTTGAAATACAGGAAGCTCACCAAAATCAGGAGTGACTGTGATTTTATCTATTAAAGAAGATTAGCTCACCAGGGCAGAAACTGTTAATTCAAATCTGCATGATAGGTATCTTGAGGCACTACTACTGATTAATCACGCTTAGATGAGAGATGGTTTATGAAAGGAATGGTCTTTCAGGAGACATTTAGATGAATGCAGTGAAATCCTGTGGAATCTCTACAGTCCACTTGGTCCTAGCAGCTCTACTACTGCTACCAATGTTGTCAGTGGAGAGGTGAGGTTCGAAGTGTCACTTTCATAAAAGTGAAAGACAGGATCTGTTACATTTCTTTTGTACACAAAGAGACCCTAAGCTTTATCCAATACCAGTGTACACAAACCCCTGGCATAATGCAGTTTATTAATGAAACAGTGACCAACGATTCCAGCCTCAGGAATTCAAGATATGGTATTGAATTAATATAATCATATCACACATCTGTTTTTATTAAATGGTACTTTTAGCTTTTTCATAACTAGGAAGTCTTTAGGGTTTAATTATCATGATTGTCATATTTTTCCTCTTTATGAAAAAGAACATAAAATCAAGGAGAAAAAATAATCTTTAAATAATAGAAAGCCATAATGAGAATTCTTATAATTCAAGTAACTTATTTGATTTTTTTTTTATATATGCATAACTCTCATTAAAAGAACTCTAATGTGGAAAAAACATAAGCAATTTTGGTTTCATAGCCTGCTACTCCTATTTAGTAAGTTATCATTTCATATTGTCCTGGTTTGAAAGGACAAATTGGGAAATGACCCCATTAGGGACCTCCCCGTTCCCCCAAAAGGAAAGAAAATGCTGCACACTGGGGAAGAGTTAAAAAGAATAACTTTTTAACAGAGAAAAATATATAACAATGAACATACAGACTGAGGTAAACCATCCCGGTTCCCCCCTCGCACCACTGGCTGCCCCACCACTTGCAGTAAAACCTGCTGGGGTGCAGTCCAGTTAAGATGAGGTAGCAGGTGAGATGGAGTATAGAGGAAACCAGGGTGGTGAATGATGGTGATGGGTGGGTGAGTGGACAGGAGATGAATGGATGGTCTGGCCACTCGAGCACGCTGCCACAAGATGGAGGAGAGTACGCTTTCTCCCTCTTGCCGTCTCCTTCAGAAGGATAGGGAGCTCCCAGCAGTCCCTGCAGCAGAAGCCCCTCACTCCTGGAGGGCTGTTCACGCTTCCGCCTTCCACACTATGGCTGCGTTGCAGCTGTGTGGCCACTTCTTCTACTGCCGCTTGCAGCTGCTCCGGGACTCGTGGGCATGGGCTGCCATGCCTGCTCGCGCTGGCTCGCTGGCTGAGTGTGTGTAATTGCTGCCAATTCAAATCTGCTGCGGCTTCCGCACTCTGCCACGTCAGCCTCTCGCCGATCTCGCGAGGGCTGCCTGCTAGCCCCGGGTCTCTCTGCTCTCTCTCTTAGCTTGCCTGTCTCCAGGAAAGCCTTTCTCACCTGGACCCTCTCAGTAACTCAAAGGAACAGCTCTTACCGCTGTAACGCCTGCTCGCGCTGGCTCGCTGGCTGTGTGTGATGGACAACCAGTGAGTACAAATTTTTTACTCTTAAAAGATTTTCAATAAACATCACTAATATTAATTCTCTGTTAGAAATTGCAAATACTGGTAATTATTTTATAAGGAGTAAGCATTTTGTCTCAGGATACTGTGATGATTGTTCTTAGCTGAGTCTGAGCTTTTAAAGTTATGAGTTGTTTTATATTCCTCATGAAAAAGTTGCTGAGTTTGGTGATCTAATGGTGCTCCACAAGCACTTCCTGTTATAAAGTTTTAGTAATTCCTCTGTGCATTTCTGACATGCCTAGGATGTGCCTATGTGGAGACCTTAATTTTTTCTGCACTCCAAAGAGGCTATATTGCTAGCTGATTGAGGGAAGTGATTATCCTTTTCTACCCTGTGCTGGTGAGGCTTCACCTCAAGTACTGTGTGCAGTTATGGCTGCCACAATATAAAAGGGATGTAAAGCACCATAGAGAGCTCAAAGGAAGGCCTGAAGATGTTAAAGGATCTAGAAGGGAAGCTGTATGAGGAGTGGCTCAATTCACATTGTTTGTTCAGCCTAGGGAAGAGGAGACTGAGGGGACGTTGTGGTCTCCAGCTTCCTCACGAGGGGAAGTCGAAGGGCAGGAGGTGATCTCTTCTCCCTGGTGACCAAATGATAGGACCCGAAGGAATGGCAGGAAGCTGTGACAGGAATGGTTTACGCTGGATATTAGGAAAAGATACTTCACCCAGTGGGTGGTTGAGCACTGCAACAGGCTCCCCAGGGAAGTGGTGATGGCACCAAACACGACAGAATTCAAAAAGTATTTGGACAACATTCATAGACACATGGTGTGATTTTTGGAGTTGTCCCGTGCACAGATAGGAGTTAGACTTGATGATCCTTGTGGGTCCCTTGCAACTCAGGAGATTCTATGATCCTATTTAAGTGCCTTGCATCCACACAAAAAGGTCTCTGCTTTAGTTTAAGGTCTTTAGTTCTCCTTCTAGTTTTCATTGCTAAATCAATTCCTTAGAGACCTGGACAGACAGTGAGGTAAACTGCTTTTAAACATGTACTAATAATTTTTCCTGCTGTGAGATGTATCTAGCAGTCTTCTGAAGTCATTGGGAGATGTATCAGAAGCCTTAATGAGAAGAGACTTCACATACTCTGTATTGTCAAGTTCACTTTCATTGGCATGGGATTTTGCTAAAGCTAACTCTTGAAAATCCCTGAATGAAATGACAAACAAAATTGCTTTCAGATTTATTTTTCAGAGTTAAGTCACAGACCTCTGGTGTTGTGATACATCAACTCATTTTGAGCACACCAAAGAGAAATTTTTCTAGACATTATTCTACTTTATAAGCATTGTTAAGACAGATTTATTTGAAAATAAGTGAGATATTCAGGGTTACAAGCAGAAAGTTACAGAGAGAAATGAGGCCTTCATTGTAAGAGAAAATACAAACATGAATCCATAGGAAATGCAGTAGGATGGTTGCTACATAGTTGTGTGAGATACTTACAAGACATTATAAACCAGGAAATGGATAATTATTTTTTCATTAAGCAGATGGAAACTGTTTTTTCCATCAGTCTTTTTCCTCTCTGCCAAAACACAGAGCTAAAAATCATTATACGCAAGAAGTTAGCAGTCAGCATCCTACTCAAAACATGGTTAAAATAACAGAAACAATGAAGATATTTGCAAAACTTAACTATAGAAAATTAACATTTGCATTTAAAATAATATAGGTACTTATACATTTTCAAAAAGATTCTATTTAAATCTAAAAATATGTAAAAAAAAATATCAATTAAAAAGTTATTTTCACACCTTTATCTTGAAGGATTCAGGAAAAAAGAAGCAATATAATGGAAGCTCTATTTTATTGCACTTAAGGTCACAAACTTAATTTGCTCAGTCCCTGCTTCTTGTTGCCAGTTCATTTGGGAAAAAGCATGACATTTTGAAATCTATTTGCAGGTGAAAACTTGACATTGAAAAGCACAACATTTAGCAAAACTTACAACAGAATGTTATCCAGCGCATTGTGGAGGCACACCCTGCCTTCAGCCAGTGAGGTGTCCTGGGAGGCAAGGCAGTGTCAACTCCTGCACTGTGCCTGGTGTGTGCAGATCGCATCACAAGTAGTTGAACTCACAAACAGAGGTTTTCCTGCCAGATTAGTCCAGGTCACAGTGCTTGTCCCTTCTGGATACTGATACAATTTTAGCCTTCCTACAGGGTGACATGCCTTCCTAAAATTCAGCATTAATGATCCAGAAAACTCCTCAGCAGCTTTGAAGTTAAAGGATAACCTTGACCTGTGTATTTTAATACATTTGTCTTGTCTACTCTCTCAACCTCCTGTTCCTTAGAGCAGTGAAAGAAACTCCCTCAAAATACAGATTGCCAGCTCTTCACAAGCAGCCTGTTGATTCCTTTCCTTATAAATTGTGTATGTCAGTATGGTTCAAATGGAAGGAATGGTAGTCAGCTGTTAAAAAATGAAACAGCAAACAAACAGATGAAGCTATAGCAGACACTGTTTCTCACTTTGTGAAGAATACAAAATATTCATTGTTGGGTATGCATGACTTCAGTTATTTATCAAGCTAATTCAGAAATGCTGAAAATCCTTCTACAAAATGTCTGCATAGTGGTTTCTTGATAAGGAACTGCTGAGTAGGACTAATTAGAAAGGAAGAATCTTGTTTTGCAAAATGTTTCCCAGGTCTTTGCTTTTGTTAACTACGGGGATAGAATTGATTTTTTTTTTTTAATTATTTCACGGAATATGAGAAACTTCACTCTCTAAGTAGTGACTCCAATCGTTTGTAAGCTGGCATGGGTTTACTTGCTTATGTAAGATATGAAATCCCCAGGACAACTCTTTAGTGTAATAAGTTGATTTCAGATTGGGAGGGATACCAGAAACTGGTATACATGAGTCAGAAACTAAACTGTTTGCTATTTCTGAACAGTGTAATATTCCTATACCTCAAACAACTTTAAAGGAATGTACAAATTAGGTTTCAAGAAAAGCTGTTGGATCCTGCTGATTTCTCTCCCAAGTTCAAATTGATGAGTCTTTTGAAGGTATAGTGTCACAGATCTGTCAAAAATTGTTATTTCCAAAATTCCTGTGTTCCTCTAGTCAATTCCTATATTAGCTACCTTTGAAGAATCTATTACTAATACCTTGAAAATCTGGACCTAAAAGAGTTTTCTGACATGACATCCTAACAATCTGAAGGTTAACTATAGACCTCATGAAACAATCAAGGAGATTGAACAAGTATAAACTCGGCATTTGCTGTATACAGCAAAAATGAAATGCTCATGTCTGAAATAGAAATAGTTCTGGTTAAGAATGAGGTATCTCTGTCCCTTGATATTAGCATGAAAATAGATTTTATAAAGCAAAGATTAGACTGTGGTATAAATTGTTTTGATAGTATTAGACATACAGTCATTAAAATCTTGTACCAAACATCGTTAAACCATAATTCAACTATATAGCCTTGGAGTATAAATTCCAAGGATTTTTCCAGTGTATTTACATAAAATATCAATATTTATATACACTGATGGAACAACAATATGACTTCGTTTTCTAAATAAAGATGGCACATATCAATTTGACAGACACAGCTGAGACAGCTGGGTTTATGTTTCCAAAAAAGTATTCATTTTGTACTTTTTTTTCTGAATACTGACAAGGGAATTGCTAATGAAGATAAAAATTATAAGAGTGGGATGTACAACAGACAGGTGGTTCTGTAGAAATTAAAAAAAGTTATAAAGCACTGTTTTACTTTCCAGTACTATGCAGAACATTATCAGTGTTACTATTTTAAAAGAAATGAGATGCACCAGTGTGCTGTAAGAAAGAAAATTTGGCTTTTATTTCTACAAATCACAGGTTTTTCTTATTTGTGAGTTATTAGTTTACAGTCCTAATCTGATAAATGGCTTCAAAAACTTTTATGAATACCTGTAATATAGCTGTTAAAGCTACATCTTTGGTTTCTTCATGAAGCCATTGTTGTAGATGACTACTTTTTGATGATTTTTTATAAAGGTGTTTTTTTTTTTTAAATCAAATACAGGAATATTTTAAAATTTTTACTTTAGCTTGTGTTGCTGTAATTTAAGCTGTTAAAAGTGTTGTGAAATGTAGTGGAGAACTACATAGTAGTTTCTCTACTTACATGGATTTGAAGTTTTGTAACGGTGTGTAATTAATAATAGGAATTTTCTCTGTCAAGGATCATTTACCTCATCTGTGCTAGTGTAAATCCAGACATGTTGAGTCTTTCATTAGTTTATATTGGATTCATAATAAACAACAATGAAATTTAAATGTCAGTTTAAAAGACAAAATCTTTCTTGGATTAATAAAGTCATGTGTAAATAAAAAACAATGACCTTTCTGATACTGCATCAGGTTCCATGTCCTGTTGGATTATCTCCCCCAGGCTCCTTACAACTGCATGATCAGGCATGATTCAAGCAATTTGACATTCCCTTATATAACTTGACACTGTCACCACACTCTAATGAGTCATGTAAGTCATTAGAAAATAGAATTGCATAGTTCCAGAAGATTGTAACTATTTACTTATTATCTATTTTATTTTATGTAAAATAAACAAACCAAACTTACTTTGTAAACAGGTTGAAAACCTGAATTAATATACCATTTTGTTTTATTTGAATTGATTATATTTATTAAGTTTTGTTCATGACAACATCAACAGCCTCTAGTCAGCAGCAGGAAAAAAAGATTCTATATTATGTCCTAAGTAGATATGGAATTATAATTTTAAATATTCCTTTCTGACTTCCATGGCTAAATTAATAAAACTTGGATTTCCTTTTCTCTTTAATACTCTTGAAACTTTATCCATTTCCTTCAAACAAAAGCTTTTTGGTTTTTTTTGATGAAATGAGAAAAAGGAATTTCTCTAGTATTTATCTCAAAGGGCAATAAATCAATCATCTGAATAATTTAAAATAAAATTTCCTTTAAATGCCTACTTCAGTTGAATTACAGCTCAGGATTACAGTCTATCACTTCTTTGCATCAGAAGAGATAATCTTAATAACAATTCTGGTCCTAACATCTGTGGGAGAAAACTTGTCTCAAATCAAAGTGGTAAAAGAGTTCTCATTCAGGCAGGCAAGGGTTTCAGCCTGCCAAGCTATGAACTCTGCCAACACTACATTTCTTAGTCTTTCATTTAGCACATTGCTATGCTTTGTTTTTTTTAATAAAAACAATTCTTTACTAGTTTGAATGTGTGCACACATTCAAGAGTTGAGTGACCAGCGGAAAAATAAAATAGCATCTCTCATGCCTTTGTTCTGTGGATGCAAAGAAATACTTACACCACAGGTAAAACAATGCAGAGTCAGAACTTTTATTCTCTTCCTAAGAAAGGTTTTGTATCTGTGTCACATACTTTGTATGCATGTTTTGGAACTAGATCTTCCCTTCTTTTGCTCACCACTGAGCACTTCTTCCCAGAACACTGCATTATTAGAAACAATGCAGGTTTTAGCTCAGCTTTTTTGTTTTCATTGTAGAAACATATCCAAAAAGACACCGAACAGCTACTTTATACTGTAGCAATTTGATACTTTTTAAATGCAATAAATGCCCTCTAAAATGTAGGGACAATGCTATGTGTGCACCTATGTGTGTAACAAGCAATAGGATGCCAGAGGAGGTTTAGACTAGATATTAGAAAAATTTCTTCCCCAGAAGGGTTGTCAAACATTGGAACAGGCTGCTTAGGGAAGTGATGGAGTCACTATCCCTGCAGATATTTAAAAGTCATGTAGATGTGATGCTTAGGGACGTGGTTTTGTAGTTTCCTGGCAGTGTTGGGTCAATGGTAGAACTCAATGGTCTTAAAGGTCCAACCTAAATAATTCTATGATTCTACAATTCTAATATTGTAAAAAAAAAAAATTAATTTCTAATGAATAGTTACATTTGTTTGCATGTCAGCTTCTTATTATGGCACTTACCTATTTCTATACCTTTTTAATGGCAACCTCCATGAACATTGTGTTCTCTCAGAACATTTATTAAAATGTTACATTACATATTCCCTTAATTTTCAGGGAAGAAAAAAATCTCTGGCTCTTATGTTGTCTTCACATATTTAACAAGTATGCATGCTTTTTAAAGAATGTGCTGTGACATCAATCTCATTTTTTCAAGCCATGTAATGGTGATTAAGATTTCATTAACTAGCTCAGATTCTAATGCTCTACTGTGTGAGGGAACTCTATCTCTTGCCATTCTTCTAGAGGTGAATATATTTAGAACCATACTATTTTGCAAGTCCACAAGTTGAAGTCTAAACAACTTTTTTTCTCATTACTGGCATGATAGATGTGGTCTTACCATTTTACTAGATGCCTCCACTTCACCACCACACACCCCATTAGTTTACACATTAGGTCTAATTTTGAGCATTAGAAACTAAGTTAAGTAATTCAAGGTACAGTACCTCCAAATTAAAGGCAGAAACTGGCACTTACTGGCGATTGAGCTAGTGGTCTAAGCAATATAAGAGGTTTTGAGAGGGAGAGAGGTTGTGATACAGCTTTATCTGCTGCCAAACACTGCAGTCTGTTTTCTGCAGCAGACCTCTGAAACCTGGAAATATATGTGCATTTGCTTCAGTGTCCAAGCAATTGAAGCAGCTGAGGAAAAGGGTGAAAGGGTCCCTATTTGTAGCTGCTTGTCCCTTCTGTTCAAAAAACCAAGTAGATAATGGTTGATGAAGAAGTTACTTTTGGCTGAATCCTGAATTCTACCTCCAGTAAATATTTTGGATGTAGATACTCGTGTTCATGCTGGTAATTGGTTAAGAAAGAACAGGAAACATGGTGTCAGACCAGGGACTGACAATTTTTAGCTAGTGAACAGCACTTGAAAGACAAGGGATGTCTTGCCACCAGGATAACCAACATAAAGCAAGGAATACTTTGGGAAGCTCACCATCTGTCTGATGCAGTCACACATTAGTCCCACAAAAAAGAAACAAACTTTTACAGAAAATGGATTCATGCCTTTTTGGTCTAGTGGTCACCCTCCGAGTCCGTAGTAGACATCTACTTCTCACAGTTAATATTCAAGTAATGCCTAAATACACAGCCTGGAATTAAAAGAGTTTTCAGTAAAGAAATCTGTAGACAATTGTAAAAGCCTATCCCTGGAACAAATGCTTCTAATTTAAATCAATAAGACAGTCAAGGGGGAAAACTAAACAAAAATAAGTGAAATCACTTGCCTGAGACCATAAAGCAGGTTAATGGAAGAACTGAGAATAACACATGGTTCTCTTGAGAGCTGAACACATACCCCTCATTATTCACTGATCCATGTTGCAGCATTTCCTCATGGTTCTTGTTGGTTCATGTACCAGAAAGAAACAGTCCTTGAGTTTTCCTGACTGCAGGGAGACTTAATAAACCTTACTTTTTCTCAGAGGAAAGGAAATAAATTTGGGATCATCTTTTAGCATCCTTTCTTTGTGACTTTTCACTATTTTTAGGCACTGATAAAAGGCCTAAGCATGTAAATACCCATATTGATAACAATACCACCCTGTGGCTTCCTTATATTTCAGTATTCTTCTGTAGAGTGAGAATTCTGAATGTACTTTAGAAATGCTTCATGCAGAGATATGGCTTTTCAGCAATTTAAGTCATTAAGAGAAAGCTTTCAACATCCATTTGAAATGCTTGCAGCCTTTTGAGAGGTTTGTGCTCTAAGCAATAGTTTATGCTTCATCTTATTGTGTCTTTACATTTAATTGTGTAGCAAATTTAAGAGTCATAGTGAAAATTTCACTCTATCATGAAATGAAAAAAAAATATTCCCACTAGTTTGTTTGGTTATTTTTTCCTTTCTTGTCTGGGCTACATTAAAACTCAGGCCTTCTCTCCTAACATCAATTAGGAGAGTTCAGAAAAGCCCACACCTCGAAACAGTGATAGATGCATTGGTAATTGCACATTATCTACTACTTCCATTGAATGCCTGAGTCTTTGGTTTTTTTTCCTGCAGAAGACATTTTGGGCTAAATGCTAACTCATACTATAAAGGAAAAATAACTTGTTCCTTGAAAGAAGTTCTTCAGGGGAAGCATCCCTGGCATTGAACACATTAATAGCTCTGACAGTTACCACAGAGCAATTGGAAAAATCCACAGGCAACATGTTACTTACTCTTACTAATAGCTGCACTACTAATCGTTTTTATTGTGTATGAGACTGAACAAGGAGTCTGGGGACACCAGATTCAGGGTATTTACAGTTTCAGATTAGTCAGAACTGCACAGTGTTGCACAGAAAGGTAAATCCAAGAAAGGCAAATGACAGCTTCCCTAGAGTTGCCAGCACACTTGCTCATAGATTCTTCGCTTATTTCCTTTTTATTATTTTTTAGTTTAGTCCTGCTCCTGTCTCAGACTAAACCTGCTGTTCAGCTTGCTCAGCTTGAGTTCAGGGTCTCTCCATTGCTAAACAGAGAAGAAACACATGCATCCTTTTCCCCAGCCCTTCCAGAAAATGGGATTACTGTATCAAATTTGGGAGACTGTGGATCATCTAAATGAATCCTCTGGGCCCTTGGTGTTCAACATTACTCCTGATGACTGCAGGAAAATTCATATTCTCCCCAATGTCCCGAGTGCTGAATAATTACAAAATTCTGTGTGAGAATTCAGTTAAAAATCCAGACCAAAGGCTTTCTTAAACAAAGTGGCAAATGGGGATGGTCTGCAGAGATGTCACTGCTGACTCCACCAAAGGCCAATGGCACAGTGTCATGGCTGTCCTCAGATCAGCCGCTTTTTTCTTCTTGAACTGGTGACTGATTGCACCAGTGCACAGACACTGGTGGGAGCACTCACTACAAAGCATTGAAAATCAGGCCTCTAGTTCTGTATCAAGTGTTATGACACTTTCCTACCATGCCACAGTGATGAATTTTCAGAAGCAGCTAATTTTTCATAGCAATTTAAACTCAGCTTTGTCTAACGCATGGTGCATTGCAGCACTTAACCGATACTTGTTCTGAGATCTTCCTGCATTTCTCATCCTGCTTCCATCTTTTTTTGTAACACTGTATAATTTCAGCTTTGCTAAGTGCCTCACTGACTGCTGGCTGCTTGCAACTTCAGTTTTTCCTTTGGTAGTGATTATATAAATATTTAAACTAAAGAAAGAGTTCTATCAACAGAATCTTTTTAAAGCACATTCACTTTTCTTGATTTCCTTGAGATAGGTCTGCTTACACTAGAATAAAACAGTGGTAGGGTGTGTATATGTATATTTTACAAAACTTGTTTCATAACTCAATTTTAAAGATTTTATCTTGAACTAAGCATGTTCTAGCTACACAATACGCCATCAAAACTGCCTGAGAAGCTGACTTAGTGCTCCATCTATAGATGGAGTTAAGCTTGGTGGAAGTGAAATTGTAGCATACAAGGTGGTTATCAACTGTTCTGGTGAGCACAAATCAGTAGAGATGCAGAGGTGAGTCTGGTGTGTTGACTGGAGTGAGGCTTTAGCAGAAACACTCAATATTATGAGGTTTCTGAGATAAGAAATTGCAATTGAGGAAGTAATATGTGCTAATTTGGGTCTGGATGAGTCTTCCTGAAAGATTTTCTCCTCCAAAAGATCAATGAAGAAAAGCAGGGGGAGCTTTTCATTCAGTTGTACCTGGTAAAAGTTTTGTTATGTTTTGCTCTTTGAATTATTGTCTTAGGCTGTACCTAGATAGGTATTTTCTAAGGGTGACCTTGAGACAAAGAGACTGAGTTTGTGTAGTTGTAACACGTATACTCTGCACAAGTAGATAATATTCAATATTTTAATATTTAAATATTAAGTGTTACATTTAAATATCATGCAAGTAATGGCATTAGTGAAAAATAACAGTGTAATTGAACTCCAGGTATAGAGGTTTGGGATCCTTCTAACTCCTTACAGTTGATATGAAGCAGGTAGAGAGCTGATTCCTAATTTCTCAAATGGAGAGACTTAGAGAGATACTAGAAAGCAATTTTAATTTAGACCAGCATGTATACCTGAGTGGCTTTGTCTTCATCGTTACCAATAAGTTTAAGGCATCAGGTGCTCCATTGTTTCTTGTTTCAAGTAATCTTACCACGGTGTTACTAGGCTAAGTTTCTTAATCAGGGCCACAGAAGATTTGTTTTGACAAAAGTGAGAGTAAATACCATCTGTGACACTAATTAATAATTTGTTGCTTATAAACTTCCAGTATTCCATATTGAACTCTTGGCAAGAGACATAATCTTATTCTATTGAAAGAGCGTTCTGATATACATGCACGTATCATAGAATCATAGAATGGCCCAGTCCCCCTGCCATGGGCAGGGATGCCACACACTAGATCAGCTTGCCCAGGGCCACATCCAGGCTGTCATTGAACACTGCCAGGGATGGCATGTTCCATAGCATAATATTCTGAGTCAGTTTTCATTCTCCAGCTCAGAGCTGTTTCAGTCTAGTGCCTGACAACCCAAACCAAGTTTACGCCTTCATATTTATTCTCTGCTTACCCTAGAGGATAGGACTGAATTAGTGACACAATTGTGCTATTTCCTTGTGTCCTCTGGGGACTGAGCTATCAACAACTCACTGTTTTGAGAAATCTTTAAAGCTGTGAGTCAGAGATGACCTTTTCTGAGGCAGACTGAAGGCTTCAGCAGGGGTGTGAAGTTGACCTTGAATTGTGAACTAAACTTTTTCACTGTGATCTCTTGTGACACTTATCTCTAGGATGTGGCTTTATATGTAACATGCTGTGGCAATGGATTTTCATGCAACTTTTAAGCAAATATGTTACACATTCTTCATAAGTCTTGGTTTCATCCTTTAATAGACCTCCTAAGAAGGATACGTACAGAGAGTTAATATTTCCTCACCTACTGAGCCAAAATCTTGAGCTTTCTAAGCAAACTTGATGTGTCTGAGCAAAAGTATGATAACAACAATATAAACAAGCAGAGCACATCCATATAAGCTGTTCTGTTTGATCTTCCTTGTTCTGTATGTGAAGAGATGCACTTGGAACACAGTGGGGGAGGCTGCGATGAAGAAGCTTTTTTAAGTTCCCTTATTTTTAGGGCTGACTCCAGCTCATGATCCATATGGAAGGTTCATCATAAGATGGTAAAATCAGTCTCTAATGTAGGCTGCAAGATGAACTGATGTGATGGTAGGACCACCTCACAGTCTTACACCACAAGTGGAGTGAAAGAAATTCAGCATGTGTTTACGTGGTGTAAAAATGTACATATCTGCCTTTTATTGCTTGACATATAACATGATATAGAGTCTTGGTCATATAAGAATGGCCTTGGACAGGCAATGCTCTTTAAGCACGTACAGTGACTGCATTAAATGTTGGAATTTCCTAAGCAGAGGAATATTTCAAATAGGGTTATTGTAATTAAACTGATAGAAACATGAGATGCATAACTTCTACCTTTGATGAACTACTTCCTCAAGGAAAGAATAAATATGCTTGGGGCTGTACTGAAGAAGCCATATTGCAGTCTGCAGTACACTGTACTGTTTCCATGAAGTTGGGAACTAAACGATGTATCCCTGAGAAGCCATTCAATACTGCTTCTGTATACATTATTGTTATTAAGTAGAATGGCTGGAATGCATTTTTTTTTAGTGTCACACTTGTGAATAGCTCTTCTACACATATAAACTCTGAGATGTGGTTTGTATATGTATGATATAAAGATGTTACACAACAGATAACAACATAAAAGACTACTCACCTGGAATGCTGTTCCCCATTTGGTAATCTCACTTCAACAAAGGCTTGAATCCATTGGAAACAGCCCAGATGAGAAAAGAGAGAGTAGCACAAAGTGGTTTTTTTGGTTGGTTGGTTTTTTTAATTACAAAACCCAAAATCCACCACTAAAAAATCAACCACCTCCTACAACGCTGTAGGAGGACAGGTTGAACAGATCTGTGATATTTTTAACCTATAGAACAGAAAAGACATCAACTTTGAAGTATACAAAAAGATGTTACAGAAAAGAAAGGAAGGATCTGTTTCTCAATTCCTGATGGGTATGTTGAGAAGCAGTAGGCTTAAATTCCAGAATGATGAAATCAGATAAAATAGTAGAACTGTTTCCAGTCAGAAAAAATAGCCACTGCCTGGGAAAGGCTATGATTTTGCCATCACTTGAAAGAGAGCAGCCGCTGTCAGGCATAGAGAAATTTGTTTTTTATTGGGGAAAATTGCTAATCTCAGTGATCCCTTGAGACTTTTACAGACTGATTATGCAACATAGAATCATAAATGTATGACAACAGAAATCTTGTGTACCTAGCAAGTGTAAAACAAACAAGTATACTTTTATATGTGCTTGTGTTTGAACTGTCACCTATATTGTACAGAAATGCCTGAGCTTTGTCCCACTTCACATTGGGCATCTTTCATAACCAAAAACTACAATGAATCAGACTCCTCCCCCAACTGAATGAAACAAAACCATACCACCTTTTTTGTGATTTGCCAGTACCTGAGTTTATCATTCAATGTGTGTAAATGAGTAAAGCATAGACCTTTTTTATCTTATCACTGAAAGCTGTATTTTAAGCCTTATCTTCAAGATTCTATTATTTTCTTGCATATTTTGGGAGTAAATGAATCATCAAGCAAAGCTACTCTTTTGTTTGAATTTGCAAATATTGAAAATTAAGGGTTTTTTTCTCTTAATTGGTCTGCCCCAGTTACTCTCTTAAAGAGTTTCAATGCAGCAGCTTGAACGCAATGCCAAAAATGAACTCCATTAAGCATTTAGAGGAGCAACCAAAAGTTTAATATTTAACATTTGTGAATATAAATGTATATGTTGTATCCTGGTTCCCAGAAGCACTGGGAAGAATTTAGTAAGCTAATACTAAGTATACTAGTTTTGCAAAAATTTTAAATTATAATAGAAGTAGGAGCTTAAGGTAAGTTATTTATTCAGGCACTGAAGAAGTTATTTCCAATTTTGCTTGTCTGGAATACTACCTCGCAAATTTTATATCTAGAGATGAAAAAGAATATTATCATTGGAAAGAATGAACTTCACATTTTCCGAGGTCTTTATGGAAAAAAAAGCCTCTAGCCATGGCCCTTCTTAAGAATGGTCATAATATTCACCCTCTTGATATATCTGCCCTTTTCTGTCCTGAAGCTGTCTTTAATGATTATCAAACAGTGGAGGAGAGCAATAGTAAATTTTATTTACCAGTAGTAAAATCCGATCCTTGTGGAAAATGAGGTGGTTTTTTTTTCTAGAACTGTTATGGTAGAGTCTGACAAGTGTTTTGTAAAGATAATTCTATACCACAATAGCTATACTCTAATAGTTTTCACATAGGATGACATAAGCAATCCAAGTTTTATCTGATTTTCAAAGTTTACTGAAAAAACAGACAAGGAAAAAGCAGGGAAGCAGAACGCAAATTATGAGCAGCTTGTGAATTAATGGTATGACAAAGCTGAATAGATACTCCTTTTATGCCCCTAAGCATGGAATGACATCAATATAACTTTTATACTAGATTTCACCCATTTATTTATAATGTTGATTAAGAGAATATCCACTTAATTTTGTTAATATTGTATTTATTAAAAATTTTGGTTTATTGAAGCATTCGCATAAAATCTTCATTTGCTAGTAAGACAGAAATTCTAGTCTAAAGGATGAGATGCATGGTGTTAAACCAAAAAGGTGTGAAATCTAATAACTGGAGATTTGCTCTTTCTGCTTGGTGGACAATTCCTTCATTCTCCAGAGAAAGTGGTCATCCAAACTGACATGGCAATTTTCTGACTGGCTAACAGAGGACATCTTTCGTTTCTAAGGACAGCGTGACATTTTGATACTCATTAGTTTAAAATGTCATCTGGAAAGAAATTGACTAAAATTTGGCACTTAGAAAAATTTGAGAGTTATTGCCAGTGAATACTTCTTGATTAGTTTTTATGTCTTTTTCACTCTTGTTTAATATGTAATTATGGCATTATGAAGAGTTTTTCTGTAAATGTATGTAATAAATGTATGTAACAAATGTAAGTAATAAATGAGGATCACCTTAGTTGTTCCATGCATTGTCTAAGAGGAGTTTGGGATCAACAAGAAACAGCACCACTCGGTTATGAGCTGTCCTCATACTTGTTGGGACTTCTCAGTTACACTGTTTCAGTATCTGTTAGAATAGAAATAAAGAGCATCTCTACCTCCTCCTTTATCAGAAATCAGAAGTTTGGATTCCAAACCTCCTGAAAGTTGGGTGTTTGCATTAGTAAGTCACACCAAGTGAGTGCATATGTGGCTGGAGAGGCTCTCAAGAAAGATATGGTCAGATATTCACTCTTGAAAGCACCTGAGGTGGGGAAAATATGCAAGAAGACTTATTTCTGTAGACTACCTCACTGCATGTTATCAATGCTCAGAAGCAGAGAAATAGGAGAGCTGGCTAATCCTCTCTTTAATTTAGATGCTGATTTAGTTATCTGACAGAGGAAATGATGTTTGTGGTCTGTTGGCCAAGCTCCTTGTAGGAAAATAAAAAGATTGAAAGAAGAATGAAGTAATTGCTAATACTTCAAAAGGCAGGTGGATAATACCTGTGAATTACAAAGAAGGTGATGAAGGCAGCTCCCAGAAGGTTGTAAGATCGATAGCCCAGCTGAAGTGCCTTTATACAAATGCACACAGCATGGGTAATAAGCAGGATGAGCTGGAGGCCCGGGTGCAATTGGATAACTTTGATCTGATTGCTATCACTGAAACATGGTGGGATGAATCACATGATTGGAACATAGCAATGGAGGGCTATAGACTATTCAGAAGGGATAGGTTAGGTAGGAGGGATGGGGGTGTTGCCCTCTATGTTAGAAAATGGATAGACAGTGAGGAACTGGTTCTCAGTAACAAGCATGAACAAGTTGAGAGTTTGTGGGTTAAACTTAAAAGTCAGGCAAAGAAAGGCCAGCTTGTGGTTGGGGTCTACTATCGGCCACCTGACCAATTGGAACCTGTTGATGAGGCCTTCTTGCTTCAGCTGCAAGAAACTTTTAGTTCACCAACCCTCAACCTGGTGGGGGATTTTAACTATCCAGACATCTGCTGGGAGAACAATACAGCAGGTTGTAGGCAGTCCAGGAGACTCCTGGAGTTTATGGATGATAACTTTTTGGCACAGGTTATAGACAAATCAACCAGGAATAATGCATTGCTAGACCTGTTGCTGACCAGTGAAGAAAACCTCATTAAAGATGTGAAGATTGGAGGAAGTCTAGGCTGTAGTGACCCCCCCTTAGTCAAATTCGTAATCACTAGAAGCATAGGCATGGCACAGAGTAAAGTAAGGACTTTGAATTTCGAGAAGACAAATTTCCAGCTACTGAGAGACTTGATAGGTGAGGTCCCCTGGGATACTGCCCTTAGGGACAAAGGAACCCATCAGAGTTGGCGGTTCTTCAAGGATACCCTTCTTGGAGCACAAGAAATCTCCATCAAGCAGGGCAGGAAGGAGACCGGTGTGGCTAAATAATGATCTGCTGCTTGAGCTGAGGTGTAAGAATGAAATGCACAGGCAGTGGAAGCAGGGACAAGTGGCCTGGGGAGATTACAGGGAAATGGCTAGCAAGTGTAGGAATGGGATCAGGAAGGCCAAGGCGCAGATGGAGCTGAACTTGGCGAGGGATGTAAAAAATAAGAAAAAAGAGTTCCATAACTATATTAATCAGGAAAGGAAGGTCCTGATNAGAAGGCTTTGAGGGGATCTTATAGCAGCCTTTCAGTACCTAAAGGGGGATTATAAAATAGAAGGGGAGAAACTTTTTAGCTGGTCAGATTGTAATAGGACAAGGGGGAATGGTTATAAGATGAAGGAGGGGAAATTTAGATTAGAGATTAGAAGGAAGTTTTTTACCCGGAGAGTGGTTAGGCACTGGAACAGGTTGCCCAGAGAGGTTGTGGATGCCCCATCCCTGGCAGTGTTCAAGGCCAGGCTGGATGTGACCCTGAGCAACTTGGTCTAGTGTGTGGCATCCCTGCCCATGGCAAGGGGGTTGGAACTAGATGATCTCTAAGGTCCCTTCCAACCTGGCCATTCTATGAATCTAAGAAAAAGATTAAATGATTCTTAAAGATCTTTAATGATCTTGCCTTAGTTTTTAAGCCATGTTTTCTGGCTTTTTTCTCCACAATATAGTGTATGATGTATTATCACAGTAGTTCAGTATGCCCTTAAAGCAAAAATATTATTTGTTTTGTCTGAAATTTTACAGCTGGCTGTATTCAATTTATTAGCACAAAATTCCTTTAAGAAATATATAATAAAACCAGAAGCCTGAAATAATTTTGCAATTACAGTTCAAAGCTTTAGGGCTAACCTGTATGTTAAGCTTGGATTAAAAAAATAGCGTCCAATTCTTTGAGTTGGTATCCTGGATATGGTTGCGGAGGCTGCTTTTACATCTTTGGAGGACCTTCAGGTTATTTTAAATTATAAAGCTATGAAACAGTCAATATGAGGAAATACAATTCTTAGAAATGATCCACAATCTGCCCAAACCTCAGGCTTTTTACAAAAATCTCCTTTATCAATTTTCAAGGGAAATGGTAAATATTTAAATGAAATACACTACTATATGGAATATTGATGTGATTATAAAGGATCTTAAATAATCAGCAACAGTAAGAAAATACCTGAATCAATCTTGTCCATATTAATTTACTAGGTTCCTGTTCTATATATATCCTTTAGTACACACTTATAATTATATCAGGTGTAAAATATTTTCCGGAAAACTTCCTTGACATTCCTTTCAAAAAAATATGGTGTTCTCTGAAAGAACAATCATTCTATTTTATATTTTCATCAAATGCATATCTCTTGCCTTTTTTTTTTCTAGATAGTGAAAAACCCTCATAGATTTTTCAGCAGCTCATATTATTATTATCAGACACAATGAATGTGTCTTTCCTACGATCCCCAGTTCTTCTTCACAGAAGATTTCAGTCACACAGATGACAGAGGAGATTAGTTCTTTTGTATACCACTTTGAAAAGGCTATTTTCCCAAATACATTGCTGATTTCTGGTCCTAAAATTCTCTAGAAAGCAATCTCATTTTTTAAATTAAGTTGCAAATTATCAAGAAGTTGCAAATGTTTATAGTTACTACAAAGGACTGCCTTCAATCCCAATCCCTTCCTGAATCCAATTCCAGAATCCAGTTCCTGAATCCAGTTCCTGTCTGCTGGGGAGTCCAGTCTGGGACTTCCCCAGTGCCTGCCCACAGCATCATTGGTGACATCAGGGAGATAGGGTTCAATATTGATTTTCTATACATTTCATTCTTTCATTATTTATTAAAGTTATTTTATTTTTTTACAGTACATAAATCTCTCTCTCTTGTTCCATTTCTATTGCCATTTGGGAAGGGAAGAGGGGTTAATAGAGAGCAAATATCATTCATCTAGTGGCCAGCCCAGCCCTAACCCTTGAAAAGAGTTTACCCCATTTGCTGAAACAGCCCTAGAGTGGATGTGCTTGAAACTGGAGTAAACAACTATGTGTTCTTGCCTATATTCCATTGCTTCCAGGATACTAACATTAAAATGCTCTGTGAAACCAAATAGTCAAAATCTACAGAGATGTACTAATCATTTCTTGGAGGTTCTTTGTTTTACTCTTTTCCAAATACCTTTTTATTGTTATATAAGCAAGTCTGTTGAGAATAAGAATGATAGTTGTGAATAAGGACTAGATTTTAGACATCATCCTAATTTTAAGATTTAAGGCAATGTTTCTTTAGTACTTCAGCAGAGTGTGTGTTCTGAAATGCATGTACTATGAATTTTCTTTACTAGTAGGTTTATTGTACATTTATATTTTTTCCTGCTTATACAAACGCTCCTGATAATATAAGCTACTTATATTAAAACTTTTTTAGATTGCTCCAAAGAAAGTGGAAATACTGGAAAGGTAAATATTGTCAGCAGTGATGGACTGCTCTGATGAAGTGATTCATTATTTCACTTCTAGTGCTTATAAACTTGGCTAAGTGACATATTGAATGACCCCTACTAACACATTAATATGCTGACCTGTCTTCTAAGCTGATGAAAACTGTTCTCATCAAGTATGCAAAAATCACAGCTGTCTGTAGAAGTAAAGATACCACAGAACGGATGAATTTGGGGAAATAATGCTTTTGTATGGGATAAAAGAGATTCAGAGTGTACTCACAAGTCAGCAGAGTTATAAAATGAAACAGCATAGCTTTCATAATGAAGTGATTCTGAATCTTAAATGTTAACTTCTTGGGATTTGTAAACTCTTAGAAGGCAAAGCATAAGGTTAGAATTTTCAAAGGGGAATTACATCCTCAATTTCTATTAACTAATCCTTTAGGCACTATTGAAAATCTCAGTCTTACACTGCAAATGCCACTGAGGAATCAGCTAGTTAACATAACAGGTTCTGAGGCAAAGGGTAGGAATAATACTTGGTTTAGTCTTACAAAGAATGTATCAGAAAAGGCTGGATGCTTCTACATACAAAATGCACCACGTTAATTGGGTTTTTTATCTTCCTGGGGTTTTTTTTTATTTCTTGCCTTAAGGTTTGATTTTTCACGTTGTGGTGTACAGCAGCGGAGAGAGAAGGGCATCCTCCTTCTTTTGCTCTCCAAACTGATAGCTGACTCTATCTTGAGTTGTCCCTCTATCCATGAAGCTGAGAAGAAGAGCTTGTCCAGTCTTTCTGACTGCTTCTGTATACTCTTTTGCTCTTCTGTGGAAGAGCAAAAATGCTAGTCACAGAGCTAATGTGTCTTTGCAATTTAGGCATGAGGAGCTAAGAGTAATTGCTAGGAGTAAATTAAGTTTATGCTGTTAAACTGAGTCCTGAATGAGGCAGAAATATTTCACCTCTACCTCAGAGGTAAAGGTTTTGATCTTCAAATCAAATAAAAATGTAGGCATCTAGGAAACTTTGTTCCCTCAGGAAACCAAGCATAATTTCTTTTACTTGGTGAAGTAACTAAATTCTGTATAAATGTCTTTGAGGCTTTATCTCTGAGTTTTCATAAAAGTCCTGCCATGTAAGGGCCACAGCCCTTGAAGGTACCTTAGGGCTCTCCTGGAATCCATGAGGTAAATGCATACAACAAACCTTTATGGTAACATGTGCAAGAAAGAGAATATCTGAGTGGGTAGGAAAGTAGATGCTTTCATCTCAGCATATTTAGAAATAAGCCATATATGGAAATTTCTTGCAGTCTTCAGTAGAAAACTCATGCCTAGTTTAAACGAAATATTTAAAAACTGTTTTTTAAAAAAGAGTTGACATGCATGAAAATAAATGCCAGAACAAGAAATACTGACATTCAGTGTGATTGGTAGTGCAACAAAGGCAAAAATAAATGAAGAAAAATGCGCAGAATTAACAACAGATTAAGTATAGCAATGATGTGAGTTGAGATTATTTAACATTCTAATCTTATTTGGAAACCTTTTCACAGACAAATACAATTGCACAAACATAAGTGAATCAAATGAAAATGACATCCAGGTCAATGAGGCAGTACAGCCATCAGCACTTTAACCATTTGACATTCCCAGGATCCACCCTAACACTGCCAACACGGCTGCCTACAGACCTTGCCAAGCAGCCAGATGCTGCTGGAAAATGAGGACCTTCCACACAACATTCAGGCTTTATTTTAATGATTGAATTACATCTTGCTTTAATAGTTGAATTTAAATTGTCATATGCTCCTACTACTGCTTTAGTAGTGAATTTTATTTTGACATGTGTTATGTAGTACATCCAGATCTAATAAGAACATTGCCTTTTTTTTCAAGAACATTAATACTGACATAATTCCATCCCAGCACCATCACATACTGCTTTAATTGAGACTGCATTCATTTTGGAAGGCAAAAGGGCAAAATCTTGATTTTTACTATAATAACAAATGTTCATTAATTGTAGATGAGACACATAATAAAGCATTAGGAAGTTATAGGACCTTAGAAACCCAACAGAACTCACCATCCCCTGTCATAATTTCCTAAGCGCAGGTTCTTAATGTAGTGTCAATTTTCCCTTTTTTGGCTATTTTGGAAATATTCTCTTTGTAATAAGTGCAAGAATCTGTTCTTATACAACCTGTGTAGTATTTTGTCTCAGAGCACTAATGTGTTAGATGTCTTTTTATCATAGACCTTCCAGGGCATAGAAATCACTTGGCCTTTATTGAATCAAATTTACTGAAAATATCACTTAAAGACTTCAAACATTTCTTAGGTGTTTGTAGCAAAGCCGCTTGAACTCAAGACACACTGGGAGAATGTCCAACTACCTTAACACACACTTAATGTTTCCATTTTGGGTGGATTTTACTTAGTTGTAAATATCTGTATTACCACACTTCAAATTTACAGGAACTGAAGATTTGTTCCTATTTATAGGGAATGATTATAGGAAGATATCATAGTTGTTGCATGTAGAAGTTTTGGAATTTGGAACATTGGGTACTGTGCTACAACAGGGAACTGTCTATCCTTTAAAATGAATGGCTATTTCACTCTAATGTGAACTGTATCAAAGATAGTGTGCATAATACACATCAGCCAAGGAAAGCTGGCATTCTATGACACAATTCTTTTGATAAAATTTGATGACAACCTGGTTTAGAATATTGGTTCCTGTAAATTAAGAAGTAGAACCAAGCATGGTAAATTAGGCAATATTCTGTTTCTAGCTTACTTGATTAATGCTATTGAAGTACAGTTTAAGGATAGAGTGAGGAACAGGAAGGGAATAAAGGAGAAAATGAATTGTTTTGTCTCTCTTGTNTGGGTCCAGCTCTGCGCATGTTGTGTCTCACCTAAAAAAAATCCATTGCGCAGGCTCGAGGGTGCTATCCGCTAGCCACTTTTTATCAACGTGCTTGTAAAAAGCTACTTATGCCATTCTTCACATTCTTTCTATATCAGTTATATATCAAGCTTATAACTGGAGAATTTAATGGCATTCATAGTGGGATGCTATAAGAGATACAAATTGCCAGAAACTAGGAAATAGTTACTATTGCCTAAGAGTTGTAGAGAGGCAGAAGATGCTGGAGGTGATGCTTAGATTGTTCATCTAAGTTCATCAAGGAAGTAAAGGGAGACTGAACTGATAAGAAATAAAAGTTTGCACTAATTGTTTCGTTTTCAAATTTTTTTTCATAGTATATCCAAACTAGAATTGTAACTTTCTTCTACTGTGTGTGACCTCTGGAGATTTTTCTGAAATTAGAGTCATATGCAAAGCCTAAATTAATCAAAATATAAAGAAGGGAGTATGCGTCAGGGTAAATATACAGTGTGAGTTGTAGACAAGTAAATATACACTGTGAGTTGTTGCCAGCCAGACGCTTTGTGGCTGATGGGGAGGCTGGCTGGTGAGCCAGGAGGGCCATGATGGATATGATCCTGATGGAGCTTTAAGCTACTGCCCTGTTTGCCGGCCCATGTGGGTGGTCCACATGGCCAGCACACCTGAGGTCAAGGAGACACCAGTACTACCTACAAAGGCATTGACTAACTTGCACATTGTGTTTCTGATAACTAGAATCTAACTTATTTTCAATCTTTTGATGATTTCTCTTACAAATAGGTGCCCTGAAGGCATCAGTAACCTAAGAGGTAGAGTGGAGCTCTAAGGATTCATAAACTTCAGATATCAGGAGCTATAGTTACAGTGCAGAACAAAGAGATCTTAACAAGTCTTGTAAGCATTTATTGCTGAATCTTTTGGTTTGGGTGGATGCATATGCACTTATTAGTGAAAATGAGAAAAATGGGATAGCTGGGACCAGTTAAAAGGATAACATGTAGAAGTTAGTAAACTTTAAAAACAAAACAACAAACCCAAACAACTGAACAGTTAGAAATTCTTTTTGTTTGCTTTATGGACAGTTAGTGTAACATAACAAATAATAAACTCAAATCATTGAAGTGTAATAAAAAAGGGATTTTATTCGTGTCTGACTTGTTCAAATCAAATGCAATGCTGCCTTTGATGTTGTAACAGATGTCTGTATAGACTGGAAGCTGAAACTCCTTTTCTGATAAAACTTAAAGCATTCAGTGTTCACAGAATCACCATCCACATGGGAAGGCAAACAGGGCAGTAGCTTAAAGCTCCATCAGGATCATATCCATCATGGCCCTCCTGGCTCACCAGCCAGCCTCCCCATCAGCCACAAAGCTTCAGGCTGGCAACAGCTCACAGTGAAATGACTATTCTCAATAATGATAATCTCATTTGCTGCCTACTAAGATGAATTTTCTCTCCACTTGAATCAAGAGAAGTTTTACATTTGACTGTAGCAAGCCCCAGTTTCACCTCAGGACTCCAGGATCTTTAAAGATCTGAATCTTAAAAGGCCAGAGCCATGCCTTGGTGTGTGTTTGGGTTTGTTTGGGAGTTTTTTGTTTGGTTTTTTTTGTTGTTGTTGTTGGTTTTTGGTTTCATTTTAAGATTCCCCTGTCTTTTTCAAGCAGTTACTTTCCTTTCCTCTCTTTGATTTACTATCGCATTAATAAGAATTCCAAACTATTCAAGCAAATATTGTTAAAATGTGTTATAATGAATGCTTGACCTGTACAGTGCCAGCTTTTGTACTAAATTATTCAGATAAAAATAAACATGGACAGTTTGGAAGCAAACTAACACAATAAACTAGAGCGAATAAAGAATTAATGAAAAACAATGCAAATATTTGTAAGTAAATTTAACTGTGAGGATTAAGTGAAAGGGGAAGAGATAATTTTACTTAAAGAAAAAAGCAAAGTAAACATTCTTCCTTTTATTTACTTCACTGATAGATCTATTGTAGCTGTTCATGCAGTGATTTTGTGAAGAATTTATTCCACATTCTTGATGTCTTTATGGTCATTCAATAGGTGGTCCAAATTACTCAAGGAGGCCTTTACATTAAGGCTTGTTTTAACTTGTTATTTTAATAAGTGACTACAGCCTAAGAAAATACAAACAAGGTATCACAGAGAAGAGATATTCCTGTGTCATCTCATTCTCACGTGGATGCTGTGTCCTGTTGTGAACATATACTTGTGCAGTACTGTTTTAGATGACCCCATTGTTGATGGTGATTTAGGCAGTTACTCCCAAATGGGCTGCGTCAAGAGAAGCATGGCGAGCAGGTCGAGGCAGGTGATTCTCCCCTTCTCCACTCTGGTGAGGCCCCACCTGGATTACTGCATCCAGTTCTGGAACCTCCAGTACAAGAAAGATATGGACATTCTGGAATGTGTCCAGAGAAGGGCCACAAGGATGATCAGAGGGATGGAGCACCTCTCCTATGAGAACAATCTGAGAGAGCTGGGATTATTCAGTTTGGAGTAAAGAAGGTTCCAAGGTGACCTTATTTTGGCCTTCCAGTATCTGAAGGGGGCCTACAAGAGGGCTGGTGAAGGACTTTTTAGGATTCTAATTAGTGCTAAGACTATGGGAGATGGACACAAGCTTGAGGAGGGTAGATTTAGACCGGACGTTAGGAAGTTCTTCCCCATGAGGGTGGTGAGACACTGGAACAGGTTGCCCAGAAAGGTGGTGGCAGCCCCATCCCTGGAAATTTTAAGGCCAGGCTGGCTGGGGCTCTGAGCAAGCTGATCTAGTGGGAGGTGTCGCTGCCCATGGCAGGGGGGTTGGAACTCCATGATCTTTAAGATCGCTTCCAATCCTGACAGTTCTATGATTCTAAATGCTGCCTGGGCACTAGGTGGGTCTCTAAGTCACAAGTTGTTTCATCTGTGCAAAGGACACCAGGAAATAGGATATTCAGGCTCTGGAATCTGTGTTCCCATTGCCACACTTGCTGCCTCTCCAGTAAAATACTGTGGGAATACCAAACAAGTCAGCATCCCCCCAAGAGGCACCCACAGCTAACAACTTTTCATGTCCACAGATGCTGTCATGCAGCTATGCTGCAGTTAGATACACACATGAGGGCTGCCAAAGCTCCCCAGGGACTGCAAACCAGCCCCAGGACAGCTGGGGTCCAGATGCAAAATCAGCTCCTCTGCCCTCAGAGACAATGATCAGGCTAGACACCTTTAATGAAGGGATTCAGATGTAAATACAGGTGTATAAATTGAGAAAAAGAAGGAATCTTCCTGTAGATATGTTTGATTAACTGGATGGGACCCAATAGTTCTTGTGCAAATAGGTGAGTTAGATTATCCATTTTTCTAGTCCTGAAAGAGAATATCAATTCAGTGAGCTGAGAAAGAATTCAGTAACTCATGAACAAAAGCTAGTTAATTTGAATTAGATGGGATGAGAAAACTGAAAGAGCAACACTAGTTATGAGTAAAAGGGTTGTTTTTATTGAAGTATCGAGGCCAAACTGTTACAGAGTCAACTAGTTCAGACTGAGCAAGGCATAGCATTAGGGTTTTTTTCGGAAAGATACATGTTCTTTCCCTTTTTGTTCCTGTAAAATATTCCAGGGTGCTGACAGGAGAATAGACATGTATCTTGTTGCATCATACACATGCTTCTGAGTCAGAAATGTGTATATTCTGTATTCTTTCATTTAATTGCTGCTGCTATTTGTGAGCTTGTATGGTAGAGCCTCATGGTGGTCATAAACTGGGATTCTGATGTGCTATTCAAATGCAGGACAAATAGCTCCAGCCCCAAGGAGCTTCCTGAACTTCCCTGTGTTTTCAGATAGAGTACTTCCTGCAGAGCCCCAAATCCCACTTCAGCTGTTACTCTTCTTTTAGACTGCCAGTGCTCTGCAAAAAATATGTTTCACTGCCTAATAAAGAAATGTAAGATACAGATATAATTTTTATATAGCTCAGTCACATAAAATTCCAGGCACATCCATTGTTTCATTGTGCATTTTATTTTTTTTTTATTTAAAACCCCACTATATTTAAAGGATTGTACTATTCTCCTTTATCTGAACTCAAAGATGCACAGCAGAGAAATATGTGCACGAATTAGCTTTTATTTATTTCGTTTTGTTTTCTGACAGATTCATTGTTTTCTTTTGCCTGGCTCTGAACAACAGAAATATATCTGCAGCCAGTCTGACTTTCTCAAGAATTATAGCACATACAACAACAATGAATTCACTTCTGTATGCAGTGGCTGTGCATGAGATGTTCCCTGATATTATTTTGGAAACTTTTTGAAAAAAACTGATAAGTACTCATCAACCTAAAATCTCATCAACATAAAGTCTCATCAACCAAACAAAAAAAACCTTGAGAAAACAAGCTAAACATCCCTCTGTTCAGGCATAAATATCTGCTGCGATAAACACAGACTTAGGAATATATACACTTGAGTAACTTGATTCATACAGGCAGGCACAGTGAACTCAGCAGGATACATGAAGTTACTTGGATGTGAATTCAGAACACAATATCAGCCTTCAGTGGTTAAGTATGTGTTTTTGGAAAGGATGGTTTATGATAAGCCAGAGATAAAACTTACATCGTGAACATAGGATTCTAGATAAATCTGTGAATATTTCAGACTTTTAATGGAATTTGTGGGTGCCATTTATTCTCTTTAACAAGATTCTGGAGACCTAAGATGTACATATACACAGTATTCTTGTTGGATGACAGTGGTGACTGCAGTGAATAGGATCTTACAGGATTTGTGCTAATAGAAAGGCAAAGTGGCAACATGGACTTTTTAGGATGACTTGGAGAAAATCTCCAGTTAGATGTAGTTTGATTATTGGGAAGGCTCTGCTTGATGTGCTTACAACATAGATGCCAATTGTAGGGGACACTTTTCCTTCCCTGTTTGAGCATGATCTTTGCTTTAGACCTCAAAAACCCTTAAAGTCTATCTTCGTGCTTCCCTTACAAGATCTAGATCCCCAAAGATCCTTACACAGGAACCTCATATTTATTATGCTTTCAACTAACAATAATAATAAAAATTCACAGCAAAGCAAAATATTTAGAGGTACAGACTTAGTAATATGCTCATGACAGGTCATGTGTGTATGAAAAGGTAGTGAATAGATAAAACACATTTACATGTCACCTCTTTTCCTGAGGAGTCTTCCCCAAAGTCTGCAATAGGTAGGCATTTCCCAAACAACATTACGTTACCCAGAATTTTATCAGGCTTTCGTTTATTAACAATTAATTTTATATGTGTTTATCACAAAGAAAATATATTTTGCCTTTTTGGTCTCAGCCGAATAAATCTGTGATCACCAAGAACGAGAAAAAATATTTCCTCTCCCAAAGAAGTCATGTGTATTTTTCCAGAGTTACACTTGTCAGTGTTCAGCACAAACAGTGAGGAGAACTAGCCTACATTCTATCTCAGGCAGAAATGCTCCAAATCTGCCTCAAACATAAACAATGCAAACACAAATAAACAAAACATGACTCTAACATCAAAAGCATGGCTGCAGTGAAAGGCTCTCTGCTCCAAGTCTGCTCTTCATTGCTGCCCATTGGAGAAAAGATAACATGATCTTAATGGTCCTTACAGGTTCCTCACTTTGCAAAGTTTTCCAGAGCCTAAAATACCATATGTATGAATATTCATAAAATACACATGTGCATATGGAGAAATACAATTTCATTAACTTGCATGAAATAAATAGCCTAAGTAAATAAGAAGTGTAAATCAAGGACAGCTGGGATGCCATTTCTTACTAATAGAACCTCAGCCAGCTTTTTCTTTCTGTTCTTTCTTCCTTTTGTAATGTCATTATTGATTGTTCATAGGAGTTTGTGCCTCTCATAAGCATTTCCAGCTGTCCTTTAAGCTGTGAAATATGAGGGTAAAGACCACCTGAAAGTGAAAAACCCTCCCATTTTGTTTTTACAAAATCCTACTAACACCTGTGATAGGTTTGCCCATGTAGACACTTGTCCCTTTTCTCTGCTGCTGAGCTTTCACTCACTCTCCTCATAGGCCTGTATAAGTTCTAATATGAGAAGTCTTGCCAGAACTTAAACTCTTCCTAATAGAGCTTTGAAGATCATAAAAAACACAAAGCTTCAGGCTCTATGAATGCCCAATAAATCATTAGCTAAGAGAAATACATAGATGGTTATAAACATTTAACTAGCAGAATCAAAAAGTAAGTCCATAATATAAATGTTTTTCAAAAGTAAAAGTATGCTAGTATATTTAAATGACTTTCTGACTGCTAAGTGCAGTTAGTTCTCTTCACTGTGGTGTTCAGAGAAATGTTGTGCAAAAGAGCCTTTAAGATGCATTTGGACTGAATATGTTGCTTTCTGTCTGTTATCATTGGACCCAGTATTTCTGTAAAAGCTGTAATAATGTGAATGACCTAGCTAGCAATCAGATACAAAAGTCTTTTGGATTTGTTTTGTTTTGAAAGGCAGAACCAGAAGCAAGTGGGGAAAATACAAGACTGCTACTCTCATATATATATATATATATATATATATATATGTATATATAGTATGGTTTCCCCTCAGGACATGAAGAATTTCTTTCAGATACTAGAAGTTTTATAAAATTTTATTAATAAATACTTTGTTCATGTTTTATAGCATGTATTTTGGCACATGCTTATATATTCAGTCTCACTGAAAAAGCATGATCTTTAATTTACCTTGTAGATCTTTNGGCACTCGGCCCAGGTCAACCCACCACACCCAGCTATGACAAGTATTTTCATTTTCATCCAACTGGAGCAATACAGCTCAATAAATAGCTAAATTCAAATATATTATCCAATTTTGTTCAAGTAGCGAAACAACAGACAGGAACAATTGGAAGAATTGGAAGGCCTAGTAATATTCCAGGTCTATTTGGATGTGGCAGATTCCTAGGGATTTAGGGATTCCTGGGCATCATCTTTCTAGTATGTGAAAATAATAATCTCCTATAAAGAATCTTTGGATACTGTTACTTGATGTAAAAGTTTGACTCAAAACAACCTTATAAAGCTGGAATATATATACAAAGTACATTTATGATATGAAAGTGTGTATTATATTCTTGAAATTACAAATTACTTGAAAAGTACAATACTTACGATTTTAATTCGGCAGTTACACTTTTACTCTTCAAAAACGTGTCTTATAGGGAATACAGACAATATACTCACCATTATACTATTTTGTCTGTCTGTGAAATCTAAAGAAATGTCTGACATAATTTGTTCTCTTATACATTAAAAGAAAAGTTATACTTTAGATGAAACTATGTGTCTTCACGATTGTTGCATCTGGCTTACTCATTAGAGAATGCAGGGGATTAAATTTTAGTTCCTACTGCATGCCATACAGGAGTAAAATCTATAGGCATCTGCTTCCAGTCCATGTCTATTTTTCTTTTTCCTCTCTTCTTGAAATACAAAACATAACCATTAACATTTAGTGAACTTTTGCACTAAGCAATTTTGCCTTTTATGGGGGAGAAATTGATTTTCCTTATCTTCACATGTGAACATTCTGAGCTTATCCCTTTTTCTTCTCCATGGGAGGTGTTTGGTGAAACCAGCAGTGCAGGATAAGAAACTACTGCCTTAAGGGCATGAGAAGGACCAAATTTATGTTCAGGCAGCTTTCCTTTTTTACAGAAGGAGAGAACTTGAATCAATCATCAATCATGGAAAAAAAGGATTATAAGTGTACTGCTTAGATGGGAAATAATGCAGAAATACATAATTGAAACTGGGAAAAAGATGTCTGTAAACAACAGACAAAAACTCAGCTGAATATGCAGATAACTTATTTTGCTGAGCTGGATTATGGTTATGGTATGCATATTCATTTCTTAGGAGTTCCCTGAGACTTCAATCAGTGAAAGTAAAATTTTCCCATGTGGATAAAACCTTGATAAACCATCTGCAATACCTCTGTCTTACTACTCTCAATAGTTAAATGGGATTGTAATGGAACATGGACCTTTTCTTGGCTTTCTTTGACAGGCTGGCTTTTACCCATCATATCTGCCAACTCTGATGTTAGATATTAATGGATATGTTCCAGAAATACAATTATCCTGTGCCTAACTGCAGTTAGCAGCTAGGTACAGTTAGCAGTTAGACGAAAGCATTTGGATGTTAGGTGATTTTCCACATTAAGTCAATAATAAAATCCTCCTAGATTTGATAGAAGCAAGGATTTCACTCGCTGTTTTACTATGTCTTATGTTATATGCAAAAGAAAGAGAGTTATCTTAAAGAAACCTGTTTTTTTGGTGATATTCAGACACAAAATCTGGAAATCAGACATGTCCAAAGCTACTATCAAATGGTCATGGCAAAATGGCCCAGAAAAGTTAATAGATCAGAAAATACACAGAATAAAACATCAGAGAAAACCTGTGGTCTGTACGTGACACTTGTCATAAACAAGTGCAATTAAATGCTTAAGGTGGAAATAAATCACATTCAATGGATATAAAATCCTCAGTGCAGAAGGGACTTGGATGTTAAGAGAAGGGGTAATCATACTTTGTAACAAATATTGCAAAGAAAATGACTCATATACCAGATAATGGAAACTACAGTTACAGCATAGCATACAACAATAAGGCAATGAGTCATATACCACTTCAATCAGGGGAGAGAACTGTAACTGACAGTTTCGTGGTGAGGAGAAATGCAATGACTGAGACTTCTGAAAAATAAAATCACCTGAGTTTAAAAAAAAAAAAAAATTCTTTTGAAAGAGGCAGAAATTCTGATGTTTGTTGTGTAACTCCAAGTGCTGTCTCTGTCATTCTAAGTCACACTGTGGTAAACCTTTCTGTATTTGCATTTTTTCCTCACTGACCAAAAAAGGATGGATGATTCTTCACTCATTAAGTCATGAGCAAGAACACTGAAGTGTCATTACAGTGGCTAAACAAATATCTCAAAGAATAGACAAGATGCATCTGACTGAACTTTGCTTAGCTCAGTGGAGCTGAGAAAACTGAATTGCTGTGTGAGCCCCAAATCCTATTTCTAGTATCTTCACTCCAAGGCCAAAGCCGTAGAAAAATCAAAGCATGTAGAAAGTGACACCTGGCAGAAGCAAGGATCCTGTGCCCTAGTTCAGAATACTGGGGGGTGCTGTCAGGCATGCAGACCCCCATACATGGCATACCTTACCTTTGGACTTGATTCTTAGGTTTCTCTGAATCAAAACAAAGTGAAGCCTATTTGGCTTCCCTTTCCGTTATATCAGACCCATTAAAATTTGGCAGAGTTGCCAGAGTAGCAGTACTTGTGGCAGCCTTTCCTTGACTTTCCTCGTGCCTCTGAATTTGAAATTCACAGTGTCTAAGAATTTTATCTAGTTTAAATCTAAATTTTAAAGATTTAAGATGTTTTAAAAAAATCACAATACAGTGATTTCTTGTAGTGAGTTTTCTCCTCATGCATTCAGATACCAGTGTCTTTAAAGTTTACACAGAGAGCTGGGTTAACTTAAAGACAGTTCTCAAAAATTCATCTGCTGCCATATGCCTGAAAAATACCAGGTTAACTTCTCAGCCTGTTTCTGAAAGCTCTTCTTCCAGATAAGAGAGCAAGATGTTCCCATTAGCTTTCAGCACCCCTATGTTCAGAGAGCACTTGGCATCCTGTCCTTTTGTACTGAAGTTTCTATCTGTGCTGCTTCCATGACACAGAAAAGGTCAGGATGGCTGCAAGCCAGATCCTGCAAAAAAGCCTCAATTTATAAAAAAAGGAAACTTGGAATATTCCTTATTTCCAGCAAAAAGTAGTGGAATGTGGAAAAACTGCAATATGGACCAAGGTGCAAATGAGGAAACAGTAACTTGGCTCTGGTTAACTGTGGTGAGCTTTAACTTTAAAGACCTAAAACTTTACTATTTCTTTAAGTACAGAAAAGTGTTCTGTAGTTATTTTCTTGTAAGACACTTAATTTAGAAACAATTCTGCAGCTTTTTGCACCTACACTTTTTGTACTTATACCAAACTGCTGGTTTAAGTCTTTGATAATACATATAATGCTTGCAGCTTGGTCAAGTCTTAATTCCTGATAAAACCAACAATATTTGCCAGTGATATTGAAATGAAGTGTATGAAATGCAGTTCTAAGAATCTTCAAGCCAATGGCTAGACCTGAAATAGATTTCTTTGGAATCCTTTACTCCTCTCAAAGGATATTCTGATTCTATTATCTGAATTTCCATTAGACTCAGAAGAATTTTATGTGTTTGTGGAAAATGAAAGTAATGTAGGTTTGGTTATATGAAGCTGAAGAAATTGGATAAATTCCTGCTAACATACTGTCTTTATTTCTTTCAGGAACAATTTCCTGTGTGTGAACATCCACGGTATCTAAAGAGGATTGCACTTGCCTTAGCTATTTCTTTATTATGAAACATTATCATCACCTCAGGACTATCAGAAAGAAGAGAAGAAATGCTTCAGAACTAAAATGGTAATTGATAAATTGTAATGTTGTTCCTCTATTTATATTTTCATAGAATCACAGAATAGTTTGGTTTGGAAGGGACCCTAAAGATCTTGTCCAACTCCCCTGACCCCACTTCCAGTAGACCAGGTTACTCAAAGCCCTATCCAACCTGGCCTTCAACAATTCCAGTGAGGGAGCATCCATAGCTCCTGTAGGCAACCAGTTCCAGTGCCTCACCCGCCTCATAGTGGAAAAATTTCTTCCTTAGATCTAATCTAAATCTATCCTCTTTCAGTTTAAAACTGTTATCCCTCATCCTATCACTACACTTCCCAATAAAGAGTGCCTCCCCATCTTTCTTTTAGGCCCCCTTCAGATACTAGAAGACTACTATATGGTCTCCCAGGCGCCTTCTCTTCTCTAGGCTGAACAATGCAAACTCTCTCAGCCTGTCTTTGTAGGAGAAGTGCTCCATCCCTCTAATTCTCTTCATGGCCATCCTCTGGACTTTCTGCTGCCACAACTCTTTGAGTCTGACCATCCAGCCAATTCATTATCCACTGACTGGTTGTCCTGGAGTGATTAAAATTCAAGAAAAGAGTGTACGTCATGTTCCCTTTTTGAACTTTTGAATTTCGGACACTGTTTCTTTAAAAAAGACTCAGCAGCTAGACTTCTTATGCCTCCCTTCTTCCCCCACGAAAGAATTTGCCGGGAGGAGCCGAGGAACTGATAAGAAATGAAAACGAAACCTTGCAGATGCACACTTGTAAATCATCATCACGGTGTCTCTGTNGAGCTCTTTCCTCAAAAGATTGTTCTTTTGACCCTAGCTTCTGGTCAAACCAGGACACTGGTCTATCCATGGATCTATATCTCTCCAATTTAGAGACAAGGATATCATGTGGGACAGTCTCAAATGCTTTGCACCAGTCCAGGTATTTTTTCTTTCTTTCTGGTTGATTCCCACTGTGTTGATAGTATTTTATGGTATTAAACTAAATCAATAAGAATGCAAAACTGTATGAAACCTAGGAAAATAAAAGATATAACTTAATTTCACAAAACACTCGCTGCATTTCAGGTAAAACTAGGAAAAACATTTTCAAACAAGTTATCATGCAGATTACCTCTGGCAAAACAGTAGATAAGCAACGTTAAACACTATGGTGATTTTTTTTTTTTTTTCAAATAAAGTATTAAAGATTGTTTTCTTAAGTTTTAGGGAAAAATACAAGAACTAAAATTAAATTAAGGAGAAGAAGAAAAGTTACTTAAAAAAATTTTTTTCTACCCCAAATATAGGTCTCACATCTATTTTGATATTTTGTATTTACCCTTGGTATTAGCCATTATAAATTACACTCTGTAGGTTGTATTGAACTTCCTGTAAAAGACAGGATGTAAAATCTATTGGAAATAAGTGTTAGATTGACGTCTGAAGAATGTTCTTTGCTAGCAAACTGTGTGTTTATTTTGTTCAGGATCAGATATAAAAAGAATGAGGTACAAGCTGGGAAAAAACCCAGTCAAAGAGAATAAGCTAATGACATTTGGTGTACAGGAGAGAGAAAGCTATATGGAAAACTAATTCAAACACAGGCTTCAGTGTTTAGACACACTTACTGCAGGAAATACAAAGAAACACTGGAAGTTCTTGGCTTCTGCAGGTCTACTCAAAGGATTTTGCTAGTGAAAATCAACAAAACTTCTTTTAGTTGGTCCTATGGGAAAGTCCAGAATCACAGGAATGTATGTGATGGGGAAAATAGGGACTGCTAATCAATTCATTTTATCCCATGCAGACTTCCCACTCATTAGATACACCCCAGCAATGCTGCTTGAGGGCATGAGAATATACTGTCAATATTGTAATGAATTTCTCTTATCACTTTTCAAATATAAAAAGGAAACCCAGGAAGGAAAGCAAGCTGAAGAGCTGAACATGGTACAGGAGTCTTAAAACTCAAGGACAAACCCAAAGACTAGGTACAGTACTAGGCCACCTGGGCTTGGCTGAAAAGGAACTACTGCAAAGCTCATTCACATGAATTCCACAATTCTTTATAATACAAGAATTTTGAAAAGAAAACAGATTTTCCATACTTGTCATTTAGTCAGCATGCTGTGAATGACACCAAATTACATGGAGCTGAAAAGAGGATGGAGTTAATGGAGGAAGTACAGCTGAATTAATAAAGAATGCAAGTATAAGTGGGAGGTAGTTTCTAGGCACAGTAGGATGACTAAGACACATCTTGTTTTAATTGGATGAAAAATAGATCACTCATGCGTGGTTCATGCTGGTTTTCAAAATGCTTGTACTGAAGCCCAATTTACCTTTATAAACTAATCAGAAGAAATGAGTTTTCAGAAAACTCTCTTCAAAATGCAGCTTAGAGAAAGAACCAAATTCTCAATGTATGTTTCAGTCAGTGGAACTCTGCTAGGGAATCTGGCTGCTAAAATTAACTCTAATTTCTGGCTAGCCTGATTACCAGCTTTCCACTCAAAGCTGGAATACTTTCCTGTAAGAACTGAGCACACTCTTCATGGATTGTGCATTTCTGGTTGCAGCATTTAGAATGGGCTCAGTGAGAGGCTGCATGAGATGTTTGAATGTCTTTGGGGAGATTTTAGGGTTTATTTTTATAGGAAATAGAAGATAAACTAGCTGTAAGCTTTATTTGACATTTCTTGCAGGTATGGTAAAGCCTCTTACATTTACCTCAGTGCCTTTCCCATTTACACAGAAGTAGTAAAAGCAATTCATCAAGGCTGGCCCAAACTGTGAGTGTCGTCCTGTGCAACCAGACTGGTCACCTCTGCTAAGCTTTTGCTACCAGAACATGGAGATAGTGACTATGTTATACCTTAGGGCAAACCATACTGTTCAGGTTGAATGTCTGGCTCCAAAGAGTTTTCTTGAGGAGAAAGAAGAGAGGAAGACTCTGTCATACAGTGGTGGTGGTTTTGCAGCTCCCTTTTGCTGAGTAGTCAGGCTTGGTGTTACAGAAGGAGGCTTTCAGCAGCTGGAGGGAAGGAGCTCCTTAGTGAAGTTTGTTCAGCAGCCCTGTTTTTGAAAAGTGTCTCCAGGGAGCTCATGATAAAAGCCATGTGGATGTTGACCCACAGTCATATAGGCTTTGGCCTTTTCTGTTTTGATCCTCATTTGCTAAAGAAATGCCCTGTGGGGTGTGTTCCTGTAAGGGGCTTGAGCAGCAGCCTGGGTTACCAGGAAAGGATCCACCATGCTTGCACTTCCACCTTGTCTTGGCATTGTCTTTCAAGTAAAAGAAAGCATCCCCTAAACTGAGTTTTTCAGATGATTTCTCTCTGCTCAGATTCCCTTCATTGCTTGACAGGCATAGGTACCACTGGACATAGAGGGGGAAAAAGAAGGTATGATTACAAATGTTTCACATTTTTCCAGCAAATNCCTGTAAGGGGCTTGAGCAGCAGCCTGGGTTACCAGGAAAGGATCCACCATGCTTGCACTTCCACCTTGTCTTGGCATTGTCTTTCAAGTAAAAGAAAGCATCCCCTAAACTGAGTTTTTCAGATGATTTGTCTCTGCTCAGATTCCCTTCATTGCTTGACAGGCATAGGTACCACCGGCCATAGAGAGGGAAAAAGAAGATATGATTACAAATGTTTCATATTTTTCCAGCAAATATCTATGATTTCAACCTTTACAAATAACTGTATTTAGATCTGTATCCAAAATTCNCCTCATAGGAGAGGTGTTCCAGCCCCCATGATTTCAACCTTTACAAATAACTGTGTTTAGATCTGTATCCAAAATTTGGTGAATTTTTTTTTATTCTTATAATAGCTTTCTATGTAATAATTTATGAGTCCATTTTAAAAAGACCAAAAGGGCATTTTATTTGTTGTTTGTTTGGTTGGGTTTTTTTTTTTTTTCACAAAACTCAAAACCAAAAAGTTGCAAAATTTACTTTTAAAATAAATTGTACCAAAAATATTTCTCTAAAATGTATGATTTCAATAATTAACATTTTCTGATGAACAAGAAATAAAAAGAAATTTTATGTGCATAGCATCTGGCTACTTCTAAATAATACTGCTGGAACTGAGAATAACAGTATGGAAGTACCAGCAAATAACAGCCCATATCCAGGTTAGTTTACAAAATAATAAATCTTTCCCTGAATCAGGAGGGGAGGATCATATTTGTCTGATTCTGAATAGTGTATTAATCAGAAACTGTTATTGTTTGCAGCCATCAGAGCTATGATGCCCCTTGATGACTCTGCTGTCTCTTCTCCATAGATTCAATCAGTTATCAAGAAGATGCAGTCTTTGTTAGAAAGGCCCAGCTGGTGTGAATGTGACCCTGCTGTGGAAAACTGAGTTCCCTGTGAAATACACCTTTTCTTTTTACTTCCTTGGGATTTTTGAGATTAACTTTCAGCGACTGTTTCTATAGTGAGCAACTTGTTGCATAGGTACATCAGCCATCTCCCCAGTCTGTACTGGGGTGCAGGCAGGACACACACCCAGCAGGGGAAGGTAGCTGCAACATCTTCTAATGCATTTTGTGACTTCATGGCTCATGCTTTTTCTGATGTACCACAGAGAGAATTTGCCAGTGAGGTAGAGATGGCCAACAGCACATTGATTTCATTCATTATTGTAAAGATATCTGTTGTATGGCCTCCACAATGAAAATATGGTGACCTTAGGTCTTTAATTCTTTTATTTTTGCATTGTAAAGAGTGATCTTTCAGGAGCTATGCAGACAATTTTCTATCCTGATGTAGATATAGAAGTCCTTATTCACTGTCTTTTCTGGCCATACCTCTCCTGCCTGCAGTGGGACTCCTCTTATGCAGAAAATAATTAAGAATTCAATTGCAAAACCTCATTTTTCCTTAGAGTAAATGAAAGGTAATTGTATGCTGCAAAACTACTTCTTATGCCTTTTTACATTCTCTGGTCAGGTTCCCTACAGAATTCTGCTTCCTTTTCTACTAATTTTAGCAGAGGAAAAAGTATGAGACATAATCAAGGAACATCTTTCAATTGAAAGCATACTTTGTTAATTAACAGATTAATCCATGAGGTAAGAGGAATTTATATTTGTGGATATTTCTTTTTAAAAAAATTCATTTTTTATGCTCCAAAAACATTATATGGTTTACTTTGGTTATTAGCTATCAGAGTGGACAACAGATTCTGCATCTAATTTGTTTCCTTTGTTGCTATACCTTTAGATTGCCAAAATGTTTTTTTGCAATTTGTTGATCCTTCTTTGAGGATATCATTTTGACATTAAACAAACTAAAACCATCCAAACCACTTAGACTTTTATAACATTGTCATTTTACTCAAATTCTTTTTTGTATTGAAACAACAGACTTAGTTTTGCCAAGTTTGTTGGTAAATGGAATTAAATTAATCAAAGTCCAAACTAAAACTATTAAGTATTGAACCTCTCTTCTATATAAACAAGTAATAGTTTAGAAGCACTTTAATCTTTTCAAGTAAGATGTTTTCAAACACAAACATCATGGCTATTTCTTCTGGAAGGGAATCAACAAACATCCTCAAAGACATAAATCAAAACATTCTAATGAAGCTTTTGAATTTTTGTTCTGCATATTTCAGGCAAATACGAACATTCAACACTCAAAACTGTGTTAGAATCAATATGCCACTTGTTGCTCATGTGTCCAACTTTTTTACAATAGATATTCTCTCAAATAAAAGGACTTTCAAGGTTTTCTGATTTCAGAGAAATCCTCATAATTCACTGTGGGAAATTTATTTTTTATCTCCTGTACAAAAGGATGGGAGATAAGACAGACTAGTCTACTACTATCTTTATATTCAAAGGTTTTCTTAAATATAAAGTTATTTAATTTTACCAACTACCAATCACACATATTCTACTAACATCTTTTCCACAGGAGTATGGGATAACAAAAAAAAATATTATATTTCAGAGTAGAATAGATGCAAGTGACAACAGACTCTCAGTAAAATGCAGCATAGTCCTCTAAACATCCACTGATTTTGATATTCAGTTCATAAATGGGGGCTGCAGGTGCTCAGAAATGCTGAGAAAACATTCCTGTCTAGCTATATTGAGGTTTGGATGCCTGGCAGTTCTCCTAAATCCTAGGATGACCCAGTTCTTTCACTTCACAATATGACCGTTCCTACAGTTGACTAAAATTTATACACACATAACATTTTGCACTCTCTGTTTCCCATTATTTTAAACTTTCGTGCCCGTTGCAAAGAAAGTGCCTCTATCTCTTTCTTACTGAAATCCTTTTTTTTCTTTTTCTTTTTGAGAGCCATATGTATTTTTTATTTTCCTGCCATCACAGGACGGGTTGGAGCACTGAATTTCCCATGGATGTAGATGTTTGGAATTGCCTATCAGTCTCAACAGGCACAGTCTGAAAATCACTTGTGGTCTCCTGTGGCCCCTGGTGCGATAACTGTGCCGACAGCAGAGGAAGCATTAAACTCATTGCCCACGGGAAAGTGTGGGGAGTGATACCCATGTTCCTANAAAATGGGAGAATCAACAGCAAGAAAAGTCAGCATCAATATCAGGTATGTCTAGAAGTGTTTAATTTCTACCTGAAATTAGTCATATATATGTTGACCTTCTGTTGATTACTTACATCCATATTTGAAAAACCTGAAAAGACTAGGAAAAGAGTTCAAAACCTTACTTGCCACATTAGTGTTGAATCATAGTAGTAAGTACTGATAAAACACTGAAAGCTTTTATACAAATGTCATCTCAATATAAATGGATATTTGAATACTGTAGCTTAAAATTTTCCTGGATCTCAAGAGTGCATTGATAAACTAGAAATCGGATCAGGGTGAGATTGAAGTGGGACATGAAAGAAAGCAGAGGCTATGGACAGAAGAGTACTCCATCACTCTTTTGATTGCTGGAGAAGCTTAGGAAGAGGTACAGGCTGAAATGTGAGTCCTTCACCTAAAGAGAAGGTAGCAACCTCTGATACCATCTTTCCCTTAGGCTTCCTTCCCTAACCCTGCCATGCCTGTAAACCTGTGACCTTTGCAAAACTATTGCAGGTTCCTTTTTTTTTTTTTAACTGAGTATTTTTGTTACGTTCCAAGTGGTAGTAGGAAGGAATATTTAATGATATCTCTGAGGTTGTAAGAAACCATGGAAATTAGTACAGTAAAAAATGTTATATTTAATATATACACACATAACTCAAAATATGTGCCAGGGAACAAGAGGTGTCTGGAGTATATTTTATTCAGAAAATAGGAAATATTGACATTTTGTCTAGAAACAGAGTTTGAAGCAGCATCATTTGAGACAGCTCTTGGTCTAAAAAGCTTGTAATTCACAGAGCAGACCCTCCTCCAGAAGAAACTGGCATTTTTGTTCAAACTTTGTCCTTTACAGGATCATCAAAGAGTAGCCACCCCTGCTTGAGCTGCTACGTTTACAGATACCAAAACAGGGAAAAAAGGTGGAATTATTGCTGAAAGACAAGGATATGAGTTTCTTTTGCCAATTAAATATAAAATAAAATAAAATAAACTGTTCCCTTTCATAGTAAATTTTTTTAATGAAAAGCTAAAAACCCAAATATTTCCTTTCCTGGAAAAAACCAGCTAATTTTTTTGTGGTCCTTTATTGTTTCAGTTCCCACATCCATCCTGTATCCTCCTACATCATGTTTCAGTCTCTGTATTCACTTTTTCCTAAGTCTCTGCTCTCTCAGTAGATAATAAATGACTCATTTCTCATTCCAATAAATGAGTTGCTTAATCTGAACACTGACTTTCAGGATACTAAATAGAGAATAGGTATTTATAGTCACCAAGAAGGATTTTTAGAAACTATATGGGCCATGTCCAGATAACTTAAGGGAGGAAAGGTGTCTGTTTTGTGAGAGGTGGCAACATTTCTCACCTCCTGAATCTGGATGTGACCCTGTTAGGCTGTGTCTTGATGCAGTATCAGGATGAGATCTACATATATGTTTTCCTCCAACCCTATCACCTTGGTTTCCATGGGAAAGAAAATCAAGGACTTGATCCTGAAAGGAATCATGGAGGTCTCAAATCGGTCCTTAGGGGTATAAGGGAGAGCAGGACTAGAGAAGGTGCTGTGGACCCCTATTCTTCCATGGAAAAGGCAAAAGCTTTAGATAGAATAAGACATTTAAGTCTGATGGTGCATACCAATGGTCTGGGCTGTGTCTGTCTAATGCCAGGGTCACCTAAGAGCCAAGCGTGGCACTGCCTGTGGATTTAAAATTTCCCGTGCACCTGAAGGTTTGTTTCTGCACAGATGCAGAAGTGCTTAATTGTCATGTCTGAGCAGCTTGTGCTGTCATTCTTGCCAAAGCCGAGCTTTCAGAAACTGTGATAACTTCTGCATAAATTCTGGTTTTATATTGTAGATAAAGTAGCCATTGGCTATCACACATCAAATGTCTTCCCCCAGGATTATGTATATTTTCCTGTTTTATCTCCTGTGCTTTGGTCACATAGCATAAGAACATTTAAGTACATGAGCAATACCACAGTTCACACTGCATTATAGTAAAGCTTACTCTGTGAAAGGATGTGGGAGAAAAGACTAAATTAAGCACATAGAGTTGTGGGGATAGGAGATAAAGGGCAAATAGGAATTAAAATCTTGATTCCAGAATTCTCTGTATGTTGTTATAAAAGATGGCAGTCTATTGCATTAGGATGATAGGAGCTGTTGAAATTAAGCCCTGCAGGCAGGAGAAATGTTTTCTGAGAGAATGGTTTGATTGTAAGATTAAGAAGCTCTGCTGTCTTATTTCATAGTACAGATAGGAGTTCTTCCTGTAGCGTGAAGCAAAAACGTACTTTTAAGGAAGTGGTAGAGCTTGGAAACAAGACTTCTGCCCCCCATAGTTTCAAGTGACTGTGATGAAGTAATAATGTGATTTGTATTTTCATCTGTCCAAAGTCTTTAAGGAACTTGGATCTCATTTAAGTGTCCACAGAAATTTTAGTGTTCCTTAAGTGTTTTGAATATTCTTATTCTATGCAGTTAATGATGACAGGAATATAAGAGAAAGAATTAAAAGTTAATCACATTTCCCCATTTTCAAAATTAAAAATTTCTGACTAAATCATTGTTGAGTTAGGAAAGTCTTTTTTAGTTCAATGTGAAATTTTAGTAAATTGAATGCATGATAAAGATTTTGCATTCAGAAAAATTAAATTAGTTCTTTCTGGGGTAAAAGTCATGGGAGATTTTTTTTCTGTGATGAACTAGAACAGGCCTCTTTTAATCTTAATGAACATTTTGGAATGCTCAGGAACACTTTGAGTTCTATTTTGGGGGAAGGAAAGAGCTATTTCTTGCCTCTTCTTGAAAGGGACAGCTAAAAACCAGTAGTCCTACTTGTTTATTTTTGGATCTGAAGATGCAAGTGAACAGTTTCTATAGATACCACTGGGTAATCCAGCAGAAATGTAGGCTTGCTCTCTGTAAAGAGTTCAAACATGAGATTGGCCAACCTCTTCAGGAGAGCTGCAAACCTCCCTTTTATGCTACCTTTATGACTCATGCCTTGAGGAGTGTGTTTGTTACTAAGAAGTTTTCAGATGTTTATTCCAAAAGCAGCCAACAATCCTCCCCAAATTAATTTAATTCTGTAAATTACATCATACTGAAGCATATCACCATCCTCTGCTTCAAAATGAACAGAGGATTCAAAGCAATTTTATAACTGCTTCTGAATGCCCATGTTTGAAAGAGCTCATAGGAAGCAGACTTTTTTTGTTGACTCAAATGTGATGCCTTTTTCTTTCTTCTCCTTAATGTCACTAAGACACCTTTGAAATCTTAAGTTGGTGACTTCAGGAAAGTGGGAAACAGTGAATCTGGGAAATATAAGTGAGGCAACTTTGAAATCTAACTGCCCCTGGGCTCAAAATATGCAGACAAACCTGTGCTCCATTCCTGCTCTATTCCTAGTATGTAAGAGAAAAGCCATTATACAGGAATGAGCAAGAAGAATGCAGAGAAAAAATTCTAAGCTGCTACTTGGGCATTCTTTACAATGTTCCCTGGAAACAAGGAATTTGTATCTCTGGGAAAGGTGAAGTCCACAGACACTTACTTTCAGTGTTGGGACTGAAGGAATGACAATGTGAGCATGCCATGCTCATTTTGTCACTTCCCTGTCCAGTTTTCTCTGCATACATATTGAAAATGTATCTTCCAGCCTTGTAGATCCTATTAGATCTGAGAATTGGGCCAAGGTCCTGACATCATTAAGAATAATAACCACAAAAAGTATTGGCAAACACCAATTTCTAAGATCTGCAGTCAGAGTTTATTTGACAGTGGACAAGTGCATGCAAATACAGCTGGGTCCTCCATTAATTCATTGATTTTAGAAGTGTAGCAGTTACAAATACTTTTTTTTGCCAATTCAACTAGCATTAAATGCAGTTGAGGGACGTTTCAAGAAGAAAAAATGGTACATTATCACTTGTAAGTATGTAATTTTAACTAGTCTCTTTTTTAATATGTAAACTCATTTTAAAAGCTGGTAAAAAATCAACTTAACAACTTCATAGAGAAAAAAAGGAGGAAGCAATCACACTTTTTAATTTTTTTTTTAATGTTCTTTATAAATCCACAATGTTAGGTTTGATGTCACTAGGTTTAAAACATAAGAGATTTACTTGGAATTCCAAGAAAAAAACTCCATATGTATTTTTCCAGATAAACCAAACTAGCTGTATTCACTTTTTTACAGAATGAGAGAGTGAGACTGAGAATGTTTACTTCAAGTTTAATTAGCTAATTGATCCCCATTCCCTTTGTTTCCCTTATTATTTTTGCATCTTTCATGTGCAAATTTATCTTTGGCCTTCAGTCAAGTTATCTCACAGATTTCTGTGGGATCTCTCGATTTAAAGGAGCCTGTAAGCAGTCAGAAATTGTATGGGCTGTCTCCAAGAATATATCAGTTGTTGTGCTCAGTAAAGGTGACGATTCAACAGGGAGTTATTTTTCCTCCATGAGAAATTCAAAAGGTTTTCAGTAATTTTTTGACCCAGTATTTTCTTTCAATAACTTCTTAAATTCTCCCTTATTTCCTGAGGGTGAAGGTTAACTACATGATATTCTGAGCTCATTCACCAAGAAAATTAACAGTTTTTACACTTAGGAAACCCTGAATGCAATATTATGATATACAGGACAGTTTCTCTAAATTTGACCCTGGGCTGAGAGTCCTAGCAATCCAAAATAAGTGCAAATGTGGATAGTGCTTAGAGATCATTCTGCAGGGCTCTGGTGGTACCTCCTGAACTGGGAATGGCAGCAGGAGGTCTTCTGGTGACCAAGCAATCTTTCCTTCTGAACTTTCTGCCCAATTAGTGCAAAACAGCAACAGTAGCCTGTTCCCTTGGTTAATTGCTACAAAGCACCTTAGCAGTGATTTATAGTGGCATATTTAAATGCATACCTTAATTTGTACAGATGAAATACTTGGCTACCACATAGACATTTTTATTGTGAATCAGGACAATAACCCTGACTCAGTCATATCTGTGACATTTTCAAGCTTGTGAATTGTTGAGGAGTTAACATCCTGTTCAGTATTTGACAACTGGGGAGTCAAGGCTGACAGTTGCCATCCCTTCTACGTGGTGCCTAAGGCTAGGATTTGTCTCTGGTTTCATTTATTAGTTATATAACCCACATGCTATTTTTGAGCTATTAAAAAAAAAAAAAGAAAAAAGAAATCAACCAACACAAAGAAAAAGAAATCCTCATCTGGGAATTACCCACCAGGTAGCTGCATGCAGTGGACTGATCTGCATATGCATTTATTAATTTTTATTTAAAATGTTCATGCCAGTGCAAACTGAGCCAACTAAGCCTTTTAGGGTTATGTAACAATGATAAATGTACTGCAACAGTTCCAGGCAAGCACAGGGCTCCCGAGATTTATGAGTTGTTTGTCTCTTTTTTTTTACCTCTTAACTGAAAAAGCTCAGCTGCAGTGCAGCATCTGTATTGTGCAACGTGATCTTGCTTATTTTTATCTTATACTTTAGCTTGGATGGTTTGAGCCCTGTCCAAGCCATAGGGTGAATCTTAATCTTTGATACTATCAGCCACCACCTGATACCCATTTTATTCTCTTACATTAGTAAAGAGTGAGAAAACCAATGCATACAATGTCATATGCTGTGACAATCTGAACCCCACACTTTCTCCATTGTTATGGTAGCATCTGAGGCCAATTCTGGGGGCAGCGGTGAAGGCAACAGTGGGAGACATGGAGGTGTGGAGCTGAATTAAATAATAAGGCAAATGAAGCCAAGTGTTGGTGCAAATGTCCCATGCACACACTTCTGCTGGCTACATCCTGCACTGCTTACAGGGAAAGCAGCACCCTTTGCCCTGAGCTTACTGTTGGTGGGATGCAGTCCTCAGCCTCTGCCGGGGCATCTTCTTTCCTCCATACACAGGCAGCTTTGCTCTTCAGTGCTGTGAGAGATGCCATGGTATCATTTTGAAACTGCTGCACTGGCAGCCCAAGGCTCTGTTCCCTGCCAAAGTGCATCAGAGACAAAGGCAGAGGTGTGAGGAAGAAAGAAAAAAACAAAGCAATAAAAATAAATGAAATAAGGAAGAGGAAAACCTATGAAGCAATGTCTGGTTTTCACAGGTGAATGAAGGTTTCTTCAGCCCAACAGGGCTGATTGGTATAATTTCCATGCAGGATCAGAAAGGGGTTTAGTCTTTCATCAAGTGCCACAGCTCAGCTCTTCTCTCAAGGTGGGCCTGCAAGCCCTTTACTGACCACAGGCACTGTCCCACCACTGGCTGTAAAGATACTTATTGTATGCGGAAGATGAGAATATTTTCTCCTTCTGAAAGGTTTGTACAAGTAAACACAAGTTGAGTTAGGCTTTGTTCTTTAAAATGAAAATCTTAGAGATTATTTAAGCTTAGTTTACTAGCTATTTATCAGTTTTCTGGCTGAAGATGCTGTAGGGAATGTATAAGTCAGGCTACACAAGTTAGTTTCTTTTTTTGTTGTTGTAAAAGATGTTATAAAAGACAGAGCCAGAAAAGTAAGTCACCTTGCCTTAAAACTGCCTTTCAAAGCAAGATACAGCTGAAAACCAGAAACATGTCAGCTTTGTCAGCTGAAGACCCTATGTATTATCTGTTACTGAAACTAATATTATTTTACTCTATCTAATGATTAAAGGAAAATAATAGGAGCAACAGAGCACTATGGGTTGAAACCAGTCTAAAAATGTAGCTTCTGCAAAACTCTTGATCATCAATACAGACAGAACTGTTTTCAGAGGAGAGTATAGCACTTCAGCATGATGAAAATGTGAACTAGTTTTTCAGGTTCAATTGCTTAAATATTTTGCTTTCTTTTCACTACTTCTAGCTATAGATTGTGGCTTAAGATTTTCACTCAGGCATGTTCATGTGTGCAATGTAATACTAGTGCTTTCAAATTGACAAATGGGTTTTCTGCATACTTTCATACAGTAAGTTAACTATCTTGCTGTAGGCCTTAATGAAATAATTAGTTTCAGTATGTTGCATTTTGCTTTAATTTGTCATATTGAATAGAAGACTGAATTATCTAAGCTGCTAAAACTCACACTAGTATATCAGAGTGATTAAACAGTTTGCTTTTATATATATATCTAGATCTAAATTATATAGATAAATACATATATATAGCTATAAATACTTCACACAAACTTCCAAACTGAGATTTCATGGCAACTTATCAAATATTCATATTTTCACTAAATTCAATTATTAGCACAATTTTTACATCATCTTTTCACAAATATTGTGCTGTTGTGAAATATCACTAGAGCACTTACCACAGAATACTTGTTTTTCCTTTGGGAAGATTTTGCTCTTTTCTACCTCTGCCCAACACACAGGTGGGACCCACTGGTATGTTCTTCTGTTCACTTCCAGCCCTGTCTTCCCTGCTTAGTAAAGGGGAAGACAGAGAAATCAAACTGAAATGGTAAATAATCAAGTCTGTGTAGAACTGTAACTGTGACATGAGTGATTCTCTTATCTGTCGTCGTCGTCGTGGCTAGGCTTCGTGAACGAAGATCCAGGGAGGGCTCCATCCACGCTCCTCATCAGCGCCTTTTCCAAGCACACTGATAAAAAGAGGATAGCGGATAGCACCCTCAAGTCTGCACTATGGATTTTTTTTAGGTGAGACACAGGATGTGCAGAGCTGGACCCACCCTTTAGTCCTAAGGTTCATCTGCCAGGGCCTAGCAAGCTTGGACGCTGGCAGCGAGGTCCTTAGGACGGAGGTTTAAGCTCTTAGATGGAAGGCCTTCCAGGGCTAAACGAGCTCCATCTGCCTGGGTTTGGAATCAGAGTTGTCCCTCTCCTGGGATGACTGCCAGAAGGCTAATGAGCTCATCCTACCCATACAAGGATTATAGGAACATGGGTATCACTTCCCACACTTTCCCGTGGGCAATGAGTTTAATGCTCCCTCTGCTGTTGGCACAGTTATCGCGCCAGGGGCCACAGGAGACCCCAAGTGATTTTCAGACTGTGCCTGCATTCTCTTATCTAATACTTCAGTATATCTCATTTGTCTTTAGAGCTCTAAAATACACATGCTACAGCTCTCTGCAGTACACACCTAAGAAGAGATTTAAAATAGAAGGAATCAGCTTCAGTGGAATAACTGTGGTTTTTTTATATGGAACACAAACAAGAATAAGGTCAACTTGATCATATATCCTGTACTTGCAAAGAATTATTTAATACAGCTTCATGCAATAGCTTGGCTGGTTATTTTGATTCACTAACAATTCTATCTGAAATACACTCTGGTGATTGGCCACATGTTGTGACAAATACCTGCAAGCCAATCTACAGCATGACTGGCAGCTCATTCTGACAATTTTAATGGTATGTAGGTAGTTGTTTCTAATTAACTTCGACCAGTGTTCATGCCATTGCCTACAAGTCTGAATGCTGCTTACATAGACAAAAAAAAATAACAAAAAGCCCTCAAAACCAAGCATATATTTTAAAAATGACACTCTGTGAACATGGTGGTCTAAGGAAAGTGAGTTTTTAGCAGGGTTAGGCAAATGGCTTTAATCCATATCAAAATGGCATTGTCTGCCTAGAGGCAGAAATCTTTTGGCAATTTCCAGACTCTTTAGAACGGTAGGTCTGATATGTATGACAAGGTAATTTACATAATTTCATAGTAATGCTGTATACAGCTTCCTTTTTAAAGAAATAAAAGAGAGTTCTAATTCCATAAGATAGGGTGGGTTTTTTTTTCCCTGAGAAGGAAAGCAGTCAGCTCAGCAAGCTACAATGAATGTCGTTGTCGTGGCTAAGCTTTGCGAACGAAGATCCAGGGAGGGCTCCATCCACGCTCCTCATCAGCACCTTTTCCAAGCGCGCTGATAAAAAGAGGATAGCGGATAGCACCCTCGAGCCTGCGCTATGGATTTTTTTTTTTTTTAGGTGAGACACAGCATACGCAGAGCTGCACCCACCCTTTAGTCCTAAGGTTCATCTGCCAGGGCCTAGCAAGCTTGGACGCTGGCAGCGAGGTCCTTAGGACGGAAGCAGTACAGTTACAGCCTTCACATTTGCATTACGGTGATTTGAAATCTGTATAGTTCTAATAGTCTGGGTTTGGGGGAAAAATAAGGGTCGGAAATGTAAATGTTGTCTGTACACAAGAAAACTTCTCTGTTAGTAAAGAAGTTTGAAAGAAAAGCAATGCACAGTTAAACACAAGAAATGTGAGTTTTGGGATGGGTGCCTTCACCTTGCTTTTGTTTGTGCTGGGTTTTGAAAGCAGTTTTGTTGGTTGGCTGTGGTCACTTCTCCAGCAACAGCAGAAGACAGCAGCTGAATCACAGCACATAGTGTTCTCAGGAGAAGTAAATTTGTTGGGAAACTCACATAGTAAAGGGTGTGAATGAGGGCAGAAACAAAACAGGCAGTAGTTTATGATGAGGGACTACAGAAGTCAAACATAATGGAAATGTTTGATATTTGTGCTGACACTTCTCAGTTTTGCTTCAGGTTCATAAGAAAAATTTCTCACAAGAAGAAATAGCAACCTTGACAGAACAAAAGGGGAAAAGTGGTTTAGTCGAAGTAAGTTTTATATCTAATAATTTCAACAGGATTTTTGAGCAGCCTATGTTTATATACTGCAGGTACTGCAGAACAAACATATAATCAGTAGAGCAGTTTATCTATAGTTTTCAGGTACTTTAAGTGCCTCACAGTGGTCAGTATAGTTCAGCTTAGATAGCAGCACTTTACAAAATAATTCTTTTCTGTCACATACCTCCAACTCTGGAGGATACAACAGACTCCTTCGGAAATCTCCCAGATATGTTTTAAAATGAGTCCTCATCTCAGAGTCTGCACAAATGCAAATAATTTCAGCCTTTTTTGCATTACTGAACTAGAAAATGTTTATAACACATCTTACCATTGACAGTCATGCAAGTATTGAATTGGAAGACGTGACACAATTAAATATGCATATAGGTATTTTTTAGATATTCACAAACAACTATGCAGTAAGATTAATTTAAAACCTACAATGCTTTTTCTTACCAGAAAATGCTATGAAAAGTGTTGGTAGGAAGTAGGAACAGACTTTTTTCAAGAAAATTCAGGTATAAACAAAAGTTGTCAGGAAAAGAGATTCTTTTGGTTGTCAGATAGTCTTTGAAAATGCCTCATGCTAAGTGGATTCACTGGTGTGTATCTAACTACATATTTGCATTTGAAAAAGAAATATGGGAAATTAGATTTTGGCCACGCTGACAGTGTTATAGCAGTACTTGATTCTACTTTTTTGTTTCAGCCTCAGTACACAAACCCATACAGTGTAGTGGGAATTCAGCAGTCATATTATATAGTTATCAACACTAGAAAACTTTCCATGACGGTGGTACAGCTTAAAAAGAACCAAAATTTGCCAACACTTCTGCACAGTGTTTGGAATGTCTAGTCTAAATATAGCCAGTTCTCTGATGCCATTTTATGCTGACATTTTATAGTGCCAGACTAGATTTAAGCCTTTGGTAGAAATCATGAGCTAAATGCCCTTCTTATCTTCCCTAAAAGACTGCATGAAAAACAATTCTGTCACAGGTTCCTGTCTGTGTGGGCTTTGCCCTCAGTAAAGCCCTAGTACCTGCAACTCCCCACTCATTTTAATGAAAAGATGGAAGCATTGGGATGCTACTTTCAAGCAGAGTGTTGTGGGTTTGCTTTTTCCGTCATGCCTCCGAAGCACAGGTCTTCTTGAGACTCTTTTCTGGTGGCTGGGAGACATGGGAGTCATTTCCATGATTTACCTATCCAGAGCAGTATAATTTACTTCACCCTGCACAATCACATTGAGTCAGAGCCCAAACCAGCTCAGAGAGCCTTAAATGACACACCCAGTGTAGAATGTTGCCAGCCAAATGATGGGTGGCCATGATGAAGCTAGTTCTTATAACAAAAGTGGAGGAGGAGCTAAGACAAGTATTTGAAACTTTGGTTTGTTGTTCTCACCACTGTTACAGGAACAGTAAGAGCAAGTTACCACTGAAGATAAATAAGACCTCTTCATCTAGAAGTAATACAGTCCCACACCCGACATCAGGCTCTAACCTATCTTTCTGAGACTTCGGCTTAAAGAGAATTGGAGTGTCAAAATGTCAGCATAGCCTGCTTGCTAATAGTTGATACATGGCAATACCTACTTTGCCTGTGCCCAAAGACAGCCCTGGCTTTCACGGTGGTGTAGGAGCCACAGGACTCTTCAGGCCTTCTGCAATTCTGCCTCCTTCTATTAGTTCTTGTACCATGGAGGAGTACTGAATCATTGCATGTGTTCTTGCTTACATGCACATGGTTCAAAATCTTGATAGAAGTTTCATCAGGGTCACATGGAAAAGGAGTTGTTGCCTTTCTTGAGTATAGTCATAATGAGGTTGTAGAACCTAGCTCTTTACACTGTAAAGCCTTTGCAAGTTCTGGCTTTCATTTATCTCTTCTTCCTGTTACTATGTGTGGATTTGCAGTTCTCTACAAATAACAATAGAATATGGCAATGCAAATATTTGCCTCGATTTGGCATCCAGTATGAACTAAGGATACTATGACATATTCAGATCTTAATTCCCAGCTCTGGTTTCTTTGATTAGAATATACCAGCTGCAGTGTGTTAAAAACACACCAAAAAATGTATCCGTTATCCCAGAAATAGAAAAACAGTAGATGTGTTTTAAACCAGAGTGAATTGCAGTTTGAGTGTAAGGCAATACAATTACAATTACACCATTTTAAGCTCATTTTAAGCACCATTTTAAGCTCATTATTTATATTTTTCCATTATTTTATAATATTATTCTGTATCAATTACCTTTCTAATTTGGAACAGATATATTTTTGCAATCTTTAGGATTAGCAAATATTGTCAAAGTTGCTGTAACTGATCATCACCGAAATCCCAGGCAGGCATTCTGGAAAAAGAAAACAGTGAGGAAGAAGGAATAAGCTTCAGCTTCCTCAAGAACCAAAATTTCAAGAATTTCTTCGAGTTTTGGAGGGTATATTAGTAATTAAACATATAAGCTTGCTCCTTTATCTACTTGCAACTGTGGCAACTCTACTTGCACAGTAGCCAGAACATATAAAAATATAATACTTTGCATGTTTGGAAATATATCGCTACTTAATTTTTTTTGTGTCCTTTGTTATCATGGTAATACAATGATGTATCTGTGTTTGGTAACTCCTACCTAACTAAAAAACTGGGGTTTTGTTGTTTGGGTTTTTTTTTTAGAGTCTGTGTGGTGATATCCAATGATATCTTTCTTTTTTCCAGGAATTCATCTGACCTTGCAGAGGGTACCCTGTTCCTCTACTTGTTTGAATTGTTCGCTGTCTGGATTTTCTCGTCTAGCAGGCTAAAACTGAACTGATATCTATGTGCAGGGCATGTGATCAGAACAGTCTATAAAAAGATAATAGAGATACATTTAATAGAGCAACAACTTTTTTCAAAGACTAATCAAATAAAAGGACTTCTATTCATAACTTAGTCTTAAACTCTGATCCTGAACCTAGGAAGAAATTCAATTCTTCAGATTATTCCCTGTGCTTGCCCTGTCTCCCTTGAGCACTGAGAAGACATTAGCTACGCTTCTCTTTCAGCTTTCTCGCACAGCTGATCTCTCTCCTTTCACCTCCTGGAACAAAGATGTGCGCTGTACATCTTTTAGCATTCCCTCAGCTCCTGTGTGCCTGCTGGAATTGCACAAAGAGCTACATGGCTGAGGTGGGGTTAAATGCCTGTTTTGGCTTTCTTGGATGAGAAATGTCCTCCTGAAAATTCCTGCAGCACTTTCTTGTTGTTTGGGCAACAATAATTGTGTGAATGGGGTAGCTTGCTGGAGTCCGTAGAGCTGAGAATTTAGGGTCAAATTATCCATGGAAATAGCTCTCAGTAGACCTATATTAGGAGGGAATTTGTCTTTTGGTTTTCAGGTAATGTGATATTTCTGTGAACATTATAATTAAAGAAGATTCATACTTGTTACTAAATCACTCGATTGGCAAGGTTGCTATACAAATGATAATGACTTCCTCTCTCTTACCACTTGTAGAAGAGCACTAAAGTATTTTCTTTCCTTGCCATAAAACAGAGGCTTCGTGAAATTGTCTTATGGTTGTAGACTGCAACTTAATAAATTTTTTAGTACACGTGGAGATAATTTGTACCCTTTAACATAATATCCATCAAGCTTCTGGTGCAAGCTGTATTCTCTGTACTTGGTGGTTTGGAGATGTGCTACAGCAAAGCATTAGGCAAGCTATTGAAACCATAGTCATGGCTTTGTGAAAAATTTGGCATGACAGGATGTGAAGACTCATCCAACAACTTAATATTGAATTCTCTGTTGGCTACTCTCTCCTCCTTTCTCCCAGGAGGGCTTGATCTTACATTTTCAGGAGCTATGGTATTTTTGTAAAATGTGTAATTAATCAGGGAACACAATGTAATTGAAATGCTAATTACAGTTGCTTATTCAGGTAACAACAACACTGCCACAGTATTGGTTGCTTTAAATACCTTTGTGACTGTGGACTTTGAGTCCATATTAATCCAATTACCCAGGATCAGTCCCAAAATAATTTGGTATGGGCAGTCCCTTAAGCCAAAGCAAATTACCATTAAAATTAGTGAAGCTTCTGAGGGGAACTGAGCAATAGAGACAAAATTGCAAGTTACAGGCAAATTGTACCTGGATTTGTGATTTTTTTTCTTCAAGTTTTTTAAATGAGTGCTTTGTTTTTAATTTTTTTTTAATCCTTCCCTCCCATCTGGGAAAAAGCATATTTGATTCAAATGCTCTGGGATAATCCACCACATTGAAACGCAAGGCAGTAAAACAACTTGAATCTGATGGTGTAGCCTATCCTGTGTGACAATTTCTGTGAAGATGATGATTTGTGATATTTTCTGAGCCTGTTATTCATCATGTGACATTTTTCTGTATGTTTGTTGATGCTCTTGTGATGAGGTGCTCAGAACTGATGTGAGGTTTCACAACATTGAATGTGAAAGAAGGAAGGAGAATTGGAATGTGCCATTAAATTCTTAGGTTGGGCACAACGGGTAGGGTCCTTCCAGCATAAATTGGTTGAATGTGGAAACCTGTGATCATGAAACCTCTTTTCCTTCCAAATCCATCCTTTGGTGGAAAGGAGACTTCTCACATTATGTGCAAACGACCTCTTCTGGAGCATGCTTGGCATGCCACTGCCATGCACAGCATAACTGCCAAACTCACTACACTTAAAACAGTTCCCCTTCACAATGGCACATATAAAAATAGGGAGCAGAAGAACCCTTAAGTGTACTTACAACTCAAATAAAATCAAACTATATCACTGAAAGTAGTTCTCTTGTGGATTAGTCTCAGGTAGCTTCTTTTCCACCATTACATTTCTGTGAAACACATTTCTTGGCTTACCCACACACCATCTGTTTGCTGCTGGAGTTGTCTTATGATTATGGATTTCCAGTACACATGCTGACAGGTCAAAAAAGGGAATCAAAGGAATTTAAACATCAGAATGATACTCTCTTTCCAATGTATTTATAGTCTGAACATAACATTTTTGTTCATTGGGTCAGTTACTTGGGTTTTTATACTTGTCATAATGGAATGAAGCAATCTAGGAGTTTTAGGAAAGTCTCAACTTTACCTGCCCTTGTTTTTACAAAGCAAGATGAGGATTTACTCTTTCTTTTGTCATACCTATTGCAGCTTTAGGAGCAGAGTGAATTTTAATGCTGAGAGGGAACAAAATCCTATGTGGATATTAAGGAGGAAAAAAAAACCTGGTCCACAGAGTTTGCATATTAGTGCATTAATTATGTAGTTCAGCTATAGTAAACAAATCATTCTGTCAGTGGCAAGTTGTTGTTAGTGATAATAATTAGTGATGATAATTTGAAATTATAATATATTATGCCTTTCCTCACAGGATATCAAATTACTCTATATTTCAACTGCTGAAATATTGCATCTCCTTGCCAGTTAAGTAAAATATGTTTTCTTTTGCCCATTTCTCAGCTAGAAAAAAGAAGTCTTTTCTTTTTTTTTCCTTCAGTAGAGGTGAACTGTAATTTCCAAAGGCCTAGCACCTCTAAATAGACTGAAGAGGACTACACCTAGAAGTCAAGCTTTCTGTGCACACAGCTCACAGACTACCTAACTTTTTTTTTTTTCTACATTCTGAGTACAGCACTTCTCTATGTGAGCTCTCTGTTATCATAGAAGTCCATGCTTGTCAAACATACACTTTATCATTTTTTTACACTAAGATATTGACCAGTTATACTGACCAGTGAGTTACCTTTCATCTTGCCTTAAAGAAAGATTAACTTTGAGGGCTTCTGATGGGAAGATAACAGCTATGACCTATTATTGTACTTATCACTGACACGGGCTGAATAGAAGAGTCCAGTCAGGGCTTCTGGATTTTATATTGTGGTGAAGTCTCATGATTTTGAAGCCTGTTTATTCCCAGCAGGCAATAATATCTTGTGGTTAAATGTGACAGCAATACTATTGTTTAGACTGTTGGAGTGGTTTCTTAATTAATTGTTATACTGGTGATTATCTCTCTTCTGACTGTCAATAGTCAAAGTATGCCTGTAAAAACTGTTGCATAATTATTCTGACCAATTGTTTAAGTCACTTTACAGATAAAAGGTTGTTTTATGGATTTACTTGAGTGAAGCTGCAACTGAGCTCAAAGTAGGTTTAAAAATTCTAGCAGGAAGAATCATAGAATGTCCCAAGTCAGAAGGGGCCAAAAAAGGATCATTGGAGTCCTGCTCCTGTCTCTGCACAGGACAACCCCAAAAATCACACCAGAGGGGTGAGACACATCCAGGAATACGGTGTGAAGGCTTTGGCCAGTGGCTCTGCTCCCTGCCAGGCTGCAAGAAGTCTAGTAATGTAGCCTGAAAGAAAAACATTCTACAATATCACCATTACGTGAATAAACAGAAAAACAATGAGAAAGCTCTTGCTTTAAAAAAGCCTTGAGAGAAGTGGAGATTGTAAATTAAATCTTAGTTTGATAACCACTGACTGAATGATGAGTCATCATTTTCAGGTAGAAGACCAATAAGAAGTCTTGTTTTACCCTGTACTATTTTTATTTAGCAGATGAGAACTCAAATTCATAGACTTTTGGGAAAAGTTAGAAACTGACCTCATACGGTTGCATGTTTGAGATTTTAATCTGCCTTCACATAAAACAAATACTTACAAAATATCTCAGTTACATTAATGTTCATTACTCTTTCTGTATTTTTAACCTTGCCATTGCCAGAGTGGCCATGATTGTAAAAAACAGATGTTTGGTACTGCTACAGATGATACAATACAGCAGCTGATTGCCTCATTGTAATTTAAAATGCCTTGATAGATGTTATCCATATAAAAAGAAAGAAAAGAAAAACCAAAAAACCAAATATGAGATAGTACTTGGAACAATTTCCTAAAGATTGTGTAATCAAGCTAGTTTTTAACACTGATTAAAAAAAAGTGTAGAGAGTCACCAATTAATGCAATACTTCATATGTAATTTAATGAACCTCCTTTAATGTTTTGGATAAATAGTAAAAATATTTTCTCTAAAGGAGAAAACATACACCTCTGTGACACTAACAGGAACAGCTTGAGTAACCACCCACCTTAACAGCAATTTTGATTTGCATTGACATCACTCTTGTCTTATATTCAGGGATCATATCACACAACAGGAACTACTGAAAAAGAATATTTAGTCTAGAAATGCATTTGAGTCATCTCTTGTGGACAGGCTTAGGCAGTCTATTTTGGATGAATCTGGGTTTTATTCTTGTCAGCTCCATTGAGACACAGTGGAAAGCAAATATCCTCAGGGACTCAGTGCTACCCCAGCTTCATGGCTGAGGAGCAAAGGAAATTTCTCCGACATCAATCTTTCATATGTCAGTTCTCTATGTAACCAGGATGATCTTAAGTTCAGCTGTATTATATCACATGTATGTTGGTGCTGCTGCTGTGAATGAGAGCTGGGCATACTTCTAAGAATAGCTGTAATGAGTCAGAGGAAAATTAGTATCACCTTTGGCAGTGGGTAACAGAGGATACCTAATGAAAACTGTAAGATTAAAAATATACTGAACCTGATCCTAAATGCTCTTCCAACCCCAGCAATGTGCATCTGTGGGTCTGCCTGAGCTAGAAGCAGCTCTTACATGCACAATAGATTTCTTTTCCATGAGTTTGTCTGATTTTCACTTGAACCATGAAAAATGTTAATATCCACAGCCTTCTGTGGTAAGGAGACCACAGTTTACCTACGTAATACAGAATCTCAGAATGTTAGGTGTTAGAAGGGACCTCTGGAGATCATCTAGTCCAACTCCTCTGCTAAAGCAGTTTCACCTAGAGCAGGTTGCACAGGATTGTGTCCAGGCAGGTTTTGGATATCTCCAGAGAAGGACACTCTGCAACTTCTCTGGGCAGCCTGTGCCAGTTCTCTGTCACTCTCAAAGTAATGAAGTTTTTCCTTGAGTTCATATGGAACTTCCTGTATTCCAGTTTGACATGTGTTGACCAAGATTCTACATAATATCTGCACTTTCGATCCACACATTGTGTAATTTTATTCTCTTTTTCAGTAATTCTTGACATTATTTTTTTCCTGTTTCTTAGAACACTTGAGACAAGCATTCATAACTGTAACAATCTTCTACAGAAAAAAATCACCAATTATCTGATTTATTGTCACCAACTTTTTAGCATTTGAAATTGACTCATCATGTCTCCTTAATACAAAAAAAACCATGATTTTCTTGTATTTTCTGGGTATTTTTGTTTTTCTTTCCCTCTATATGATGCATCCTGTTTATAATGATACACTTATTCTGTAAGGGAACTTCTTATTTGTACCATCACCCTCTCTGGTAGTGTTTCACTGGCTCTTAAGAGGTCTCATTTCCATCCATTTTGGGCTCATATCAGTGACAGTTGTCTAGCTCCTGACTGTTACGTTAGAAACCAAAATAAATCACATAGTTATAATGATAGCAAAGCAATTAATGACACATTTCCAATAAAAAGCCCACAGAAGAGGATGACAAATGGACACCACATTTTTAGCTAAATTTTCTGTCACCAGACTTACAATTGCAGCTGTGCTTATGGGGTAAAATATAGCAATATTCTTGACAACAGCTGAGAACAGATCAGCTTGTCACATTCAGAAGCTTTTGTTAGATTATTTAGTGATGCCAGATTCAAAACATATTGTATCAGTCTTCTTAAAGGTTTTATGAAAAGTGCAGAATTCTGACAGTAACAGAAAAGCTAGGTCACTCTTAATGCTGCAAGCTTATTTTCAGCAAAACAAGTGTTGTCCAAATGGTGAAAGTATGTTGAGCTGTCAGAATAGATCAGTTAAAACCTCTTTGCATGCTTTTAATGGTATGAAACATTTTTTGTAATCCATCACACAATGTGAAATAGTCATTGGTCATCTTACTGAATCATTAAAATGAAAGTAAATCTGTGAAGAAAGACAATCCTAGAGTTTCTTAAACAGCATTTCACCTAATAGTTTTAATGACCCAATTTAGTTTCCCTTGGTAAATTAGTATCCTTTGTGATGCTTTGTGTGCCACCTTAGCTGCTTTTATACTTTGTCTGGTATTCAATTCCAATGATTTCTCAAGGGCTAGTTTGTAGTGGAAATACAGTTAGATTCAAATAGAAGAATATGTAATTATCAATAGCTCCTGAGTGTCTTTGGGTTTTGTTCAGTTTTAAAAATTTGTCAGGTAGCAAAAGTTTAAGATAAAACTTAACCTAGTTTTAATATTTTACACTTAATATAAGTAAAATCAAATATTAAAAGTGTAAATGAGTGTCAAAATGTAAAAAGAGTAGCAGAAAAACATATTATGCTTCAACTTTGTGTAAAGCACTGTCATTTAATTGGGGTGTAGTAATTTTATTTTATTAATCTTTTTCATGAAAAAAGCATTTACTCTAGAAATGTTGCAAGTGTCTAACTAATGCAATTCCTGGTGCTTAATTGAATCTGATTGTGTTACAGATCAGCAAACAAAAACTGGAAAACCTAACAAAGTAAACAAAAGCAATGTAGTATTTGATATTTTCCTCAAATCTAAGAATAGACTAGGCCATCTGAGAACACATCTTCATGGTATGTGCCACATTTGTTCCACCTCTAGTAAACAGTTGATCACAACTTGTGCTGTATTTTGTTTGTATGGTATCTCCTGCAGTTTTTTATTAAAGAAATACTGCTTACTTAAGATCTATTTGTGAAATAAACCATTTTTAAGGAAAAGCAACTTCATACATCAGCTACGATGAGCAGTATTGAACAATCCCTTAGAGATCTGTGATAGGACAAGGGGGAGTGGCTATAAACTGAAGGAGGGGAAATTTAGATTGGAGATTAGAAGGAAGTTCTTTACCCGGAGAGTGGTTAGGCACTGGAACAGGTTGCCCAGAGAGGTTGTGGATGCCCCATCCCTGGCAGTGTTCAAGGCCAGGCTGGATGTGGCCCTGGGTGACCTGGTCTAGTGATTGGCATCCCTGCTCAGTGCAGGGAGGTTGGAACTAGATGATCTTTAGGGTCCCTTCCAACCTGGCCATTCTATGATTCTATGATCTGTGGCTCGATAACTTCTGGATCTGGTTTATGAGATCAATTGGAATAACAGTGTTTCTGCTTGTTGAAAATAGCACCTTATTCTGAGCATGAATTTTTAGAACTTTTGAGTGTTTTGATGCTCTGGTTTAGAAAGTACTTCACAAGCTGGTTGTTCATAGTTTTTGGAGAAGAACATGTGCCAAACACATGAATTCAGGTTTGAATTTTCTAGTAAATACAGTAAACTGTGCAATAAAATCAATAAAATGGTTTAGATTACATTAAATTCTCAGTAATCTTCACTTCTGATTTTTAAAACAGGAAATATCCACAGATCACTACTTAGATTTTTCTTTAAATTACCATAAAACACATAGTTAATAGCCCAAGTTAAGATGCTACTTTTTCATCACAGCATTCAAGGTAATTTAATAACCAAAACTTGGCGAAGATTCTCTCATGCAGTCTAGTAGTCTGGGCAGGTTTTTGTTTTTGTTTTGTTTTTAAACTAGTTTCAGCATGCTTTAATCTTTGCTAAGCACATCAAAATATGCTACCAGAATGGTAAAAGCAATTGGCATTATAAATAGGGTTTTCATTTCAGAAGTGCATACTTATTATAAAACTATTGAAAACATTTGTAGTATTTGTAATGAATGACGGAAAACAAAAATTTTGGAGTCTGTGTTTTTCAAATTTATTGATTAAAAAAAGTAACTGAAAAAAGGAGCACAATATTACAAAATGGCTGGCAGCTGTCTGGGCTATACTTTTGCTTTCTAGGTCACAGGTATTATTTCTCAGCTTGTAGCTCAGCTTTAGAGGAAAAGCATGAGGCCCATAAAGGCTTTGAAGGCTTATACATGAAACTAAAGGATTCTAGCTATTTCTTGAGGATAGTCCTGATACACAGCTAACAAGTTTTTCAAGGGTTATGGTAGGGCTGACCACTAATCCAGTAACAGATGCTCTCCTTTACCCCATTTTACCCCCCCATCCCCCAAAAGGAAAAAAAAAAGGGGGGGGGAAGTAACAGAGAGAGAGAGACTTGTGGATTGGGAATGAAAACTAAAACTACTTTAATGAAAATAATAACAATAAAATGTATACAAATATATACAAAACCAACACCAAACAAAAACTGCCTTGATGGCAACTACATCATTGTCACCGCTGATATCTTTGGCAGAAGGGAATCAGACTCAGTGGGCTGGATTCTGGAACTGGGGCTCCTGGATCAGGATTGAAGCAAGAATGGACAGAGTCCTGTAGCAGCAGAGTCATGCTACTGATCATCAAAAGGAGAGTTACCAATCCACCACTCCAGATGGCTCAAGTGCTCAACCTTCAGAGAGGGTGGAAACCCAAACCTCTCCTTTTTGTTTTTGATGTTAATTAGGTGCTAAATAGCTTAAACATGCACCTGCCTCGCTTAGTCTTAGGCCTTTTGTAAGATCCCAAACCCAAGCTTGGTGTGGGAGTTTTAGGAACTGACCCTCGGTTTGACACTGAATATGACATATATAGAATAGAATACCTTGTTGCTCTAACTCAAATTAGGACACAGATTTATGCAACTGACATTAAGGAAAGCTTTATGCTTTGCCAATGACAGTGGAAAACACATATAACACTCACTGCAATGTAACCTTTCTTACATATTAATTTTAGTTTATAATGTCCCTGTTACTACGTGGCAATCATGTAACACTGGCCATTTTTAGTGTTTCCCTTTTCACTTATAGATTTGTGTTCTGCTTCCCAAGGACTATTTTTGAAGTTATCAGCCAAGTCTGATGAAAATAAGAGAGAAACTCCATTAACTTTAAACAAACTACCAGTGCTGTGTGTCTCTATAGCTCCAATGATCATAAGTCATCATGTGGTTCCTGGGTGACTGCCACATTTACACTCAGAACAGTTCCCTGATTATGCCATGATTTATTGATACCATATTATACCTTATACAATGGCAAAATTGGTTTTCCATTTCTTTGTACAGTTCCAAAAGGAGTTCAGAAAATAAATTAATAAAGAACATCTGGTAATAAAAGAAATTTATTTATTCATCTTCTGCAAAGGGAAAGACTTGGAAAAATGAAACAGAAAAATCTTAAGGCAAGGAAGTGTCTCCTATGTTTTTACAAGTACTTGTCTCAACATTTTCTGACAATAAATTTTGATGTAATACCAACGGGAACTCTGTTTTTGCATTTCATAATTTAAATAAATCAATGCAGAAATTCAGCAATTGAATTTAATCTTTTATAACTTGAACTGCTTGGATTTTTGAACTTGTAAGCCATAAGATCAAGTCTATATATGGTTTCCTACCTAAGAAATTAAAATGGGGTTCTCTTTTGGAAGATCTGCTGAGAAGGTAGCGATAGCTCGTCCCTGTGATATGTCTTAATATAGTCTCCACATCAACATCTTAGCTTTTTGTCATTACTTTCATTCTCTTTGCATCAATTGCTCCCTTACACTCTCTAGGATCACCTGAGCGTAACTGTCTTTTCTAGGGAGTACTATAGAGATGAAACTAATCTAAGCAAAGGGTTGAAGCACCAGAGGTCATCTAGTTCAACCTCCCTGCTCTAGCAGGGTATCCTAGAGCAAACTACTGAGGATTGTGTCCAGGTGGTTTTTGCATGTCTCCAGAGAAGGAAACTCCACAGCCTCTCTGTGGCCTGTTCCAGTGCTCAGTCATCCTTACAGTAAAGAAATTCTTCCTCTTGTTCAGGTGGAACTTCCTGTGTTGTCATTTGTGCCTGTTGCCTCACATCCTATTGCTTGGCAGCATTGAGAAGAGCCTGGCTCCATTGTCTTGACACCATCCCTACAGGTATTTGTATACGTCAGTAGGTTCCCTCTCAGCCTTTCCTTGTAAGGGAAATGCTCCAGCCCTCTAATCATCTTTGTAGCTCTCGGACTCACACCAGGAGTTCCATATCTCTCTTGTACCAAGGGGCCCAGAACTGAACACAATACTCTAGTGGAGCCTCACCTGGGTTGAGCAGACGGGCACGATCACTTCCCTCACCCTGCTGGCAATGCACTTGCAAATACAGCCTACTTCCTTATCCAAGGAAATCCTGCTTCTTTATCCAAGCATGAAGATCCAAGTACATATGCCTGCTTCATGCTGCGTATAGTTTTAGCATTTCAGTATGAAATGCTTTTCTTAAATCTGAAAGATGTATCAATTTATTTCACTTCAGATATTATTTATTTTGTATCTTGCTATACCTTGTGAGTTAGAATGCGTAAGAGGAAGGAGAAGAGACAACATGAGTGAAGAAGCAAAAGATAATGCAAATCATATAAATAATCTGAAAAACTTTTCAGGGCACAAATTTCTGTGAGATCAGCTGTGAGGGTTAGTCACTTAAAGCTGAATTATAGGGTGGTCCAGAAAAGAGGAGTATAAGCATTTTTTTCAGCTGTAATTTTCATATGCTTAATTATTTTTATGGTTCCTTTTTTTTTTTTTTTGGTGGGACAATTACTTCTTACAATTGGTCTGTGAGTTAGACCTTTTGACACAGTTGGATTCCAGGAGTCATATCAGAGGTATTGTGAAATTAGATATAATTACATATCAGTAAGTGGGTGTGAGCCTAAGGGAGTCTGACTAAAGCTAAATGAGTAATTGAGCCTGTGAGAGTTGGAGCCAGTGTGCTGTGCATTCAAAACTCTTCAAAAAGAGATTTGTAAAACTTTCAGCCACTTCTGCCCTCAGCAGGCCATGGTATGGGCAGGATACTTTTGTTCAATGAAGTACTATTTCAGTTCTAAAAGCTAAACACAAAACCACATTTGATTACCAGATGCAAACCCATACATTTGATGAGAAACTGCAGAACTTCATAAGATGTGAACTCAGACTGAAACCCAATGGTTGAAGTTTTTAAGTGTAAATTAAAAAAAAAAAGGGACAAGAAAAAGATTATTCTACAGAGTATACGGAATGAAAATAATAGAAAAAAATATGAAAAATAAGGAATGGTTTTGGTAAGGTGGCATTCAAGGCCTGAAAATTCTTGGGACTTGTGCTAAACCACATTATTACATGGTAATATATGATATTATATAATAAATAAAAAAATCAGAATAATGATATTGGAGACAAAGTATTTTCTGGTTTAAAAGAATCCTATACTTCCACATTTCTGAAATCCCTCCACAGTGCACCATAACCCTGTAAAAGGATATCTGTGTTACACGATGAATGATTTGCTAATTATGTTTTATTACAGAACAGATTCTTTGTTTGGTCTAGTTATAGTATTACATTAAGTATGAACATATAAACATATGTTGTGAATCTAAAAGTATTTATTTCACCAGGAATCAAAAAAGACAATGATTAAGGTGTTATTAATCAACAAATAAAGACAGATTAGAAGATGATTTATGAGGTTCAGAATTCTTTTGCAACTTACAGTGTATCTCAAAAAGCAGTCTTTTCCACTAGATAAGCTAGCTGAGGAACCATTAGGTTAAGGAGACCTCACTGCAGATGACTTTTTTTTTCTGAAAAAAAGAAAAAAAAAAGACCCACTTTAAGAGTTTTGTTTTTTTTTATGAAAAGACAATCTCCAAAGGCTCAGAAACGTTGGGAGTATAATTAACTGTCATAGCTGATGCAAATTGAAATAACAACTTTAATAATTGAATTTTTGTTACTAACTACATCTAGATAATCAAATGAAAAGATAACTATTCAGCATTTACAGTTATTGGTTATTTTTGTCCTAGATTTACTGATTATATTCCCAGCAATTAGGACAGAAGTACACACTTTACTCCCTGCTTCTTACATTGCAACTGTTTAGTCCATGCTAGAGAAGTAATTTGCATACACAAAATATTGGAGATATGAGTCTTGTGGTACACAATTTGCAGAGTGAACATGAAAATTCGTATCAATGTTGGAAAGCAGAATATGTTCAAAAACTCGAGTAACTGTATCCAGGTGCAGACAGCTATTTATGTACATCATTAACTGACTGGTGTAAACATGTAAACATAGGGCCACAAAGATGATTAAAGGATTGGAGAACATCCCCTATGAAGACAGGCTGAGACAGTTGGGATTGTTCAGCCTGGAAAAGAGAAGGCTTCGAGGGGATTTTATAGCAGCTTTCCAGTACCTAAAGGGAGATTATAGGACAGAAGGGGAGAGACTTTTTAGGCGGTCAGACTGTGACAGGACAAGGTGGAATGGATATAAACTGAAGGAGGGGAAATTTAGATTGGAGATTAGAAGGAAGTTCTTTACCCTTAGGGTGGTTAGGCACTGGAACAGGTTGCCCAGAGAGGTTGTGGATGCCCCATCCCTGGCAGTGTTCAAGGCCAGGCTGGATGTGGCCCTGGGTGACCTGGTCTAGTGATTGGCATCCCTGCTCAGTGCGGGGAGGTTGGAACTAGATGATCTTTAGGGTCCCTTCCAACCTGGCCATTCTATGATTCTATGTAAAACTTATCATAAAACATGTATATGATGATTTACAGGGAAGCTCTCAGCTACTTTAGCATCCTTAGTTTAGGAAATATTACTCTATCCCAGCATTCAATTGAACTAAGTTGGAACTTAAAGCACCACAAACGTAATTGAAATTGTCATTTCCCTCCCATGACAGGTGTGAACAAGACAAGAATCCATGATGCAAAATATATGATTTTGATAGGTGACAAATACTTAACATTTGTTGTTTAAGTAATTAGCAGTGATGTAGTGATATGTACTGGAAAGCCACATTCTGTGTTCAGGAAGCTGTAGCTAGAATGTTTGGATCCATATATAATGCTTGTCTGCAGAAGTTACAATTTCTGTATTGAACAGTAACTATATTTTTAATCATAGATTTATCTTTTGGATTGTGCTTAGCATTTACCAGTTAAATTCAGGATCATTTAAGAAGACAGTGAAATGTTATTACCTATATCAACCTCTGTTCCTTCATCAGTGATTACTCAGTAAATTATTTGGTGATTCATTTTCACTGTTATTTTTCATTGCCTTTCTTTGAAGCTTTTTTTTTTACTTTAGGGAAGAGAGTCAAGGCAAATAATCATAAGATGAAATAAAGACTTTTGTCTCCCATCTTCTTTCAGTTGAGATTAAACAATCTGTGTTGACTGACAGAATGGATTTTTCATAGAGAGCAATAACTTTTCCGTGAGACTACTGTTAAATTCAGAATATTTTATGTTGTCAAAGTAATGATGTCAAGTGCAAGTAAGCTTCAGAACTTTGCAACAAAAGGAATAACATTTAACGAGTCTACTCTCTTAAAAATATATAAAATATTGTAATAGATTTCATACAATGAACATTTTGAGCCAATATATTATTCCGCTAAATTTACCTCAGATTTTAAATGTATAGTTTTGCAAATTTATATTCACAAATGAGGAATACTTTGCCTGGATAAATACTTTTTAATAATCATAACAATTTTCTGTTGTATATTTCTGTGAAAAATGTTAACCTTCATTCCAGTCTTTTCTGAAAGCAACAACAGTTCTAGCTTCTATAATATGTCAGTAAAAAAAAGGATTCCAGGAAATCTAAACCACCAAAACTAGAAAGGAAAATAAAAAATCCCTATTAGTTTATTATAGATTAACTTTTACAGCCAGATACTCAGCCAAACTGGTAGTCTCAGTAGAGTGTCATCACTTTACAACAGCCATGGATTGTGTCTATTCCTGGGAATTTGAACAGAATCCTTAAGCCAGCAATATCTAACATCTGAATACAGGTTTAATTATATACAGACATTATTTTAATACACAGCTAAGCATATACCAGAGCTCTGCTGTCAAATAAAGACAAATTTGTTAGTCTTTGGGAAACAGAGCACTTATTCTATACTGGATAAAGAGCTTCAGAGTAGTCTACAAGGAGTGGTCTGGACAGACCTTGATAGGATCAGGTGCAATTACAGGACTCTGGGGGTGAAGGTGAATGACACAGTGGCCTAGGTGAAAAAGAAGAGAGCGTGTTTGCAGATGACATCATGTTTAGAAGGGTAGGGATGTTATTCAGACACCACTTGACAAGCTGGAAGAGTGGGCTGGCAGAAACTGCATGAAATGCGGCAAAGGTGAAAGTTACCTGAGATGCATTAACTCAAGCTGGAGACTACAGGCTAGAACCAATGAAAAAAATAAAAAAGGCCTGGGGTCCCTATCCTGGCAGGGAAGCTGAACAGGAATCAGGAGTATACTGTTTCGGTGAAGAAGACTGTGTTCTAGTATGTATTAGGAAAATATAGCCTTCAGGTCAAAGAAAGTGATTATTTCCCCTCCTCAGTACATATACAGTTTCTGGAGTATCATACCCAGTTCCAAGCTTCCAGTACCATACTGACATCAACTAATTGGAGAGTGTCTATCAGAGAATAACCAAGGTGATGAAAGCGCTGGTACTCATGATGGGCAGTAAGACTTTGTTCATCCTGGAGAAAAAAAAGCTAAAAGGGTTTGGGAGAGTGTAACTTCTCTCTTCGTCGCCTAGGAGGGGTTACAAGACAAGATTCTTCTCAAAGATATATAGTAGAAGGAAAAGGGGCAGCAGTGGCCATTTGCAACAAGAGATTCCAAGTAGATATAAAGGAAAAAAAAAAACCTCTGCATCAGAAAATTTAAAATAATATAATGGGCCTCTCAGTTGTTTGTGAACTGGCTTATACCACCAGTTCCCTTGCCTATGAAATTTGGATGGAAGTGGGAAAAGATGCTGCTCAAAAAGATGATGTTTGTAAAATTTACCTGGTCCTGTGCCCAGTTCGAAAGACAATCTCTTAATGTGAATATAAGACTTATGGGAGAAACATTTTTGAAACCAGTTTTAAAGTTCACTTCTCACAGAGATAGCATTAAAGTGGAAATGTGATCTTACTTTTAAACGGATATTTTTTTCCTATTCAATGGAATATTATACAGAAATTGGGTAACTGAAGACGACAGCAAAAAAGAATCACAGAGAAAAGTCAGAGAGTAATGAATGGCACTCTGATAAAAGAAGAGGAAAATAAACATCAGTTTGAAAGAGGGGACACAGATAACAGAACTACTAAAGATATAAGGGCATCACTTGTCACTGAGCAGTTGGTCAAATGATACACAGTGCAGTAGTTGGAGGTTATAGAGGATTTTCTCTGTCTAAATATTTTCTAGAAAAGAAAACTACTAAGGAAAAAATGTCTTCAACAGATTTATGTGATACACTGATTTCAGCTTTTCTGATAAAGAAGATATAATTAAATATGTAAATAAGAGTCTTATTTGAAGGAAAACATGATTTGAGGAGAATAAAAGGAAAACATTCTCAGGTCTTAGAAAACACGGAAGATATGGAAAACATTTTTGAAGTAAAATTGAAGGAGGAGAATTGGACTGCTCTGCTGTAGGAAGACAAACCCCATTAAACTCAGTAAATTGATGAAGACATTTGAGAAACAAGTCCTAGGAAAAAGGGATTTTAGAAGACTTGTCATTTTTTTGAGGAATCAGTAACAAGGGTAGAAGTATAAACTGTTGCCCTGGTGAGAAACAATCAGAATGGTTTTAAGAGAATAATTTGACCATGAAATGGATACTGACCTCAAGTTCAATAACAAAGCATGGAGGAAGAAAATCTTGATCATAGAATCATAGAACCGTTTGGGTTGGAAGGGACCTCTGGAGGTCATCTAGTCCAACCCCCCTGCAGCGGGCAGGGACATCCCCAACTAGATCAGGTTGCCCAGAGCCCTGGCAAGCCTCACCTTGAATGCCTCCAGGGATGGGGCCTCAACCACCTCCCTGGGCAACATGTTCCAGAATTCTACCACCCTCGTGGTGAGGAACTTCTTTCTAATATCCAGTCTAAATCTACTCTTCTCCAATTTAAAACCATTGCCCCTTGTCCTTTCACTGCAGGCCTTTACAAACAGGCCCTCTCCAGCCTTCTTGTAAGTTCCCTTTAGGTACTGGAAAGTCACTAGTAGGTCCCCCTGAAGCCTTCTCTTCTCCAGGCTGAACAATCCCAACTCCCTCAGCCTGTCCTC
>VWZO01011414.1:1246-31311 GCA_013396975.1 Bucco capensis | reverse complement strand
GTTTTATTAGAGTGTCCTTCCCTTAGATGGAAGGCCTTACAGGGCTAAACGAGCTCCATCTGCCCAGGTTTGGAATTAGAGTTGTCCTCCTAGAATGACTGCCAGAAGGCTAATGAGCACATCCTACCCAGAGACTCCACAGCCCTCATAAAAGGGTATCAGATTAGTCAAGAATGACCTCCCCTTATGGAATCCATGCTGACTACTCCCCTTTCTTTTTCATTCCCTGTTAAGTTCCTAAAATGTATACTCCATCAAAACATAATGCCCATGTGTGCTAAGACCTATAGAGCATATAGGGTTCTAAAACTGCACACTGTATAATCTGCTTTTCTGGGAGCTTATTGTCAGAGGATGAACCAGGAGTTGGCTGACAGGAACAAGGCTATGTTTGTTGTCCCAAGACCAGCACTGCTTGAGTTCCCTAGCTGCAAAATGGGAAGCTGAGGCCAGAGAGCTCTTCAAACACAGAAGCTGGTGTCAGCTGAGATCCCAATGGTCACCCAGGGGCCATTCAGGCTTACCATGCTCAGAACAGGAAGCTTCCAAGATTCTCCCATGCCAAGACAAATGTCTATTTCATTTTAGGAGGGATGAAGTACAGTTCCATATGAATAAGATCCATTCCTTAAGTACATGACAAATGGGATTTTTTTTTACCCACATGAGTTCTATGTTTCATAGATCCACTTAGGAAACAGAATAAAAGTCCAGCTTAAGCCCTTGCATTTCTGGATAGTCAAAATACTGTCTTATCTCTTCTCCTCCAATTCAGCATTGACCTCTGAGGACAGGGCATGCACAAGTTGCCCCATAACAGGAAAACCACTTTTGATTAGAAGATTGCACAACCCTTCATTTGATATTAGCTGTACATGAAAAGCAGAAACCAATGACCATTTCTATTGTCTGAGAACTTGCATAAATCTTAAACAGTCTTGATCTTGGTTTTGAGATCCAAAACTTTTTAGATTTTGGATCAAGACAAAAATGGATTGTGTCTAGATGAGCAGAATATGAATTCTGTTCTTGCCTAGTCTTCTGTGGTTTTGGTCCAACAGCTTTCCCTGAAATACCTCACAGGAGTTACTGCTTTCCTCAGCTTTTAGCTGGGCATGTGCAAAGCTAACCTTCGTGTTATGGAGGTCTGTAACCTCACACTCATCCCTGTGCATTCTGTGTTATGTAAGGAAATCTATGACAACTGAAAAGGCTTTGGCATGTGTTACACAACTTATGTTTCCTTTCCATGGATTTGGTATACTGTGTGGACTTCATTGCTTGTGGTGAGAGGATGATTTTTCATTCCCTAGCTCCTGAATGCCAAGGTCCTGATTCCACAGAAGCTTCTGCACTCACCTAGACAAGACATCCTGTAGTCTTCAGCTGCGAGTAAAGATAGTCACGAGCAAGCATGCCAGGGCTTTTCTGACATATTTTGGGCACAACATGGATGTCCTTTTGATAAAAATCCAGAGAATTTCAGGTTAATAAATTTTCTTTTCTGTGCAAAGACAATGGAAATTCTAAGCAGAATAATAAATAGCATAGTATTTACTAATGCTATGTAGCTAAAAAAAAAAATCTCACTTGTAAAATGGTGATTGATGTTTTTATTAGTAACGTCAAGTATAAATATTCCTCCTTTACAGTGATCTCAGCTTCAAGGCCTTTTGATTATTATTATTTTGTGTCCTCTCTTTTATTTATAATACATTTTGGACTTCTCTAGCGTTCTGAAATCTCAAATTACTTTGCAAGCATGAATTCATTAAACCTCACAACATCCCTCCAAGGAATCTGTTTAATTAATATACCCAAGTTATGGATGGGCAAATTCAGCCACACAGATATTAAGTAATTTTCCCGAAGTCGTAATGTAAATCATCAAAAAGAACAGGAAGAGAATTTAAGGGCCACATGGTGCTAGGTCACATGGATATGAATGTGGAGAAATATCTGTGAAGACAACACACAGCTTGTAGGTTCTCACCAATCTGAAACCAGTTGGTGTTCCCTCTCCCCTATTGCCTGCCAGACCATAGACTCCTCTTTTACTGAATCAGAGAATCACAGAATCATTAAGGTTGGAAGAGACCTCTAAGATCATCAAGTTCAACCATACCTATCACTAACATAACACTAAACCACATCCCTAAGCAGAGCATCTATGTGTTTCTTAAACACCTCTAGGGACAATGACTCCACCATCTCCCTGGACAGCCTATTCTAAGACTTAATCCTTCCAGTAAAGAAATTCCTCCTTATATCCAATCTAAACCTCCTGTGGTGAAACTTGAGGCCATTTCCTCTCATCCTCTCACTGTTAACCCTACTCCCATCTCACTACAACCTCCTTTCAGGTAGTTATAGAGAGCAATAAGGTCTCTACAATCTAATTGTTTCAACCACACTGGGCTTAAAGGCATACTGGGAGAACCACAGTGTGGCATCACTAGTAGCATCACTACTACCAGGTAGTGGCTTAGATCAAAGGAAAATAGGGCTTTCGGTTTTTCCTGTGCAAGATCTTTACTGTTTCCTTTGCTGAAGCTCGCTCCGGTGCCTGAAGGGCAGGGGCAGCATAGACTTGGCAGGCACAGTAGCACCCCAGCTACAGCCAGAGTCTCTTTCCCTAGCTCCAACCAGCTTCATTGTACCCCTGATCCGAGACCCCCTATCCACTCTTAGTGTCCGGGAGACTGTTTGAACAATGCTGATGTGTAAAGGAGCCCAGGATGCAAAGGAGTTTGACAGCAACAGATAAACCTTCACCGCAAAAGCTTCTATCTCTCCAACAGAAACACTGCTAGTATATATCATCTGATGTGGTGATGGGTTTAGGAGGGCTTCTCTTTTACTTAGAGCTCTTTTCCTTGCAGGAATTTAAATCCACAAGCGAGGCAGCAGATCAAGAAGGGAGCAGCACACACGCAGCATCACAAGTACTGCATGTTCAGGGCCGTGATATTGCATACAGCTAAGACAGTCTGCACCCACCATCCTGGTTGAAGTCAGTGGGTTCTAAAGACACTGAATATGTCTCCAAATTGGATCAGCACTGTCAACTGACTGCTTCAGGAATACTGCATCCATGTTAACAAGGCTCTGAGCACTTTCAAGGATTCACTCATTCTCTTTGAATACAATTCTGAATTAAAATCCTGTATTTACCCCAGCTCAGTCCTTCTTCCTTCCCTTTTTCCTTCCTTATTTTCCTCTTAAATGCTACAGGAATTGCTTTCCTGGGACACGAAAACTAATGTATGCAAATTGTTACACAGCATTACCACTGTCGTGGTGCCACTATAGTGCTGAGACAGTTAATTACCAGGATAATACAGTTTGTCTGCTCTCTGTCCCCTTGTGCTACTCCTAAATGCAAACAAAGGAAACGACATCAGGGAGACAAAAAGAGAGAATTCAGTCCCCTATTAATAACCACCATAAAGGAAATAAAGGATTAAAGGCCACTCACAGCACACATGGCATACAGCTTTTTGTGGCACAGATGCTGAAGAGGGTCTTGAAACTGAGTCTGCACCTGGCCACATTATTCATCAGGAGATAAACCTTGAGATCCTTTCTTCATTTGCATTGAATTGCTTTTTTGCAAAAAAGGAATTTTACAGAAGTTAGATCTAAGTGAAAACCAAGGCCAGTGGCAAGAGCATTGCTTGGATTCACACAGCTCAAGACTTGATTGCCAAAGAAGAGGTAACTTTGTCCCTCACGAAGTATTTTGGGATTTACCTTAGAGATGAAATCCTAATTTTCTGGTGTCTCTCAACAGGACAGTGTGTTCTCAATGACTGAAAAGCCAGGTCCTCACAAAAGGTAAATAATGTCATCCTCAGGCTTTTCATGCACACTTCAATCAATGATGACTTTTCTGAAAGCCCATGACAAAGGGTGGTACTGAATAAAAATTACATTATTTAGCCATAGGAAGCATACAGAGATTTAATTAAAAAAATAAAAATCAAGAAGCCCTGTGGATTCTAATGACTGTATAATTTTTAGGGCAGTCCTGTGGGATTTAATACCAATAGCCATATTGAACATAAAATTGCTTATTGCATTTAAAGATTGATTTATTTATTTTAAAATGGTTTCTATTGATCTCATTCAATCTCTTTATGACCACATTTGTGCTGTTCCTCCCAGGTTCTGTAAGACACTTTCACAAAGGCAGGCTGTTCTTGTAGGTGACATCCATTACAAGGGTCAGTTGTTTTGAAAGAAAGAGAAAGAGATAATGAGAAAACGCAGTGCTCACCAAATGGGTGAGCACCAGCACCCCACCTCCAGTTATCTCCAGCCAATAACACTACATGGTGATGAGGTAATGCTCCCATCTGATCCTCTATGGCAGTGCTTCTGTGATTTGTAATTCTCCTTAAATGAGATAAAACTGGGAAGCTTCTCTCTCTGTGTTGCGCTAGTGCAAACTAGCCTCTGAATTCAGACCCTCACAGCTGTAGACAAGGGGGGGCAAGCGAAGCATGTCAGTGCTCCAGCTTTTCTTCCCTTCTCTCTTTTGTAACATATAAGCAAGTTCAAAATGTTTTACTCATGCAAGATAAAGGAAATCCAAGCAGGTGGTTTGATTTCTGATGCAGACAAATCCCAGGATGGACTGGTTCCAAAGGCTTTTGAGTAAATTTAGAAAACTGCCATTTTGTTATCACTCACAAACTTGTATCTCTCCCCACATTAGTGGGGAGAAAGACCCCAGAAATGGCTTTGTTTTCCTCAGCTTGTGTATCATGAGTGCATTTTGGTCACGCCTGTGTGTTTTCTTTGACAGGAAGAACAGCTTCTCCTGTTAGGGCCAGTGTCACCACAGTATGCAGTTGGTATATGAGGCAGACTCATGAAGCAACAGAGCATTGTCAGCTAAACCTTCGAAGCAGATTGCATGTTACAGGCAACACTTTGAGATGCAGAGAGTTATTAATTCTCCTCTGCATGCTTGGGCTCCAGGCTACCTCTACAGGTTTTTAAGGTGGAAGAAAACACCTTGTCACCAACTGAATAAACTTGATGAGAAGTCATGGCAAGGAAAAGAAGAGTGACACCCAACAAGCCTGATTCCAACCATCATCAAAGTCCTTCTGACTGCACTCAGAGCAAGAGCCAGCTTGGTGATGTTTTCCAGTCACTCTCCTGGCTGCAAGAGTGATTTAGAATGGATTAACTGCTCTCTCTACTTGCGCATCACCAGATGGATAATTGTCCTCGGCTGGCCGAACATTTTTAAGTGCTCATTTTTCTGGTAGAAAAAGTATTTCTCCCTTCAATCAAGCACAATTACCCCAACCACCTTTTTAATTGCTGTCTTTCCAGAAGATATATTCCCTGAGGGCTTTCTTGCCAAAACCAGTGGATATTTTATTAAGGGATTACATTTACTTGCTGTGACTGGTGGCCATCTTTCATCTGCAGCAAGCCAGTGTTAAAACTTTATGGACGTGGATACTGGGATGGCTTGTGGGCATGGGGTGGGTAGATGGGGCATAAAAGGAAAGACGTGAATAGCAGTTGTGCCTCTTGAACTAGAGCCAAAACTCCACAGATGCCCAGCTGGGTGAATCCATATGGACCCTCAGGGGCTGGGTGCCATGGAGATGTTACTTATTTTTGAGATGTCTTCCAACTTAATTGCTGAAGTAGCCCATTTTGTTTTTCTCAGTGGGAGTTACAATGAGAGACCAGAGATACACATCTTGGCTGTTATTCTAATATAAATCCATTCTAACAAGGGCAGTGGGAAATCAAAATCCACTGCCACTTTGCACAGCTTTTGGCTTTGGTCTGATCAGGAACAAAAAAAAAAAAAAAAGGAAGTGGGAGCAGGCTTCCTTTTCATAGCACATCTGCTTCAGTGCTCCCAGATGCACAGAGAGAAGTCCAGTGAAAAGAACGGAGTGAACATGAACTCAAAGACATCTCACCCTCTGTGTGGAGTCCAATAGCCCTTCTCCTTAAAGGAAGGAAATACACTAGCTTTGTAGAGTGCACTGGAAGAAGATTCAAATACAAGGGATATGAAAGCTTTTGTACAGAAAAAATTATAAACCCCCACTCTTGTTCTATTAATCTTGAAATATTATTTTGAACTTTTGTTTTTTGTTTGTTTGTTTGTTTGTTTTTATCAAGCATACATTACAGTAGGCATTTTAATGTCTGCCTTCTTTCTATTCAGTTTGGGAAAAGATGTCTTTCATTGTACAGTGGTTTCTCCTTTGCCCCTTCCCTTTTTCTCCACCCAGTAGAAAAGGCATTTTGGCAGACTTCCTCACTCAGCTCCATTGCAGTCATTTTGCAATGTGAATGTTGCAGCACTGTTGGCAATGACAACTTTCCTCTTTAATAAGCAACAAAGCATGGATGTGCAGAACCATGATGAGGATGCTTTTCAAAGTGTTCACTGATTTCTAAACAGCATCATTGCACACTGGTGAAAATACTTGTCCATCTGCTCCCCAGGGCCCTGTTGTGTAAAAGCACTCTTCCTTTGCGTGGATGCAAAGGATCCCTGTAGAGGCACCCATTTGCTAGCTCAAGGATGCTCTAGCCTGTTTGAGTTACAGTGGGCTAGAAAAAGCCACCTGACATGTGGCAACAACTGGAGAATACAGTCAATTCTCTTCTCCTTCCTGTTAAGTTACCACTTTACTTGATCTTTGTTCCTGACTCCAGAGGAGAAATTTTCTCCATGCTGTAGAAAGAGTGGAGAAGAATGAGAGTGCATTGCAAAGCTGTATCACCTACAATTTTCCTTACTTCTGGCTGCCCAAAAAGAACATACATAGCCACTAAAATTCAGAATGTGATTCTGATTTTAATGTATCCCAGTGGTTACAGGTTTTTGAATCAGCAGATCTGGATCAGCTCCTGACAGGCATTTACCTAGGCACAATACTCTGATCAGCTGAGAAACTGTCACTCAACATGTACCATTGTGCAGGCACCACATTTGATTTGGGCCCATGTTTAAGTTAAACTTTGTATGTTCAAGAGTGATTCCTCCTACCAGGGAATACAGCCAATGAGAGCTGAGGGTCAAAAAGTCTGATACCTAGAACATCTATAGGTATTTAAATTTTTTGCTTTGAAGAATTGCAAAACCTCTTACTGTTGTGGTCAAAGGACAGGAAGCAAGCATCCTGCAGAAACTAGAGTTGGTTTACTATCAGTCACAACCACGAGGGGAACATTTAGAGGAAAAAGAGAAATATTTTTTGGCAAAGCAGTGAGATAAGAACTAAGCCACCCAGGCCAAGGGAGTCAAAATATATGTAAGCCATCAAGAGAAAATAATGCTCACGGGAAGAAGGATATTATGCAGACATCTAGTTGGCATGACCAAGAAAAGACATATGGAGGGAGAATAGGGCTTTGCAGCTGAAGGTGAGAAAACAAATGAAGAATGAAGGAAATCAGTGAAGTCAGGTGTTTTAGCAAGGGGCAAAGCATGTATCTAATGATTTGGAGTATGTCGCTTTGCAGATGACCTACTGGAGGCCTCTTAGTGAATCCTGCTTTCCAGAAATGCATGTACTCTCAGCTCCTAATGGTCAGGAGCCCTCTAGAAAGGTAAGCAACTGCATCACTAGTTTTGACCTTCCCACATGAAAGAAGCTGTGAGGACTGCCTCCTCGCAGAAGAGTTGGCTATGACTGCCTCAGTGAAGAAAGAGATTGGGAAATTTTGTTAAAGGAAAGAGGTTTCTCATTCCTGAAGGAACATGTAGCTTAAGGATAGGCAGCACAACTTCCAGATATGGGATTGCAAAGGGTTTAAAGAGCTGGGTGTAGGTTGGGGGTGGCATGGGAAGGAACCGTGGGCATTTACTATCAGGGGAATGGCATAAGGCCATTGTTAGGGAGACTAAGATACCACAGTGAGAAGGAGGAATAACAAGTCCAAATCCTAGACATCAGCTGCTTGGTGTGTGAGCATGAGGAAGCTGTAGCTGCACCGACTTTCTCACCCCATTATCTTGTAGGAAATATCTCCCCCACCCAACACAGCCTCACATGTCCATGACATGAGGAGGGAAGAGCCATACCTTGTCTCAGCTCTCTATGACATCTACATTCAGCACTGACTCTACAAAAGTTCTTCTAGTGTTTCATAAAACAGATCTGACCTTCAAGAACACCTAAGCATTTTACCTCTATGTTTACAGTAAAGTATCTTCCTGTCCTTATTTCATATAACTTCTTATGCCACTCATGACAATATTTTTTCTTTCTTTCTCCATTCACTTTCAAGTGCTGATTTAAATGTACTTCTTCAGAGTCTGTTCATTAAATGCTAAACTACGTGTGTGCTTCTTCCTCAGCAAAACAATCTGCCTACTGAGCTCCTTTTCTCTGCAGAGGTGAATACTGTATCCTTGAAAGATGAGGAGATAATACTAATAGGAAAGCTAACAAGGAACAAGGGGAAACTTGGTGACCACAGAAACTGGACATCTGTAATGAGATACAAGCTGAAAATGAGGCAGCGCTGACACTCTGTTCTACACAGAGACAACAACCTTGCCTAATGAGCAGTGTGGCACAAAATGAGCAAAAACTTGGATTCTGCTGCACTGAATAATCTCTAGTGTGAGCTGCACTAACAGGTAAGCTTCATCTAGTGAAGAGTGAACATACTTATCAAGCACAGCAGTAGCAGTCCATGATTATTACATGGTGGGGTAAAAGACTAAATTGTATTTATTCGAAAGGACACAGTCAAAAGGTCTTTCAAAATTCTTAAAATAATCATCTCTGTTCAATATTTTTATGGGTTCCCTCATGGAAGACTGAAATTGAAATATGGTTCCCTAAAAGGCTTTCTGCTCACCATTCAACAACCCTCTCTTTGATTGTTGGGCTGTGCCAGTAGTGATCCCTGAGATCAGAGGAAGACACTTGTGCTTTGCACCAGCAGCAGATGTTTTTAAGTGGGACATATTTCAGTAACATAACTTTATGGCCCCACAAATATCTCAGAGACAAAATTACCAGTCACTGACACAGAAAATAAGAACTTCCACTATAGAAATATTAATTCTCAAAAGTATTGTGAGAGTTTTAGAAGATGTACATCTGTAAGCTTCAGTGCACTAGTGAGCTATTAACTATGGTGAGCTGGAAGAAGCTCTAGCAGTAATTATGCCATAACTACCTAATGTGGGATGGAGGGATTTTTTGCACTGTTCTTCGAAGTGGTTTGTTTTGGTCACTCTTGGATACACTGTACCAGACAACAAAAGCCACAGAGCTGAGTGAATACCACAACTGTATTTATTTTCCTACTTTTATAGGACTGAGCTGTGAATCTATAGTACTTTTCATGCCAAATTCCTGGAATGCAGTACAAGTGTAAGCACAAAACCTTGGCCCTGCTAAAAATCAGCAGAAACTCAGGATGTGCAGCAGCATATCAAAAGAAGATTGAAATCCCATTAATGTTAATGAAAAAGCTTTGATTAGCTTCAGTAGTATGGACAGAGTCCTAGCTGATTCAGCTTGCAAAGTGCTGCAAGGCAGGCAAACCCAAAAGGTAATGACTTAAAGCACTGTCCAGATGAAGCTTGTAAGAGAAGTCATTTTGTAGGGCAAGCAAAGGAGTCACTGGTGATGGGGCAAGCAAAGAACAGCACATCAGATTGAGCCCATGGGGAGAAGTAACACACAAAATGCAGTACTCAAGCTGCAAATTGGCCAGAGAGATAGCAGTATCTCTCCTGCAGGGAAAAAAAACTTGCATGAGATTCAGATTATTTAGCAGTACAAGGCATGAGTAATACAGTCTTATTTGTCACAACTGTTTTGTTCATTTCAGTTCCAAAGGAGGAAATAAAATCAGCAACTGATAATGTTTAGCATTTTTGTGTCACTACTCATTTCAAATTCCAAAACAGTAATTTAAACATTTTGGCACAAAGGCTAGCTTGTACATGATCTGGATGAGGGGATCGAGTCTACCATCAGTAAATTTGCGGATGACACCAAGTTGGGAGGCAGTGTCCATCTCTTGGAAGGAAGGAAGGCTCTGCAGAGGGACCTGGACAGGCTAGGCGAATGGGCAATGACCAACAGTATGAAATTCAACCAGGCCAAGTGCAGAGTCTTACACTTTGGCCACAACAACCCCATGCAGCGCTACAGGCTGGGAGATGAGTGGCTGGAGAGTGGCTCNGTTTAAAAAAAGATTGGATGTGGCACTGAGTGGCATGGTTTAGATGTTGTGGTGTGTTGGGTCATAGGCTGGTCTTGATGATCCTGGGGGTCTTTTCCAGTCTTCGTGATTCTGTGATTCTGTAATAAAATTACCAAGTCACTTCTGGGCCTGTACTTCTATGAATGCAGAATGGTGAATGGCTTAGGAGGGCACCTGTTTTCTGGGTTGTCTCAGGGCTACGTAGCAGTTCTATAGTCTTTTTGCTCACTTGGAGTGTAGTTTAAAAAAACAAAAAGCAGGACTACATGGAGACTGTGCAGTGTGAGTAAAGATGTCTGCCTTTTTAAGGATATCTTTGAAGGATAAAACAGAGAGCCACAAGAATGATTTCAAAGTAGAGAATGAATTTCTAAGATCATCTAAATGAAATAGGGCTTCTCCTCATTTATGCTTTCAGGATATTAATGGCTTTTAAAACAGATTAATCCAAGAAGAAACTGAGTGAATAGAGAGGTCTGTCTATCTTTGCTGGTACTCCTTTTATTCTTCTCTTTCTGTCTCTCTGACTTAAAGCCATTTCCTGATAGCTGAAGGAGACAGGTCAGCTGGTGCTCACACATGACTCATGGGAATTCAGCCTGTGATGTGCTGGGCAAGACTGCAGTGGCCTCAGATGCTAAATTAAAATTCTTGCATCATAGGAGAGGAAAAGAACTGGTAGATATCCCTGAGCAAGACATCACTCCACCCTTCCCCTGACTGAAATACCAGAGGAGAAAAACCCAGGGGAAATACAAATTCTGAGGATCCCTTGGAAGAAGACTCTTTGGGTGTGTTCACTGTAGGGGATGAAGTATTCTCGTGTTCAACATGGATAGCAGATATGAGTATGAGGCAGAGGGGGATGCTTAAGGTCCACATGTCTCTGTGGAACAATTCCCAGGACCACTTGTGGTGTCAGCAAATCCCACAGATACAACTGGTTGTGTAGAGCAGCACACAGATCAGAAGAAGCCATCACAGGCTAGTCACTTGGTGTTCATCACAAATAAGTTTAATTACACCTGACACTACCCTAGAAGGTCTCTTGGAAAATGCTGTCTGCTTAAAAAATTTGGGTTTGGCATAGCAAAACCCCAACTATTTCTATCTCATGCAAGACTGGGATAATCCTTTGGGGCAAAATATTTTCTATATGCACAATATAAAATTATTTTATCTATGTCTCCTGTGAGTGATTGCCTTCTTACTGAGCCGGTGATGCTGACCAGTCTGAAAGCCACTTGTTCTCCAGCACTGTCTAATGCTGAAAGATATCTGGTTGGCATCAGACAATAGAAACGTCCACGTCCCTTTTTTCTGCCAGAGTCCCTCAGCCTCAGATAATACAAGAATATTTTAAAATACTTTTGGCACTTAAAAAAACCAAACACAGTGGAACTGAAGTAATATTTCCACACATTTAAATGTATCAGCTAGCTAGCTCTGCTTCATTTTCTCCCACTTTAAGAAATTAAACTTCTGGAAAACATTGGCAACTTTTATGTAACTTCTGAAAAAGAAAAAAAACACAACACACCCAACAGTGAACTTGATAGCAGGATGATTATTGTGTGACTCACTGCTATAACAACTAAGAGTTTATAAAGTATGCACTTGGGCTCTGGGCTGCCCACCTACACTCAATTTCCTCTAACTGTGGAATGTCCTTTGGCAGCTTTGCAGCTAACTGATACCCAGGGGTCTGAGGAAAACACTACAATTTGTACAGTATTACTGGTCTAAATGCTGTGAGCTCATATTTCAGCAAGCTAGTGTAAGCTTACTTGTAAAAAAAAACCACACCTTGTGAGAGACAAGAATTCACAGGGGTTGGAAATTGTGTGCTCATATAATACAGAGCTGAATACAATAAAACTCCTAAATAGATAATACAAAAAAGGCATCTGCAAAGTTTTCCCTTTCCTTTTTTACAACCTCTTGGTTCACAAGGCAAGCAGTGTGCTAGTTAAAGAGGAGCCTGCCTGGCTACACACCCTGTATGTGGTGATGTACGAGTGTTGATAGAAATACTGCTCCTTAACTCAGCTCCTCCTCTGCACTACTGGAGTGCTGTGTCTAATGCACATGCATCCCTCCTACATCAGGCTCCCCAGTGAAGCTCTGACCTCCTCTGTAGAAATCTCTTGCTGGACATTCAGTGAACTTCTGTTGCATGTTGAGATTCCTGTGAGAGTGAGCAGAGGCTGCTGTAACAGTTTTGTCCTTCACTTCTGGGATGGATGTGTATAAATCATCCTGGAGAAGAGACCTGTGCCCAGCCTGGCTGTGGCCCTCCTGAGATCGGAGGTGACCCTCGCTGTTATTCAAAACAAACATACCTGTATGCAATTCTCAGTCTTCTTTAGTGTTCGTTTAGGCTATCTCATACCCTTTAAGCAATTTAGTCCTTCTCCTATGTGCAACTTTTCCTGGAGTGTCTTCTAAGGGAATTGAGCCTCTCCTCTCCAGAGACAAAGGTTTCTCTTCTTTTTCTGCCAGTCCAGTGCTGTCCTTAGCCTGTCAGAGCACATGCATTAATCCTAAAAGCCTCTGTTTTGTTTTTTCACCTCTTGTGTAGTGAGAGGAAGGAGCATTCTGCTTTACTGGTGTACAGCTGAGCACTTCATAAAAAAAGAGTTCCATAATTATTACCCAAAAGTCCTAAGAAGTCATAGCAGTTTTCCCCAGTCATGACACAAGGCCCCTGTGTTTTGTCAGAATGGTGGACCCATAGAAAGAAAAATAGTCTTTTTACTTCAGTTGCTGCTGGATTGTCCTGAACTCAGCATCATGTAGTAAAATCCCAAGTAATAGCATCTCAGCAAAGACACAAAAATATCAGCATGAAAAATTCCAAACTAAGGACATTGCAAAGACAGAACAATCAATTTGTAGGGTAGGGTAGGGTAGCACTGCAGCAGAGTACTTTAGCACCAAAGAGTCTGGAGCAGGATGCCATTAACACCCATGTAGCAAGAACACTCAGTGGTTTATTTGACCTTCTTTAGCACCAAAGAGTCGGGAGCAGGATGCCAGTAACACCCATGTAGCAAGAACACTCAGTGGCTTATTCGACCTTAAGGAAAGCCTTGGCCGCGTTAAAGTGCTGACTGATTCTACATTTAGGCAGACATTGGGCTTCTCACTTGTTTCTTAGCCATCAAAAATAAAACCTCAGTTATTTGTTTTGGTTTTAAAAGATTTAATAGAATTCCCATACTTTTCCCCCCCACGGATACTTGGAATTGCAAAGATCTATTGGGAAAACTGCAAACAGGCAGTGCAATGGGAACCTGTAGGCTTGACCTTGCTGCTGATCTTCTCTGTGAGCATGTCTCTGCTTCTCCCCTTTCACCTCTGTAGAAGGATAGAGAAAAGGATGGCTTTTCCCTCATTTTGTAGAGCAGTTGGGTTTTTTGTGCTGAAGAGTTGTGATCTCTAAGCTAAAGATTAGCACAATTTAAACCCCGCCACAAACCACGCAAAAACCCATAACCCTCTGCTTGGCACAGAACAGAGCCCTCTGCCAAAGCTGCAGGTGCCCAAAAGCAACCTGTACTGGAAGGGGACAGAGTTAGGGCATGCCTCTGCTGCCAGCATGATAGCTGGCTCCAAAGCAGCCCTTGCTCAGCAGGACAGATTCCTCCTTCCTTCAGTTCAGCTTCCAGAGAACGGTGTCACAGACACATCCTCTGCACAAACTCCTCTGCTGAAGTAAACTGAAAACAAGAATGGGTAAATAAACACCAGGCTGCTGGGTCCATGCTTTCACTTCAACACATTAGGTTGCAGCTACAATAATTTAGGTGCTTTCTGAGCAGAGAGGAAACTGATGCATTTCCTGTGCACTATTCTTTAAAAGCAACAGGTAAAGGGGCCAGATACATGTAAGCAATTCAAACAATTGGATGGGTCTGATCCAAAATCCCCTGAAAGCAGTGGAAAGACTCCTACTGACTTCAAAAAGGCCCTGTCTGAATAGCAAAGTGAAATGTTACAGGGAGTGGTATACATCTTAGTTTATTTCCTTTATGGAACTAATTTCCACTTTTTCTACACATGCCAGAAAACTTTCCCATGCACTCACTTTTTATTTCCTTACCTGCACACACTTTGTGTTACTTTGGTTTTGCATGAAAATCAGCCTTTCTATTCAGCTTTGTATTTTGGCACTTCATACACTGTTACTTTCTTTACTAAAGGAAAATTTCCAGAGCTCTCACTTTTCATCTTAATTTCTTCCCTTCTCCAGAACTCAAATAACTAATGACTTAACAAATCCAGAGATAACATTGACATCTGTACCTATCACATGAGGATGGAGCTACAGTGCTCAGCAGCAAAGACTACTGCAGTGTTATGCAAGGAACTGAACAGATCACCTTCTCCCACCCCAACTTCTGTCTGAAGATAGTCAATAGGCTGCCCATTATCTCCTGTGTTTCAGCCAATGCTAAACAAAATGCTAGTGCTTTAAAACATAGAAAGTAACAATAACAAACTATCATCTTATCAGTGTTCTGCTTCACTGAAGCTAACCAGACCTGTTTCAGAACAAGCAATATAATTTTGCATGGGGATTATATTACTCAAGGACATTAAATGCTGGGGGGGGGGGAAGGATTAAAACCCCTAGCCACGAAATCACCTACAAAAAAATCCACTCCTGTGGGTGCACAGGCTGCATGTGTCCCAGGATCACAGGACAGCTAATACAGCAATAAGACATACGGTGCTGGGCAAACCTTGACAAATGCTACAGCTTGAAGGGTAGCCCATCTGACTGGCAGTGATGTGAGAAGCTGAGCAATTCCAGTTCTCAGAAGCCTTTTGCCTCCTGGAAGGATACAAATAAAAGGAAAGCTATCATGTTTGGCTTGAAGATTGCAGTGTTTTGATAAACAGAAAATCTAATTAATCAGGAGCATTATGTCTGATGTGCAAAAGTGGTTGAGCAGCTATAAATTATATCACCATATTCAATTACTGGAAGCAACATTTCCTGTGTAAAGCAACCTCTGCAGTCTGTAGGGAGATCTCCCAATTTCAGATGTGCATTTGTTAATCACTGGTTTAGTTTTTCCACTTGAAAGAGAAGAATAGAATGTGTGTAGAGCAGGAAGTTCAAAAGTATTTCAATCTGGAATATTAAACCAGTTGACCATCTTTCTGATCTATAAGCTCAAAACATATACACAGAGTAAACAGGCATCTTAAAGATACTTTAATTGATGTGCACAACTAACAAGAACATTTCAGTTTTCATCCTTTCCATAAAAATGCTGATTATGTCAAAGCCAAAATGTTTCACCTAGATACACTGATTTTGATGAAGTTTGTAACAGAAAGTATCAAAGTTCTAAGGTAGACTCAGGCCATTTCTTGAGACACAGATTGAACTGAAAACCTTATATTTTCCATTTAAAAGCTTTGAATTTATTCCAAAGTAGAATGAAAGCAAAATTTAACATTTCAAAAACTGTTACAAAACATAGTGGTCTTATTAGGAGGCTGTCCCTTAGTATCCAAATACACCTTCAATGCATATTATCACCAGAAATTCACTCAGGATTGTATATACACTCAGGCACAACTCATATACGCGAGGGTGAGAAATGGTAGGCCTTATGAAAGGAGCCAAATGGACATAGCTTTAGACTACTTTATAAATAATCCTATTATACATCTGGCCAACAATTGCAGAACATCATCGCACCACAGGAAAATGTTAGTGTAAAAGCAAGAACTGACTGGAATACAAGTGGACACCTCAATGCAATCAATCCTCCAAAAGGTACTGGCAGAATCAGGAAAACCAGCTGTCAAGGTAGCACCTTTTACAAGGCCAAATGGGATACAATGGCAAAAGCTGTGCCTTGTTAGGGTGTTATCCAAAGCAACCTCAGGCACAAAAGCTTATCCTGGCTGCTAAGCCTCATGGTGTGTGTCTTTTTGGAGAAAGTACAATATTCTCCAAGGAAGCAAGACAGCAGAAACTAGGCGTATGGACTACAAAGAAATCATCTTGAAGGAGGCTGAGCAGCAATGAAACAGGATACACTGAAGGCTGCTTTTATCTTGGCCTTCTCAGTACCTGAAAGCAAACCCTGTCAAGCATCTCTGCTGTCACTTTTGGGAGTCTGGCTTTCCCATGTGCTAACACGAGCACCTCCTCACTACCTAGAGTCTTGCTGCATTGCATTGCATGAGCCTTTGCTCCAGCTCCACTTATTTCAGACTAGCAGAGTTCTCTTCTTCATAACCCAGCACTTTACTGGAATTCACAGCACTAAGGTAAGTGATACAACAAAAGCAATAGAGAAGCGGTTATGGCAAAGACTTTGTGAATGCTAGAGTCCTTGGCCTCCTTCCTCTCTCATACAGTTTGCACTGTCTGTAACCCCAAAAATTTCTTTCGAGTTACTCTGGCATGAAAATTGTAATTGGTAGAGCAGGTCCTCTTAGTTTAAATCCCAGGGGAAAAACTGATTGCCCTTGTCTACTTTGGATTTATCTTCTTCAAACTCCCCAACATTGTATCTCCAGCCTTGTCAAGAGTGAGATGTAGTGTAGCTAAGACACTGGCTGCTACTGTACTACCACAAGCTACTCATAACAGAAGAAAGGGCAGAGGTGGTTTAAGGGTGATTGTCAGTATTCACTTGTGCTTTCATTATTGCTGACTCTAGAAAAGAGGCTATGGATTCTACTTCAGATTGACAAATGATAGGGAAAAATAACCAACACTACCACTGGCGTCCACAAATATTCATCAATATCTTCTAAAGGAAAGGCAGAGGTGTGCAGTGAATTAGTATGGTCAGTGAGCTCCAGTGATTAGATTTCTCATACTTTCATTGAAGAAGAGCTGACAGAACACACATTTTGAGGAGAGTTGGAATTGGCTAATCCATACCGAGTGAGGCACCCAGATGTCTGGCTGTTTGAACTTTGAAAGCATTGAGTTTATCCTAAAGGCCTGTACCACAGTCACTGCTATTATGCTAATCTTAACATTTTCTGCAAAACTGACTAGGAAAGGGCAAGCTATTGGGAAGTGAATCATGTAAAAAAAAAAAAGAGATTGCTCTTAGCCATATTGAAGAGATGACAAGCTCAGCAGAAGGCATTTCCTTGTTCCTCAGTCAGCTCTGAAAAGGCACTGACAGCCCGTCGTTCAGAGGGACTTTCCTAGTAGCAGGGACTCACTGGGTCAGACAATAGCCTCCTCTTCCCTCCCAATGTTTTGGGCAAGAAAATGTTGGGAAAGACATATCTTTAGTTTCTAGGGATGTGGATCTGGTATCTTTCATCAGCCTTGCCATGGCTGACACATTCACCTACATTAAAGTAGCGGAAATAAACTGGATAGCTGTGTAAATAATGTCCCCTTTAGAAAACAAAGAAAAATATTGTCAGGGAATGATTGTGACAGCAGGGAAGCTATCACTGGGCATTTATTAATGTAATCCATTGCTAGATACTAACCACAGCAGGCAGGCACCTGTGCCTTTTCTCCACAGTAATCAATGACACTTGAGCAAACAGCCATCCAATCTTCACAGGCAACACTTTTCCTGGTACTAGTAGTATGTAATCCTCAGTCTCTGATCTATTAATTCCTTTGTCCTTCCTTCAAATATCCTGCCATCAACAGTTAGCAGAGTGCTATCAACTTCATTGAGTCTACTTGATGATCATTTATGTCCACAGGTAGCAAAACTCCATTTTGACACTGTTCAGGTATCTCTACCCATTTAGCAGTGATCCTATTAAACCAGCTTGTCCCTCACACATAAGTGGAGGGCTGGAATTCCATCTAGCTAGTATTGCCTTAATGCCTCTCATCATGGGAATATCTTTGAGACATAGGGAGAGAAGGAAGAGTCATATTTTCCGCAGAGCTCCAAAAGGGTGAAGATAAGGCTTGAGGAAGTGATGGACAGATCATTTACTGGAGTGGAATGTCTCATCCAACATAGATTTGAGAAGTAAGGTTAACTATACAAAGAGAAAACAATAAATAGTCAGTTTCCTTATTCCATCACTGTTTTTCACAATATTCTGGCATTTATCAGCTGATCTTCAGACAAGTAAGCAAGTACATAGAGGGCTTTTTTTATGGATAATGAGTACCTCAATGGCGTCTGCTGTCCTGTCCTTCCCACCCTAGATTGTTCCCCACCAAGCAGATCTCCAGAGGACCAATCTCCCACAATGAGACATCTGAATGCTGACACTCTCCTGTCTTGTCAGTCCCAGGCACTACCTGGAATTAGTGAGAACAATTGATAATATTTTGGCTACTGTCAGGTGAGACAAGGCAGTGCACTAGAAATAAGGAGAGAACCAGAAAGCAGGATGCTTATGCACATTGCATTTTCCTAGCTTCACTGTTCAGTTGTGCACTGAAATCTCACAGAGGCAGGTGCAAAGAGCAGACCCCTTCCTACCTCTTTTTCTTCAAAGGAGCAGCAACAGAGCCAACCTTGTGCTGAAGTTACAAAACATTTGATGGAGTAACTTGGTCAGTACAATGAGGTTGTAATCATGACTGAAGGTCAGGAAGACCCTTTCAAGGGGTCCAGCTAACTGCAGTGTGCCATCGCTGATGGGCTTTTATGTAAGGTACTCCGATGTGTGGAAAGAGACAGCTGGAATTAGCTTGTTTGTCAATAACAGATGAGAAAGCCTGATTTTCATTCTGGAATCCATAGAGAGGCCTTTCATTACTGAGCCCCGCAGAACCTTACTATTGGGGGATGAAGAGACAGAGGCTATAGCAGCCCCTTAAAATTTACTCCTGAATAACCTCAGCAGCAGATTTCTTTATGAAGGGAGTGCTTGCTACAGCTTTATCTCAAAAAACAAATAAATCCCAAAACCTCAAACAAACAAAAAAATCCCATGGAAACATGAGAAAAAAAACTACAAGATCTGCTTTAGAAACAGCTTGGGACACAAGACAAGCCGAGAATGTCCATTTTCAGTTGACATCTGAGACAAAAATGAAAGGCTTTCAAAATGATTTACTATGAGAGCAACAGCACGGAACACCTCTAGAGCTGTATGACTGTTGATGCCCTGGCAGGCAGCTAAGCACCATGCAGCTGTTTGCTCACATATCCCCAGCTACAGCAGGATGGGGCAGAAAATGGGAAGGGCAAAAGTTAGAAAGCTCATGGGATGAGATAAAGATAATTTAATAAGTACAAAAAAAGGAAACAAAGCAAACCTGAAGAAAACAAATGAAACAAACAAACAAAAAGCCCTGTAACTGCTCACCACCAGCCAACTAATGCCCAGCCAGTCCCCATGCAACACCAACCTTGGCAAAATCTTCCCCCAGCTTTTATTGCTGAGCATGGCACCATATGACGCAGAATATCCCTTTGGTTAGTTGGAGATGGCTGTCCCACCAACTTGCATGCGCAGCAGACTCACTGGTGGGATCAGTGTGAGAAGCAAAGAAGACCACACTGTGTAAGGACTGCTCAGCAGTAAATAAAACATCTCTGTGCTATCAACTCTGTTTACAGCACAAATCCATAAAATAGGCCCATATGAGCTACAAAGAAAAAAATTAACCCCATTCCAGATAAAACCAGGACAATGGCTTTAATGCAGTAATGAAGGATTGCAGCACCTTTTATACTCTATTATGAAAAACCCTCACTTTAGAAAATGCTAGGCTAGGAACAGAGGAAATCAATTGACTTTCTGGATAGGTATCCCTTTTGCTTTTGACATTTTTATTTAGAGCTGCCTGTGATATGCTCAAACAGCTACTGACAGGTAATGACAGAGTGTTCTTGATTCCAGGAATATTATCAGTTGAGGTACCGCCATCAAATGTTGCACAGTGAATGCCTGCATCCGGCTGCCCTTCTAAGACACTCTGTGTCTTAATTCTCTCTCTCCTTCTTTCAGTCGTTTTACCTTTCAGGCTGATTTCAGCATCACTGTTCCTCCTTTCTCCTTCCTGAAAGGATATTTTGGAATGTATGGCTGATCGCTGTCAGCTGTAATTTCTCAAAAATGTAAATATGCTCCAGAGAAGAGGAAATACGGTATCTGTGACTCATTCATACTTCAGGCAAATTCTCTAGTTCAAGGGGAAAATGAAAAAACAGGCCCTAAAAAAAAGTAGGAGGATGGAATAACAAAGTTAAACAGGAAGAGATATTGAATACAGTCAACAGACTTCAGGAGCAGCAAACGTCTGATCTACAAGAAGGTAACAATAGGCTGAGAAATTAATTATTCCAGATGTACTGTATATCCTGCATACAAGAGGAATAGCAGACCTCAGCTCACAGAAACATACAGCCTATTTCAGTTTGCATGAGGACAGGCCAGGTTCTGACATACATAAAACAAGCAGCACCTGGCCCCCACACACCTCATTAATGCTTATAAATATGTTAAGGGTGAGTGTCAGGAGGAGGGAGCCAGGCTCTTCTCAATGTCATGCAATGTTAGGACAAGAGGGAATGGGAGCAAGCTGGACCGCAGGAGGTTTAGTATTAATATGAGGAGGAACTTCTTTACAGTAAGGGTGACGGAGCACTGGAACAGGCTGCCCAGGAGGGCTGTGGAGTCTCCTTCTCTGGAGACATTCCAGAGCTGCCTGGACACATTCCTGTGTGAGCTCGTCTAGGTGATCCTGCTCTGGCAGGGGGGTTGGACTAGATGATCTTTCTAGGTCCTTTCCAACCCCTGACATGCTGTGATACTGTGATAACTCCATCAATTGCCATGAGGCAGGGCATTAACACCTGGCTCTCTACCAGAAATCCTCTCACTTGGAAACAATTGTGTGGTGCTCTGGTATTTTCTTTTTGTTTTGATGGTGTGTGTTGAGTCACTGAGGTCAGACACAATGGCTTTAAAGAACCACCAGTTGTGTATATGCAGAATCAGTGGTACATACTCTTGTCATCCTTCCGCTGCTGCTCATGAGTAAGATTTTCAGGCCCATGAAACAATGCCGCTGTGTCACTGCCTGCCTTGCAGTGACAGCTCGTATACATCACTCCCTATTTCTGGCTGTCCTGAGGACAGCAGTTCATGCAGCACACTCATTCTGGGCTTCTGCTGGTGTCATTGCTGTGGTTACTCTGCTGGCTTATGCAGCATTTAGTACTGCATTTCACGAAAGACCAATAATTATTAAAGTCAGGGTGCACAATTCTACCTTCTGTGGCATAAAGAGGTGACATAGAGGAACTTGCACCAGACCCTGCTGGCATGAAAAATAGAGAAGTCAGCCTAATCCCAAAGCATCACAGTACTTCCTGTTTCAGGTCCAAACACATACATCTGCAATCCACATTTTAACATTGCTGTAATGACCTAGCAGCACAGCAGTTGCTGGAAGTGTTTCCACGGCAGACCATAACAGGTGGTTGCCTAGGGCAGCAAAATATTAGGAGCTGTACAATGTCTGTGCACATGTACAATGTGTGAACAACAGCAGGTCCAGAAAGGCTGGATGTTCTCCAGTAATGCCACTGACCACAGTGTTGGGTGCTCTACTTTCACCTTTCCTCAGACCAAAATGTGCAGCACCAATACAGTTTCGCAGTAAAGATATGGTAAGTAAATGCACAGAAGGACCCATATCACTGAACATTAACAAGCTTAAGGGGAAGGTATTGCTTTAATGGATTCATCAGCAATAATATTTTTTTCCAAACATCTAAAAAGTGACCATCCCCAGGGTATCCTGCTACTGCCCCTGTCATTGAATGCCTAAGTAGATGATTACTGTACTACCTAAATAAAACTGATTTCCTGCAGAAAAGAATTCAAGCCACATAGTTCACATCTGCATTTGGATCCAAATCTTCATTGAGTTTTGATCTAATGTTCATTTTGTTCATTTAAGGCAGAGGCTAGTCTGAGTATTCAATTCAAATCCTCCCAAATTAGCACCCAGGTCTGTTTTGGTTTTGTTGTGGTTTGTTTTATTTTGTTTTCCAATATAAATCCATCTCCAGGTTGGCATGACCTTTTTTTTTTAAATTCTATTTTATATTATTTCTCCCTGCAAAGGTTTTCTTGCACTACCACAGATTATGTAGTCAAGTTTCCTGAGTTTGGGGAAATCAGAGAAGGGCTGACACACTGGCAATGTATGGGGGGATCCTCCCCTAGGAAATCCCCTGCCTAATCATGGTTCCTACTGAGTCACTGCTCTGTTCTGGCGTGAGGGATCATTGTAGCCACTAGCTTCAGTGCCCAGGGTGCCCTCACTGGCTCTGTGTGCAGACTTTCCCTAGGGTGCAGACCAGCAAAAATAATTTGCAGCTTGGTCTGAAGCCAGGGAAGGCAGCTGCATGGCTGTCAGATGACAGGTGATGCAGCTCCATTTGTTCATGAGCTACTTCCTTTTTTTTTCTTTTCTATTTGAGTACCTGGGGGGTGCCCACAGGTCCCAGCTGCAGAGCCATTAAGGGGGTGCATCCAGGGCCAAGGAGTGCAGAGGAGGAATGGAGTGCTGGGGCCAGGGAAGGCAGCCCTGGAGACCTCACTGTAAATGCTCCCGAAGTGTAACAAACAGGAAAAGAAAACAGACTATAAAGGAAAAGAAACACGGAAATAAACCGCAGCCGCTACTTCCAGCGTAGAAGGTAACAGCTATCATGGAAGAACATGTAGATGACAGTGACCAAAAATAAAAGAAGACATTGAACGTGTCTGTTGCTGAGGGGCAGATCTGCTGGCAGCTTCATGCAAGCATTGCGCAGCATGATGTGCCCAGGCCAGGCTGAGAGTACATTGTAAAAGCAGTTTTCAGCAGATGATGGGAAAAGTCTTTGTGCCTACAGCAACCACCGGAGGAGGGGGAAAGGGTGATGCCATTCATGTACCTCATCCTCTATGTTTTATTGCCCAAGTTTCCTTAAGAACCCGTTGAGGGTAGAGTGAAGGCAACTGGAAGAGAAACCAGACACTGCCCTCCAGCTCTCAAAGTCATAGCTGCCTCCCCACTTACAGGTAGGTGCTGCTTCTCCCTTTTCTCCAGTGGATCCCTTAGCTCTTGCAACTTTCCCTTAATTCAGCCAAGAATTCATTGCTAGGGGAAAGCCTGAAGGGGGATCAGGTGACTTCAAAGAACACAAGGGCAGAAATTGTGCCACCCAGCCATGAATTCTCCATGAGTATTTTATTAATTTACTGCTGGGTTAGCAGTTATAAAAGTAAATCAGATATTAGGAGCTATTAGAAAAAAGATAGAGAATGAAACAGAAAAAAATCCCTGTCATTATGTTGATACAGTTTTGGGGGCTAAAAGTACTTCTTTGTACTTTTTTGGGAACCATAAGACCAAAAGTACTTGAAGATGAGATCAGATAAGGGTTTCTAAAGAGCACTGTGTCAGCCTCTGGAAAATAACTGGAAAACAACTAGATACTGGAAGAGAGGAGCATGGAATGTTCTTGCCTCAACCTTACGCCTTCCCATTACTCTGCCTATGTCCTAGTCATAAACCAAATGATGGGGCACAGGGACCTGAACCAGTATAGCTCTTCCTATGTCCTTACTTCAGTGCATCATTCACACACAATGAGTATTCTGTCTATAACCCAACCAGGACAGGCACTTGCCAGAGGTACACAGGGACACACACTTCTGTCAGTGTAAAATGGGGATGAACCACCACATTCTTCTAGTTTAGACAAGCAGAAGTGGCAGAGCGGGTTGTGCAGGATTCTGCTTTCACTTCTGGGAATCTGCTGACACTCATGAATTCCTCTGCTAGGAGACCAGAAATGAAGCTGAAGGTGCAAGACATTAGCAGATTAGACCCAGAGGGTTTCTGAATTACTTGTTCTGCTTCATTCCTACTCTTTCCTGTTTGGCAAATTCATTCCAGTTTTGAAAGGTCAAGAAGCCTTGCAATGTTATGTTTGACTAACTGACCACATAACTTTGTGTTGAGGCTCCCCAATTGTTTGGACGTGGCTGGGAGTGTCAGGCTGATTTTTGTTAACAGGAACACGATGTCCAGAACTGGGGGGCTTCCAACATTGCTACTTTTAGCACTGCAAGTAGCTAGGGAGTGTCAGCCTGGCCTGGCTGCTCTCAAGTATAAATGCCTTTGTTTCCAGACTGCACCACTGGCAGTTGGGTCTGGTTTACTAAAAACAAGCTTTAAAATCATAGGTTGTTCCAAAATTTTTTTTTGTTTCCTTCCACTTCTTCCAGGGTCAGGTTTTCCTTATTTAGCTCTAAGCACAGTTCCTTCTCTTCTGCCTGCCTGGGCAAAGACAGACACGGGCGTGTTCAGGAATGGAGATTGCATGTGGAAGCCTTTCATCCTTATGACCTTTCTGATCCCTGCTCCCACAGCAAATCAGTACTCCTCTTACATTGCACCTGTGTTGTTGTTTTTGCCTCCATACCCATTGCTGGGAAAGATGGGCATAAAATTGCTCATGTCTTCTTCACCAGACTACTTTCTGAAGAGATGGGGGTTTTTTTGTGGCTTTGTCTGGCAAATGAAGTGCATTTTTTTTTTACCCTCTCCCTCTTTCTCTCATATTATTTGATATTTTTGTGAAGTCCCAGTTTCTAGGATTGCATGTAAGGATCTCAGCTCTCATGTTAAAAACACAGTGAGCTGTTATCCTCATAACTACAAAAAGTGAAGTTTGTATCTCCAAAACCAAGTGGTAAATGATATCTTATGCTTCTGATTCTTGAAACTTCCTCTCTTGAAAGACAAAATGATGGTGTTAGCAGTTAAAGAAAAGTTCTGGTTACAATTTTGAATATTTAGACTTGGTTAGGCTGTCTTCGTAATTTTATGAGCACAGGGAAAGAAAGACACTGAAAAATCTTTTCAGACAACCTGGAGCTGCAAGCAGTACAGTCTTTTTTGCAGTTTATCTGCTGCTAGAATAGCATCCTCCTACATGAATGTGCACTCCTGAACAAAAAACATACACTGAACCTGAATATTTTAGTTTGCAACTTGAACAACGACAATGCATACTTTGTAACTCCTTTCCATCATAAGAGAAAACAAACTTCCCAGAAAATGAGCAAGAAGCTACTCTTTTAATGAAAGGGTGACACAGAACATGAGACGAAGCAGAATTTCTTAGGTTACTGAATTCAGTCTGACAGGTGCCATTTGTCTCTTTCATAAATTAACACAATTATTTTTAAAATCATCTGGGTTCCTTTCAGATCTCTTTCTCTGACAGACACCCCAGAATGTTTTTCTTCTGATGGTTTGATGNACAGCAGACCCCAAGTGATTTTCAGACTGTGCCTGGATGTTTATATGTAGCCTCTATTTAACTGTGGCTAATTCATAGTTACTTGATCTTGCACCATCTTTGTCCTTTAACCTACTTAAATCTCCTTCCACAGTGTTTATTTGCAGTTAGCACATGGCTTCTCAGCCTTTATTTTGCTGTCTCTGTCTCTTTCTACCTAACAGACTCTCTTCCTTTCCCTCATTCCTTCCCTTTCCTGCCCCCTAACTTGCTTTTTTCTTCAGCATGATTGACTGTGACTGCATGTGATGTCTCCAAAGGAGGGGTTTGGGTTTTTTCCTGTATTGACATCAGTGTTCTTCTAATTCAGAACACTGAAGTTCTGGGGGTTTTAGATAGAAAAAAAAAAGTAATCTCAGTTCACAACACTCAAATATATGACAGATCAGCACTTAAATCTGAAGTAGACAAACAAAGTGAAAGGGACTATCATTTAAGATTCCAAATCATCCATCCATAAAAGGATGCCAGGAATCTTTAAAATCTAAGTGCCACCCAAAATCCAATGAAGTTATGGGTAATTGAGCACAGTCTATGTAAACCAAAAGCACCTGGTTTTAGGCATTACCTTTGAGAGCTAGAGAGTCTTAAAGTTCTTTATATAGTATCACTTTCCAGATGGCTGCATTTAGTAGATTACACCTATAATTAGCAGTAAGAGGCTAGGGAATGCTTTCCATGGGGTCTGTCTCCTCAGAGGGACTTTACCCAAGTATCTTGAGATGTGCTTCATATACCTGTGTAGGACTGGCTCTGATAAACAAGTTCATTTCCTTCTTCTTCCTGCAGACACTCAAGACCATTTCTTTCACCTCCTGCAAGAAGCGTGCCCAGCCTGCTAGCTCATGTGCTGTATGATCCACCTCTGCCTCTCCCACTTTACAAAAAGACTAGAAGATGCATTAGATGGGGGAAAAGCAGTAAGCATGTGAATGATTTTGTAATCCACTCATGCAGGTATTCACTCTTTGGGAAAGAGGAAACAGTCAGACTGGATATTGGATCCTGTATTTTATCCTATGTACTTGCTAATACGAAAGAGTAAAAGAAGGAACAGGAACAAGCTCTAGGTATCTTCTTCCAAGCATCATAACGCTGATGCATTGTGAAGTGCAAAGCCTTATGTTTTTCTGTGGATCTGCTTTTAATTCACTAAAAATAAATAAATATGATCATAATATGTTTCCCCATCAGATATAAGTAGAGAGGATTGCTTACTCTTAGAATTATTTTGGATAGACTAGCAATACTGTACTCCTACACACTCATCAGCAAGGCAGAAACTTCAGAGAAGATATGCCTGCCTTTACAGGCAATTCATACAGACTCATTAATGTACTTTGACTTTCAATGGATTCCACAGAATAATTACTTATAGGCAGTAATTCTCAGCTGTTGTAAATCAGCCTAGACTCATTGACTTCAGTGAAAGTACATTGGTTCACATCAGTAGAGACGTGCCCTTTGAGACTGAAAAAATCCCAGATTCTTCTCCTCCTATTACAATCTTACTGGAATCTCTAAGACTTCACTCTGACAACAGTACCTGTCCACAAACAGTAATAGCTCATCAACCAGCAATACAGCTTCCTGTCAATTAGCTTTTAAGAGGAACAGAGAGGAAGTGCCACATATAACTTTGTGCATTTCATGATGATCAACCCACTCAATTCAAGCTTGTTGGATTTACCAGGTTGCATATCATTAACACCCCAAATGCATGCACCTCGGGTCAGTGCAAAATGATGTTCGAGGCAAACAGTAAAAACTCACATTGGGGATTGTCTGAGTAAGCATAAGAGAAAGATTGCAGTGTGCAATTCCCAGAAGGCTTTAATATGTTTATATATTTAATGACAACATTATTTGTATTTTATTTTCTTATCAAGCAACCTGCAATGTCTGCTTGAATAGGAAATTTGAATAAAGTAGACCTTGAATATTGATGAGTATAATTTTTTGTAGAGCATTCACCACTGTTCTATGAAAAAATATGTTCACCTTGTTCCACTGGTGATTTTCCTGCAAAATAGTAAAGGTCCAATGCTGCCTAGGTAGGCAGTACCACCCAATGCAATAGATGCATAGATATTTATCTGTCCTTATAGAGAGGAAATCTGCATGAGGATGCATTTGAGACAGCATTGATAATGCTATGCCAAACCATTGTAGCCTAGCTTCAGAGCTCAGAACACCTTGGATTCCTTCTGGTGCAAAGTGCCCTTCCCCCCAGAGGGAAGCTGGGCCCTGAATGCCTGGAAATGAACAATGCAGAACAGGGCTGTTTTGTTGCTCCTTTCACAGCATGGAGTCTAGGGGATTCCTTCATACCAGCTCCCTGCAGCTTTCCTGGATGGTGGCTGTGGTGCAAAAACAGGATAACACCTGAAAGACTACATGGTGCAGAAAATAAGGAAACAAATGGAAACCTGTGACCTGAAAAGAAGGAAAAGAGGATTTACTGTTACAGCAAGCACATGCATCTTGTAAAATGTTGGATTGTGGTGGTTCTGTCTATCTTTTCAATTCAGACAAAACTGCTTTTCAAAGTTTCATCTGAAAACTCAGATGAACTAAGAGGAAATAACAGACTAAACTGCATGGTTCTAAACAGGCCTGGTCTTCTCTGAAATTTGGTTGTCCTGATAAGAAGAGAGAAATTATGCTTAAAGAAGCAAAAATAAAATCTTGTTTTTCTAGATGAAGTTGTAACAGTAATTTCTATATTCCTAATTCAGCACTTATGTCTCACAAGAAGAAGTTCTGTTGGTATTTCTTTTCATGCTCCAGTATACAAGTCTATTAAGTAATTTTCCAATAACCTTTATTTTAATGGTTTGTTCTACTAAGCCATCTCTTTCTACCTGTGCTTTTAGTTAGCCATCCTTAGGTTTGCATATTACCATCCCTCTTTCTAGTATAGAAAGTTTTTCCTGTAGATAGGGAAAGAGTGATCACCTCTTTTTTTTTTTAAATGACGGAAAAGTATATGAAATTTGCATAATTGTCATCAAAACTTTATTTCTAAGGGGGGAAAAAAAAGTAAGGAAAAAAAAAGAAAAAGTAGACCTCTTTGTTACAAAAATATTTGTTGAAGGGTAAATGGAAATGAGTAGCAGCCAGAATGGATTTGTTAGGAAAAATTTGTCACACCAGTAGTATTTCCTTCCCATAATGAGTAACAGGCTTTGTAGTAGTAGGAGTCACATATTTTTATTTTGTTATGTTCCTTCCCCTGGTTCACATGACATTTTTATAAGCAAGCTAGAGTGTTGACAAAACCAGTGCTGGTTGTTTGCAAACCCACGGAGAGCTACACTCAGTGACTATATATCCTGATTGACAATTGGAGTGGGAAGAGACACTGATTGAGGTTTTGTAGGTGTCTTGGATCTAGTCCTGCTTACTGATTTCACTCATGATCTGGAGTCCTGAGTAGAGAAGGACCTGACAACATCTGCAGAAGATACAACACTGGCAGAGTGTCCTTTTGGTAGTTTGTCATGCCTGGGCTTTGCTAAACAGGGTCACATGCTGAAGGAGCAGATTTCCAGGTTCAAGTCGACAGGTCAACTATATCTGCTATGTTCAGCTTCTCTCTTTATCAAGTCATGGCTCAGAGACTGGAAGGGGGAAGGTGATACGATAAGTAGGGTAAAAGGTAGATCAGCCATGACATAGGTGAGACTTTCAACCTCTGAACAGAAATTGAAAAATCACTGAGGAAAATTAGTATGCTAAGCAAGTCCAGGAAGTTACTGAGGCAAGGTTTAAAATAAGTTCAATACCTGAGAATTGATTTGATGGGAAGGATTCAACCAGACAGAAAGAGTACAGGAAACCTGAGCAGTAAGTCAAACAGTGCTTCTGAACTCTTAAAATTTTCATAGTGTTATTCAAGTTATGAACTCAAAATGAAGACTAAGGCACAGTTAGTGACTCTAAGCCTAATTTTGCACTGCAGTCATTTCTCATCATCATCATCATGGCTAGGCTTTGAGAACGAAGATCCAGGGAGGGCTCTACCCATGTTTTTTTACAAGTGCACTGATGGCTGAAAAGGCCAATACAAGATAGACAAGACCGGTTGCAAAAGGCACAGCAGAAGGATTCCTTAGGTGGTATATTATGCAAGACATGATTCTTTCTATGCTGTCTTTTCTCCTCAAGAGTGATCCTGCATGCTTTCTCAAAAACATCAGCTGCATTAAAAATAGTGTGTCTTCAGACCTCCCGATTGGATGCCAGAGTAGACCAGTTAAGTTGATTAACGTGGCCAAGCCTGAGATGTTGTTTCAGGGAGTCCTTGTATCTCCTCTTCGGGGCTCCTCTCTTACGACAGCCAGTGGCAAGTTCACCATAAAGCATAATTTTAGGAAGGCAGTAGTTCTTCATCCTGGAGACGTGACCTGCCCAACGCAGCTGTGTTCTCAGCAACATGGTCTCAATACTTGAAACTGCTGCTTGTTCTAGGACAGACATATTAGTCACATGATCTGACCAGTGGATGTTTAGGATTGTAAGGAGACAGCGTTGATGGAAGCG
>VWZO01011413.1:8190-23710 GCA_013396975.1 Bucco capensis | reverse complement strand
TTTTTTTTTTTTTCATCATTTTTTATTACATTTTTTTCTCCTTTTTTTTTTCCCCTTTTGAAATGGCTCCCTGGTTCCAGAATGACTCTTTGCTTCCCCTCTTAATCTGTATTTTACGAGTGAGAAGCTTTGCATTATGCAAATCGTTAGCTAGGAACAGGTGACATTTCAGCAAAGAACATGAGCAGCGGCCCGGGCCTGGATTGGGCTGCTGATTTATACATTAGTATTTGTCACCAGCAGCACAACTACCTCAGCCTACAGCCTGCAATTTGCTTTTTGGAGTCTTTTATTATTTTTTTTTTCCCTTCCCTGCAGTCTTTAAGGTGGAAACTTCATCAAGGGCTTTGAAAAGGCACTGGTTGGAGCATCTGCAGTCGCCTTGTTTGGGGTGAGTCTTTGCTGCTGCTGCTTATCACTTGGAAGGTTGAGCTTTGTTGTAGCTTTAGGATCAAGCAGAGCACATCTGCATGAATCCAGAACCAGATCCTCTGCAGTGGTGATCAACAAGCTGCTAGCTCCTTGGTCTTAGTGCAGAACAAGGAGGAAAAGCTAAAGGAGTTGGGGAAGGTTAGTGTGGAGAAGAGGATGCTCAGGGGAGAGCTTTTCACTCTCTCCAGCTCCCTGCAAGGAGGTTGGAGTGAGGTGAGGGTTGGTCTCTTCTCCCAGGTAACTAGTGATAAGACAAAAGGAAATGGCCTCAAGTTGTACCAAGGGAGGTTCAGTTTGGCTATGAGGAAAGATATCTTCCCTTCAAGAGTGATTAATCCTTGTCTCAGGCTGCCCAGGGCACTGCTGGAGTCACCATCCCTGGAGGGGTTCAAAAAACATCTAGATATGGCATTTGGCAACATGATCTCTTGGCATGGAGGTGTTGGGTTGATCTTTCTCATTTCCTTTGGACAGAGAAGAATTCCTTGTTGAACTTGAGGCACTGAGGGATCAAATTGTCTTGCCCAACAGAACCAAAACCTCACCCCAGTTCTCCAGCTCGAACCACAGCAAGGAATCCTCTTCGCTTTCTATCTGACACAGGCTGGCAGCTAAAGCATTTGTGAATCTATATAAACTTAGGAATTTATTTATTTAACATTTAGGAATCTGTGGAAATGGCTTCAAGTTGTACCAAGGGAGGTTCAGATTAGATATGAGGAAGAATTTCTTTATCCAGAGGGTTCCAGGCTGCTCAGGGAAGTGATGGCATCACCATTACTGGAAGTGTGCAAAGAACATGTGCTTGGGGCCATGGTTTAGTGGTGAGCATGGCAGTGTTGGGTGGATGCTTGGACTCAATGATCTCAGAGGGCTTTTCAAACCATAATGTTTCTATGACTCTCTATATAATAAGACCTAAACTATATATCTTGGCTCTATCTATATTCTTCCAGATGAGTCAAAGTAAGGCCAAATTAAACAAAAACCTTTCCCACTAGTCTCAGTTTAATGTTCCCTTTCAAAGAGCTTAATTCCCTCCCTGGTTATCCAAGGAAAGATGGATTTTTTAGGTGCTGAGGCACATGAAGATGTGCACAGAGAGGTGCACTGACCTATTTGATAGCTGTTTGGGTCCTTTTTTTCCTGACAGCTTCTCCTACGTTGGCACACACTTGTAATGCAGCTGCCACCACAATCTGGAAGGACATGCATCTTGCTGTCACCTTGCCTCTGGTCAGCACTGTTGGCTGGCTTAGAGACAGAGTCATCTATCTCCAGGCTTTTAAGAGCATAGGGGAGTTGTCTTTTCATGGATGAACACAAGAAAATTGTTTATGACTCTTTGCCTACAGGCTCTTGGTAAATACAAGGCAGAAGGAGAAGAGGTTTGGTCATTTGTCAGTCTTAATCTGGCTGGAGAGCACTGCCTCTGTCTTTGGGCTTGCATGGTGCCTGCAAAGGAATGATCCTAGAATCCCAGAATGGCTTGGGTTGGAAGGGAGCTCTGGAGCTCATCTAGTCCAACCCCCCTGCAGTGGGCAGGGACATCCCCAACTAGAGCAGCTTGCCCAGAGCCCTGGCAAGCCTCACCTGGAATGCCTCCAGGGATGGCAACTCAACCACCTCCCTGGGCAACCTGGGCCGGTGTTCCACCACCCTCGTGGGGAGGAACTTCTTTCTAATGTCCAGTCTAAATCTACTCTTCTCCAATTTCAAACCATTGCCCCTTGTCCTTTCACTGCAGGCCTTTGCAAACAGGCCCTCTGCAGCCTGCTTGGAAGTTCCCTTTAGGTCCTGGAAGGTCACTAGTAGTTCCCCTGAAGCCTTCTCTTGTCCAGGCTGAACAATCCCAGCTCCCTCAGCCTGTCCTCAGAGCAGAGGTGTTGCAGCCCCTGAGCATTCTCGTGGCCTCCTCTGCACCTGCTCCAGCAGCTCCATGGCCTTTGTGTGTTGAGGGCTCCAGAGCTGGCCCCAGTATTGCAGAGGAGGTGTGAGCAGAGCAGAGTGCAGTGGCACAATCACCTCTCTGGATCTCTTGATTCAATGATGGTGACTTCATTGCAATCATCCATTGCTAGCTCAAAACTGTGGGTTTCTAACAGTCTGAAAGCAAAGCTACAGGTCAGGTCAGGCCTTTTGTTGTTGTGGTTTTGTTTGGGTTTTTTTCCTCAGAAAAGCTATAAATTGTAAAAAAAATAAAATAATAATAGTTAGTAAATTTGTCCAAATACCAAATTTGTGACAGAGCTCAAAATAGATGTTGGACTTAGGGACATGGTTTAGTGGTGATAAGTAGATGGTTAGACTTGATGATCATGGAGGTGTTTTTCAACCTTAATGATTCTGTGATTCTGTTCAGAGAAGGAGACTCCCCAAGCTCTCTGGGCAGCCTGGGCCAGGGCTCTGCACCCTCACACCAAACAAGTTTCTTATGTTTAGGTGGAACTTCTTGTGTCCCATTGCCCCTTGGCCTGGCCCTGGGCACCCCTGAGCAGAGTGTGGCCCCAGCCTCTTGCCCCCTGCACCCTTCAGCTCTTGCTCAGCATGGAGCAGCTCCCCTCTGGCTCTGCTCTGCTCCAGGGCTCTCAGCCTTTCCTCCTGCCACAGCTGCTCCAGTGCCCTCAGCATCTCCCTAGGCTCTGCTGGACTCTCTGCAGCACTTCCTTGGCTCTCTGGAGCTGAGGAGCCCACAATTGGCTCCAGCACTCCATCAGTGGCCTGACTAGGGCAGAGGAGAGGAGGAGGAGGATTTTGCTCAACCTGCTAGCCACACTCTTTTTAAGGCACCCTTGGAAGACCATTGGCTTTCTTGGCTACAAGAACATATTGACCAACTTGCTTTTTAGGTTCTCCTGCTCTTGAAGGGGGATAGGACTAGATGATCTCCAGAGGTCTCTTCCAACCCCTAACCTGCTGTTATTGATTTTGTGAAGACACATTTTTTTTCCAGAGGAGATATTCTGGTAACTCCTGACTTGTTAGTGAGAGAGAGAAAAAGAGAGAGAGTCTACCTTAAATGAGTTTTATCAGCCTGTGCACTGGTAAGCTCAGGCTAATCTAGGCTCCAATAAAGAACAAATCAGTGCCCAACTCTCCTCATCTTATCACACAGTCAAGAAGTGATGGCTGCAGAAGTCATAAAGATCCCATTTAATCTGCAGCCTATCTATCACAGCCAACGTCTTTATCCTCTTTGTGAGGCAGTAATATCTGCTCATTATGAAAGCCAAATAGATCTGGCAGGGGGAATGAAGTGCTCCACTTGGATTGTGACAGCATGATCAGTGGAAGCAGTAATCTGTGAGAATCAAAAGGGCTAAATTATTCCATAACAGTAATTTGAGGGAACAGCTCAGAGCATACACATCTGCTTTCATATCTGGTGACGGGCTCTGATCAAACATCCTCCCCAATTTACTCTCTCTGTGCTTGACTAATCTGCAACAGCTCTCACAATGTCTAATCATGCCATCAAAGAGGAGAAGAAGTTCAATTGAGGCTCAAATGAAAGGAGATTGGAAAACTAGCCTCAATTGAAATTACATTTGTAAATGAGCCATATAAGGGTGGCTTTTTTTTATTTAGAGGGGGGGAGGTTGGGGTTTTTTTCTTCCCTCAATCTGCCTGAAGAAGGAGTTCTGCTGAGGGAACAGCAAGGTGTAGCTTGATTGTATTTATGCCATTAGTGCCCAAGTCAAAAAAGGATGGCAGATTGCAAAGGCCCTGGGGGCTATATTTGCCCAAAGTGAGATGCTTAATTCATAGTCAGATTCCTGCAGTATAATTACAGCTGAAAGATTCCCAATACATATATAAATTACACAGCCAGGTTGCAGTTAAGAGAGGTTTTTCTCTTGAAACATTTCTGGTGTGAGAGATTTCATCCTTTATTTGCAGGCCATGCCTTCTCCTTTCTTTCTTTACTCATGGCATTTTGGGAGCTAGTTAACCAAGCCTCTGGTATACTTGAAACAAAAAACCTAAGGTCACTTTGAAGGTGGTACAGGGCTGTGTCCTGCTGATCCTCATGGAGAAACCTGTAGCATGTGTGGGCTGGGGTAGGATACATGGAAATGAGATAGGTGATGGTTGGACTTGATCATCTTAGAGGTCTCTTCCAACATTAATGATTCTGTGAGACAGTCACATTCAAGCTCTTGATATTCACATTCTGGCTCTTGACATGGTTTTTAACACGGAGAAAAACCCTCTTCTCCCTTAAGTTGGTGGACCTCCTTTCTGATCTTTGCCAACTCAAGTTGGCATTTCAAGCCTAGAAGGAATTATCATAGAATCCTAGACTGGTTTGGGTTGGAAGGGAGCTCTGGAGCTCATCTAGTCCAACCCCCCTGCAGTGCCCAGGGACATCCCCAACTACATCAGCTTGCCCAGAGCCCTGGCAAGCCTCACCTGCAATGCCTCCAGGGATGGGAACTCAACCACCTCCCTGGGCAACCTGGGCCAGTGTTCCACCACCCTCATGGGGAGGAACTTCTTTCTAATGTCCAGTCTAAATCTACTCTTCTCCAATTTCAAACCATTGCCCCTTGTCCTTTCACTGCAGGCCTTTGCAAACAGGCCCTCTGCAGCCTGCTTGGAGGTTAGGTTATCATCACCTCTGCTTGGATCTCACTTCAAGGAGTGTTACCCCATGGATCAGTACAGGCTAGGAACTGATGTGTTGGAGAAGAGCCCTGGGGAAAAAGCTCTGGGAGTGCTGGTGGCTAGGAGGATNAGCATGTGTAAGACATCCAAAGACCTTTTCCAGTGACTTACCTCCAGTCACTTGTTGCTTCTCACATGCTCACTACACCAACTATGAGACTCAGAGCTCTTGGAGAGGACCCTGAATGTTTGGTTGGCCAAAATAGTTAGCAAACCTTTGCTTGAGGAGAAAACACTACTAAATATTTTAAAGTCATAAAAATTAGACTTGTGTAGAGGTTTTTCTACCTTTACCTGCAAGGTTCCACTCTAAGGAAAATGCATTTTTTCCAGAGTACACTTTCTCATGCAATAATCCTCTCAGTATAACTTGGATGATTTGTCTTACAAATTAAGTCATCATTAATTCATAATTAGCTAATAATTTAACCTTGACTCCTCAAGTTCTTCTGCCCACACCCAACTTTGCCCATAGCATTAGCCACATGAAGTTCAACAGAAGTAATTACACTGTAATTCAGATTACACCTTAATTTAGGTCTGTGCAGGCTCAGAAGCTTAAAATACCCAGATCTTTGAGGAAACCTCCCACCTTTTCTCTTGTTTCTTTTTTATTTCCCCAGCCCTCAAACATCTTTAGTTATTAAAATGTTTTTCATCTGTATGCAGAAGTGTTCCAAGTTGTCAACATCTCTGCTTCTGGATTGCTTCAACATGTAATTTTCTCCTGCCTGTTCACATGCAAAGTGTTCCAAAGTGATGTGTGTATCAAGAGGTAGCTTAGCACTGTTGTTTTTCTCTGCCACAGACCCACAAAGAGACTTTAGGGATAAATGAGCTTGTTATGGTGATTAACAGTACAGTGATGCATAGCAGACAACTGACTACAAACTGCTTTAGTACCACTACTTGTGTTCACTCCTAATTTCCTCTGCGGAGTGTCAGATTCAGGGATGAAGTGACTTCAAGTCACTCTTCACCAAGGTGACCAACAATAGAAGAAGAAGAAATGGCCTCAAGTTGTGCCAGGAGAGAGGTTCAGGTTGGATAGGAGGAGAAATGACTTCCCTTGCCAGAGTGGTTAAGCTTTGGCCCAGGATGCCCAGGGCAGAGATGGAGTTACTCAAGCTGCTCCAAGTGCTGTTTTTGCAAGCACAGATGAGGACAGCTGAGTTGTAGCTCTGATCAATAAGAACAGAGTGGGGAACCTTGATTTAGTGGGGTGCTGGAGTGGGCATGGTGATGTTGGTCAACACTTAGACCTGGTGATCATAGAGGTCTTTTCCAAACTTCATGATAACACAATCCCAGTAGGTTAGGGGTTGGAAAGCACCTCTGGAGATCATCTAGTCCAACCCCCCTGCTAAAGTAGAATCACCTAGAGCAGCTTGCCCAGGATGGGCTTGAGTTGGGTTAGGAATCTCTCTAGAGATGGAGATTCCAGCAGCTCCCTGGGCAGCCAGAACCCTGCAAGGAAAGAAGTTCCTCCTCCTGTTCAGCTGCAACTTGTGCCCATTGGCTCTAGTGCTGTCACTAGGTACAAAGCCTGGCCCCAGCCTCCTGCTATAAATCCCTAAAGGGTGAGTAAGTATTGATCAGCTCTCCCTCAGGCTGCTCTTCTCCAGCCTAACCAGTTCCAGCTCTCTCTGTTAGCAAAAACACACTGGTCAAAATCAACCTTACTCCATGCTTATCTCTGAACCAAATTTGGACTCTGCCCCATGCTTTCCCATCTTTGTGATGCTGCTCAATGCCAAGGTAAATGCTTGGTAAACACTTCTTATGTAAAATAAGAGACTGGCTTTCCCAAAAAAAAGAGGGGCAGGATGTCATCCAGAAGGAGCTAGACAAGCTGGAGAGCTGGGCCCAGGGGAACCTCAGGAGCTTCAACAAGACCAAGGGCAGAGGTCAGAACAATCCCCACTATCAATCCAGGCTAGGGGATGAGATGATGGAGAGCAGCCCTGCAGAAAAGGCCTTGGGGTGCTGGTGGCTGAGAAGCTGGCCATGAGCAAACAGTGCACGCTGGCAGCCCAGAAGCACAATGGCATCCTGGGCTGCAGCAAGAGAAGCGTGGCCAGCAGAGCCAGAGAGGTGATTGTGCCACTGCACTCTGCTCTGCTCACACCTCCTCTGCAATACTGGGGCCAGTTCAGGAGCCCTCAACACACAAAGGACATGGAGCTGATGGAGCAGGTGCAGAGGAGGCCACGAGAATGCTCAGGGGCTGCAACACCTNATAATTATGCTCAGCTCTTTTGTTAATTGGCCTATCTGACTCTTTCCCCCCCCCCTTTTCTTTTTAATGCTGCTCATCTGCTCATTACTGCAGCCATTTAATTCAATTAGCACTTTAATTAGAGGAACAGCCATGTCCAATGTCAGAGGAACTTGTCAGAGGACGGCAGCTTGATTAGCAAAGACAAACATGCCATGCAAATCAAGGCTGGAAAGCTTTGAGATGGGGACAAGCCAGCTGGTGAGGTGGAGAAAAAAAAAGAGCCTAGCTTCATCCCCCAAAGCTTTTCTAGGAGGGAGAGGGAAAAAAAAATCAAGAAGGCATCAGAGTGAGGAAGGAATGAGGAGTAATTTACAATCCTGGCATCGCTTGCTGCGAGTGGTGCAGAACTCCTAGCTGTTGAATTATCTTTCTCCAAAAGGAAAAAAAGGCAGAAAGTGGGTCAAAAAAAATCCAGCAAGCTATCAAGGCTTCCAGGGGATCTTATAGCAGCTTTCCAGTACCTAAAGGGAGATTATAGGACAGAAGGGGAGAGACTTTTGAAGCGGTCAGACTGTGATAGGACAAGGGGGAATGGATATAAACTGAAGGAGGGGAAATTTAGATTGGAGATTAGAAGGAAGTTCTTTCCCCAGAGAGTGGTTAGGCACTGGCACAGGTTGCCCAGAGAGGTTGTGGATGCTCCATCCCTGGCAGTGTTCAAGGCCAGGCTGGATGTGGCCCTGGGTGACCTGGGCTAGTGATTGGCATCCCTGCTCAGTGTGGGAAGGTTGGAACTAGATGATCTTTAGGGTCCCTTCCAACCTGCCCATTCTAGGATTCTATGATATCCTAAGTGCTTTTTGGAGGAGGAAGCCAAACCCCAATGTTTAGCCTCAGAGAAGGGAAGCAAAGCGGTTGGTTGCTCAAGGAGGTGGGAGATGTCCTATCCCTAGTTGGGTGTTCTCAGGGGCAGGTTGTTTAGGGTTCTGAGCAAGCTGAGCTGGTTGAAGATGTTCCTTGCTCATTGCAGGGAAGGCTTGAGAAATTTCTGCCCTGAAAGGATTGTTCAGTCTTGGCCCAACGTGCCCAGGGAGGTGCTGGAGTCACCATCCCTGCAGGGGTTGAAGAAACATTGAGATGCTTTACTTAGGGCCATGGGGGTGGTAGGTTGATGGTTGGACTTGATGAGCTTAGAGGTCTCTTCCAACCTTAATAATTCTGTGACTAGATGACCTTGAAAGATCCCTTCCAACCTAAACCTCTTCTCTGATTCCATAAAAAGCAACACCCTGACCCTAGATTTTGGTGTAAATCCACACTCATCAATACCAAGTAAGGATTTGGCCCAGGGTGTTTAAACATCACCCATTTAAGACAGCAGCACTCTGGAGATGAGACTCCAGGAGCTGTATAATTAATAAAAACTAATATATGATAGGATAATAAAAGAATCTCCATTTCCCAAGAGCAGCCCAAGTCTCAGTTTTGTTTTGTGCCAGTCTCTTTAAATCTTTCTTCCCTGCCTATTAATTCTCCTGATTAGAATTAAATGAAGCATGCTAAATTGCTAGATTAACCAATAATTAAGCAGGCAAAGCACCAACCTTTAATACACCCAGGCAGCTCTTTCTCTCCTCTGCTAGCACTTTGGCATCCTTGCTCATTGGATCCGAAGGGAATTAAGAGCCTTGTCTCCTGTGATCAACACCCCCCCCCCCCCCTATAAAATCCTACCTAAAAGCAAGGCTTTCCCAAAAAGGGATCAATTCCCAGCTAATTATCAAGGAACTCTTGATATTTTTTAATGGATCTGATTTGGTTTTGCTTTATTTTGAGTTCCTTATCAGTGTGAAAAGCCAATTTGAATCAGTTGGCTCCAGGAATCCAACAGCTTGTTACATATATTTAGCAGATAGGAGATTTTAATTAAAATGATCTATAGTTGGTGTGCTGCTCCTTCTCTGCCAGCTTCATTTCTTTAGTTCTCCTCCTGTAATGAGGTCCTACACTTATTTCCAGAGGATGGCAGCTCCTCTCTCTCTCCCTCCCCCTCATCCCCCCCCTGCCTTGTGGTCCCCACCTCCTTCAATATTCATTTGAAGTGTTCCCACACTGCTTTGTCTTCAGGGCACATAGCTCAGGGTGGCATTTCTCACTCCCATGAAGTTTTGGGGTGTAAAGTGAGCATCCTTGCTGAAGTAGAGCCAAACTGCCTGATTCCAGGGGTTTTTTTTCAGGAACTTCACTCAGATTCTCTGCTAAGATATTGGCATTTGATGTTAGCCTTGTTAGGGCCACACTTTGAATCCTGGCTTCAGGTTTGGGCTCCTCACTCATTCCAAGAAGGATATTGGGGTGCTGGAGTGTGTCCAGAGAAGGGTAAGGAAGCTGGGGAAGGATCTAGAGCACAAGTGTGCTGAGGAGCAGCTGAGGCTTGGTTAGGAGAAGAGGAGGCTCAGGGGAGACCTTCTCCCTCTTTCCAGCTCCCTGCAAAGAGCTTAGAGTGAGGTGAGAGTTGGACTCTTCTCCCAATGAACAAATTATAGGATGACAGGAAATGGCTTCAAGTTGCACCAAGTGAGGTTCAGGTTGGCTATTAGGAAGAATTTCTTCCCCCAGAGGCTTCTCAGGCACTGGTCCAGGCTGCCCAGGGAGATGCTGGAGTCCCCATCCCTGGAAGAGTTCCAAAAGCATGGAGCTGTGGCACTTGGGGCCATGGTTTAGTGGTGGACTGGATGAGCTCAGAGATCTTTTCCAGCCATCCTGGTTCTACAAGCAACATGGAGAAGAGCATGCCCTCTGCATCCTTAACACCAAGAGCCAACAGTGAGATGCTGAGACCTTTGGAAGTCAAGACAAACACAAGGTAGGAGTAAACTGCTTCATTCCCACCAGGGAGCAGCTTGAGCAAGCTTGGATTCTAATTTCTCAGCTGTCCAATAGCATGAACCCTGTGGCCCCTGCAGCACATGCTGAGGACAGCAGACTTTGCCTTCCCTTTCTTCTTTTTCAGCTGGCTGCCTGATTGATTCATTCCTCCTCTTATTTTGTTTTTTTTTTGCTTCTGCCATGCTTTGGTGAGCATCTTAGTCAGTCCTTGGTACCTCTGTCAATGCTCTGGGTGAGTTGGGGGTCTGTGTGTGTCTTGCATTTCATCTCCTTGATGCAATAATACCCTGGGGGGGTATCTGCAAGGTTGTAAACTTCTTCTCCATTCCCCTTTCTCCTTGCAACTTGAAGCTATTGACTCTGCAGGGAAACAATGGCATGAAGAGAATAAAAAAAACCCAACAAATAATAGTCATCATCATCATCATCAAAAAGTTAATTATCCTTTGTGTTTGTAATTTAATTAAAGCTGCAGTAAAGTTTTACTGGTGGGGTGGGTTGTTGTTTTTTCCCCTATGCCAGGTGATGATGTTTAGGGGCCTCTGAAAAAGCTATTTGTGCTGGGGAGATTAAAGTGCATTTTCAAATGTTCCCCGAGCACTTTCACATTTGTTGATAGATTTTTAAATTAAACTTTAAATTGTAATCTAAATTACCTCCAACAATTCATGGCCCCTGTAATGAACTCCCACCATTCCTGCTGTCATCTGCCTATGATCTACTGTAAATGGTAACAGCTCAGGGTTTTTACTGAGGGAAGGCTCTGGTATTTGCTGCACTATAAAGAGTTGCTTACAACCCTCAAAGAGAAAGCCAAGCATGGTGCAGGTTTGGTTCAGCACAGGAACTGGATGGTTTGCTAGTCTTCAGGAAGATTTCTCCTGCTCATCATTTGGGAGCTGAGAGAATAGACTTTGGGTTAAAAACTGGAGAGATGGCTGAGTCCAAAGAGTTGTGGTCAATGGAGTTCAATGCAGCTGGCAGCCAGTCACGAGTGGGGTCCCACAAGGCTCAGTGCTGGGGCCACTCCTGTTTAACATCTTCAGCAATGATTTGGAGCAGGGGATAGAGTGCAGCCTTGGCAAGTTTGCAGATGACACCAAGCTGGGTGGCAGTGTCCATCTGCTTGAGGGCAGGGAGGCTTTCCAGAGGGATCTGGATAGGCTGGATGGCTGGGCCAAGGCCAATGCCATCAAGTTCACTAAGGCCAAATGCCAGGTGCTGCCCCTTGGCCATAGCAACCCCCAGCAGTGCTCTAGGCTTGGGGAGCAGTGGCTGCAGAGCTGCCAGGCACACTGGGACCTAGGGGTGCTGAGTGACAGCTGAACAGGAGCCAGCAGTGTGCCCAGGGGGACAAGAAGGCCAATGGCATCCTGGCCTGGAGCAGGAACAGTGTTGGCAGCAGGAGCAGGGAGGTGATCCTGCCCCTTTCCTCAGCTTTGGGGAGGCCTCACCTCCAGTACTGCATCCAGTTTTGGGCCCCTCACTCCAAGAGGGACATGGAGGTGCTGGAGAGGGGACAGAGGCTCCCAAGCTGCTAAAGGGCTTAGAACATAAGCCTGAGGAGGAAAGACTGAGGGATCTGGGCCTGTTTAGCCTGGAAAAGAGGAGATTGAGGGGAGACCTCCTGGCTCTCTAGAACTACCTGAAGGGAGGTTGTAGAGAGGCAGGGACTGCTCTGTTCTCCCTAGTGGAGAGTGATAGGACAAGGGGAAATGGATGGAAATTGCCCCAGGGGAGGTTCAGGCTAGACATTAGGAGGAATTTCTTTGCTGCAAGGGTTGTGAGCCATTGGAACAGGCTGCCCAGGGAGGTGCTTGAGTCCCCATCCCTGGAGGTGTTTAAGAGACAGGTAGATGTTGCATTGGGAGGCATCATTTAGCAGGTTGCTAGGGCTAGGACAAAGGCTGCACTGATGATCTCCAAGGTCTCTTCCAGCTGGAACTGTTCTAGGATTCTATGACTTCCCAATAATTAGAGAATTGTCAGGGTTGGAAAGGACCTGAAAGCTCCTCTAGCTCCAACCCCCCTGCCATGGGCAGGGACACCTGGCACTAGAGCAGCTTGCTCCCAGCCCCAACACTGCCAGGGATGGATGGAGCTGCCAACATCTCTCTGGGCAACCTCTTCCAGTCTCTCATCACCCTCCTGGGGAACAACTTCTGCCTAACATCCAACCTCAATCTCTCCTCCTCTAGTTTGGATCCATTCCCCTAGTCCTAGCAATACCTGACAGCCTAAACAGTCCTTCCCCAGCCCTCTTGTAGTCCCCCAATTTTTTTTAAGGAGTTCCTGTCAAGGTAAAAGGATTTGCCATTTGCCAGCCAGTGAGCTCTTGGCCATTAATCCTTAATGGGTAGAATAAAACTAATTGGGGAATATGAGCTCAAGTGCTCATTGATAAAGTGACCATGGCTCATTGGCCCCTGAGGCACACTTAGGAAGGAAAAGACTTCCTCAGAAATGATGGATGAGGATTCAAAGAGGAAGAGAAGATTGCAGGGAGGTAGTGGAAATGCTTCCCCATGGTGTGGTGTTGGTATGTTGAGACCTAAGTGGTTTCTAAGGGGCTTGAGCATAGCAAATTCCATCTGAACATAAGGAAAGTGATAGATCAGTGGCCCAGGCTGCCCAAAGAGGTGCTGGAGTCTCCATCTCTGGAGAGATTCCAATCCCAGCTGGATGCTGTGCAAGCTGCTCTAGGTTCTCCTGCTTTTGGACTAGATGATCTTCCAATCCCTAACATCCTGGGATTCCATGAACTGCTCAGAGCAGAACAGATCACAGATTGTCCCTGGTAGATCCTACTGCCTGAAGCTCATGGATTTGTACCTGGGGTGAAAAGGAAAGACTTCAGGTGTAATCTGGTCTAACAACCACGGGAAGCTCTCAAGGATCTCTGAACAATTTACACATGTGGAAAAGGAGAAGCAAAATGTAGTCCCACAAAATAAATTGAAAACAAAAGCATAAAAACAAAGAAACCAACTCAACCCTTCTCCTCTTCTTCTCCTCTTCTCCTTCTCCTCTTCTCCTTCTCCTCTTCTCCTTCTCCTCTTCTCCTTCTCCTCTTCTCCTTCTCCTCTTTCCTCCTCCTCTTTCCTCCTCCTCTTTCCTCCTTCTCTTTCCTCTTCTTCTCCTCCTCTTCTCCTCCTCTTCTGCTTCTCTTCTGCTTCTCTTCTGCTTCTCTTCTCTCCTTCTTCTCTTCTCCTCCTCTCCTCCCCTTCTCCTCCCCTTCTCTTCTTCTCCTTCTCCCTCTCCTCTGGTATTGGGGTTGGTGTTTAGCTCCAGGAAGACTTGGGGCTGGAGTAACAGGAGCACTGCAGAGCCGAGTAGAAGTGATGCTTGGCAAGAGGTGTGTGTGGAGAAGAACCAAGAGCTTGGCATCATGCACTGCACAGCTCAACTGGACAGGAAGTCTTATGTGGAGCAGCTGAGGCTTGGTTAGGCTAGACAAGAGGAGGCTCAGGGGAGACCTTCTCCCTCTCTCCTCCTCCTTTGAAGGTCAGGAGCTGAGAGCAGTGGGAGAACTTCCATGAACAGAACCAGACATTAGATCAATCAGAGAATCCTAGGCTGGTTTGGATTGGAAGGCACCTCCAAGATCCTCCAGTTCCAACCCTTCTGCCATGTGCAGGGACACCAGGCATTTACAGAATCAGGAAGGTTGCAAGAGACCTCTAAGCTCATCCAGCCCAACCATCCCTATCCCCACTAACCCATGGCCCTTAGGAAAACATCTCAATGTTTCTTCAACCTCTCCAGGGATGGTGACTCCAACACCTCCCTGGGCCAAGCCTTACCAAGCCTAACTTAGCTTTAGAGCAATTCTAGCTTTCTATAAACCCTGGGAAAAGAAAACAATCTTCCTTTTTTCCCCCTTCCTCCTTTGCCAAGCAAAACCATTTCAAGCCTGCACCCAGGATCTCCACTTGCTTTTCCTTCATCTTCCAACAGATCAATACCTTTGGAAATCTGAAAAGGCTGCCAAAAGAAGGGAAACAAAGGAGCAAGCTTGTAAGTATCCTGCTTGTATCAGCTGATAAATGGTCCCCTCTTTAAGGAACTTATCTCTTTAGGACTTGCAGTATGAGAAATGGCATCATTTGTACTGTTTGCTTGGCTGGACGACTGGAGCTGGATCCATTTAAAAGATAGTGAGATACTGTCGACAGCAATAGACAGGGTAATTGCAGAGCCACTACTGTGGTATAAATTACATCACTCTAAGTGGTGGAATGGCCTGAAGAGAGGGAAAAAATTCCTGACAATTTACTTGTCCCCCTGCCCTTTTGACTGCTTATCACTGCTCAGCAGAAGAAAAGAGCTCCAGGTGAAAAAATTAAGTATTGATCAAATTAACAGTTTTTACTGATCTCTTTAAGAGAAAAAGGGACTGGAACAATTAAATTTAGAACACAAAAGACCAGGCAGGATAACTCTTGACCTCAGGATGGCAAAGCTCTCTGACACCAACAAGCAGAAAATACAATCTGGCTCTGGAATTGTCTTTCTATTAGATTGGAACAATCCAGCACTGCTGGAGAAGTGGGGGAGGAGGAGAAGGTTGGACCCAATGACCTAATAGGTCTCTTTTTTTTTTGCTTAGCCCAAATTTCTATCATTCCTCTCAGGAATGGAGACTTTTGAGGGAGTTGTCATCATTGGAAGCTTGTATTTAGAGATGGTTGGAAGAGAGGAGCAATTCTCCAGCCCTATTTTGTAATTAAATGGTTTGGGGAAGAGATGTTGGCTGCAGGAGCAGAGGTGACAATCTCTGCTTAGCCTGAGCAGTGCTCCCAGGAGAGGAGATCTTGTTGGCAAAGCCTCTGGCTCCTTTGCCAGCATGGATTGGCTTTAGAGTAAAGCTGAATTCAGGGAATCTCTGGGGAAAATAAATTCCTTGGGGATTTCCATGGCTTCCCAAGATCTTCCACTTGGAAGGAAAGGGCTACAGAAATGATTAAGAAGACTGGAGCAGCTCTGTGCTGGGCAGAGGCTGAGAGAGCTGGGGCTGCTTAGGCTGGAGCAGAGCAGCCTGAGGGGAGATCTGAGCCATGCTGAGCAATCCTTGTAGGGTGGGGAGCAGGAGGCTGGGGCCAGGCTTTGTGCTGGGGTGCCCAGGGACAGCACTAGAGCCAATGGGCACAAGTTGCAGCTCAACAGGAGGAGGAACTTCTTTCCTTGCAGGGTGCTGGAGGCCTGGCCCAGGGAGCTGCTGGAGTCTCCATGTCTGGAGAGATTCCCAAGCCAATTCGAGCCCATTGTGGGCAAGCTGCTCTAGCTTCTGCTGCTCTGGCAGGGGAGTTG
>VWZO01011411.1:14157-25849 GCA_013396975.1 Bucco capensis | reverse complement strand
CCAACCCTCAAACATCCCCATGGTTGTGCTCTCTAACCTCCAGAGCATCTGTCTCACCTTTGAGGGTTGAAGAGGACAATGCAGTTTTAGGCTAATCCATGCTTTTTCTTCTTCCTTGGCATGCAAGTAGAGCTCAGAGCCCTCTGGCATCATGGTGTGGTTCTCTTGTAGCTCTGGAGAGCAATTAATCCATGTGAGCAGCAATTAGGACTGGTGGAGAGAACTTGTGTTTTCTCCCACCCACCAACTCCTGCAGCTTGCTGGAGCTGCTCTGCTCCTTGGAGATCAGTCTGCTGATGCCATTTGCAGCATCCTTGCCTTCCCTTCCCTTTTGGCATCATCCCTGTGCCTTCCAGCAGGGCAGTCTCTCACCTCTTGGCATGTGGAGATGTTCTGATCACCCTGAGGGAAGGGGAAAGAGCTTTTCTTGCAAGAGAAGTGTTGACACCTGCTGCTGTAAAGAACAATTCCACTAAATCAGCTCCTAAAAGAGAGCCAGGGCACAACTGGAATTGCACAGGAGCTTGGATGCAAGGCTTGCTAATGAACCTGCTGGCTCCCAGTGTGTGCCCATTGCTCCTTGGCCTGGCCCTGGGCACCACTGAGCACTTGAGATCATCCTGGTGACAGTGCACTCTCTGTCCCCAGAAGCTCAGAGTCTTCTGGGTGATGCCAAGAGGGAAGATCTCCTTGATTTCCATGGTGAGGTGGCTCCAGGGATGCTCCTGGTGTTGCTAGGGAGGTTTGGATTCCTCAGGGATGTTGAGCATCCTTGCTGGGCTGTGCAGTGCCCGTGGGTGGTTGCTTGTCTCATGTGCTGCTGCTGAGCTGCCTCCTCCAGTGCTGGCAGCAGCACTGAGCCCCAGCACAGCTTTGTTCTCCCCACAGCTGCCAGGCTGGGGCTGCTGGCATCTTCTCCTCTGCAGCCTTCCAAGCAGATGCCTTGGGATTAGCAAGGAGGGATGGATGGAGGAGGTGAGGATCCTTCTGGTTGAGGTTGCTTAGAGCTCTCTTCTCCTTGGCTCATCCCCAGAGCTTGGCTGAGGAAGCCTGGAGGTGTGTGCAGGGAGCAAGCTGCCTGAAAGGAGCAATTCCACTCTCCTGGTGGTGGCAAGAGGAGCAGAGGAGATCTTGTGATGACTTGAGCTCTACTCTTTCTTAGCATTCCTCCTCTTAGCAGCCACGAGTTGCATTGGAAGCTCCTGACTTTGGCTGGAGAACACAACCTTCTCACCTCCAGCAGAAGAAGGGTGATGACTCTAGGCAGGGTTGGATTGGGTCAGCATAAGGCATCTCCAGTCTTAGGCTCATTTGTCCTAGGTCACAGGATCCCAGAATGTTAGGGGTTGGAAGGGCCCTAGAAAGCTCATCTAGTGCAACCCCCCTGCCAGAGCAGGAGCACCTAGACCAGCTCACACAGCAATGTGTCCAGGCAGCTCTGCAATGGCTCCAGACAAGGAGACTCCACAGGCTCCTGGGCAGCCTGGGCCAGTGCTCTGGCACCTGAACTGCAAACAAGTTCCTCCTCAGCTTAATACTAAACCTCCTGTGCTCCAACTTGCTCCCATTGCCTCTTGTCCTCCCATTGGATGCCATGGAGCAGAGCCTGGCTCTCTCCTCCTCACACTCACCCTTCCCATCTTTCTAAGCATTGCTGAGCTCTCCTCTCAGTCTCCTCTTGTCCAGGCTGCAGAGACCCAGCTCTCTCAGCCTGTCCTCCTAGGGCACATGCTCCACTCCTTTCAGGATCTTGCTGGCCCTGGGCTGGACTCTCTCCAGCAGCTCCCTATCCTTCTGGAGCTGAGGGGCCCACAACTGGACACAGCATTCCAGGGGAGGCCTCCCCAGGGCACAGGAGAGGGGAGAAGAACCTCTCTGGCTCTGCTGGCCACGCTCCTCTTCATGCATCCTAGGATGCCATTGGCCTCTTGGCCACAAGGGCACATTGCTGCCTCATGGGCATCCTCCTAGCCACCAGCACTCCTAGAGCTTTTTCCTCAGGGCTCTTCTCCAACACATCAGTTCCCAGGCTGGACTGATCCATGGGCTTGTTCTTTCCCACATGCAGTACTGCACACTTCCCCTTGTTAAATGTCATTCAGTCTCTCCCTGCCCATGTCTCTAGCCTGTCCAGGTCACTCTGGATGGCAGCACAGCTCCTGGTGTGCCAGCCACTGCTCCAAGCTTGGCATCATCTGCAAACTTGCTGAGGGAACACTCTCCCCCTTCATCCAGATCACTGATGAATATATTGAACAGCCCTGGCCCCAGCACTGAGTTATGTCACTAACTCCTTGGCTGGGGCCAGGGCTGTGTGCTGGGCAGGATGCTCCCTTAGCTGCCTTTCAGCCCTTCCCCACCTCTCCTTTTCAGCTTAGGTCTTCATTTCAAGGCTGCTATTGATTTTTGGGGCTTGTTTTGTCCTTGGATGCACTCCCACTTCTTTTCATGGAGCTGCTAATAGGATGTTAAGTGTGGCAGGAGCTCTGCTGTGCCCCTGGCTGCTTGCTCAGCCATAGCCTGGCCAAGGAGGCTGAAGGCAAACATCTCCTGGGGTTCCACTGCTGGGAGCTTGCTGCTGTCTGGTGGCTTTTAATTACTCCTAGAAACAGGAATATACTTCCTTAGCACATGGTTATGTAGAGAGCTGTGATAGGTTCTTCTAGGTCTGGGAATCATGGAATGGGTTGGGTGGGAAGAGACCTTCCAAGCTCATCTCTTCCAAGCCCTGCCCTCAGCAGGGACATGTGCAGCTGGAGCAGGATGCTCCCAGCCCCAAGCAAGCTGAGCTGGATGGGCACAGGGATGAATGGGACATCTCCCACCTCTCTGGGCAACCTGGCACAGGCTCTCAGCATCCTCAGCATCAAAACTTCCCTCTCTGTAATCTAAATCTCCTCTTTTAGTTCCAAACCATCACCTCTTGTCCTGTCCCAACAGCTCCTGATAAAAAGTCTCTCCCCATCTTTCTTGTAAGCCACTAAGCCATGTCCTTAAGTAGAACATCTACATGTCCATCCCTGGAACTTGGAGCCACTTTGATCTAGTTGAAGATGGCAAGGTGGGGGTTGGATCTAGATGATCTTGATCCAACCTAGCCTATTCCATGAGGAGGAGGAGGAGGATCTGGGTGTCTACTCAGCATCTGCTCTGTGGGGGAAATGGAACAGAGGAAAGGGATTCAATGGCAGTGAGGATGTTTGTGGAGCTGATTGGAACAAGTAATCCTGGAGATAGCAGTTCTCCCCTCAGCTCCTCACTTGGGTTGTCTTTGTCCCCTCAGCTTGCTGCTTCTTCTGTGTTTGGGGATGAAACAGAGGATGAAAAGCAGAGGATGACTGTCTGCATCTTCAACCTGCAGCACTTTCACCCATCCTCCTTCTCCAAGGGATGGATCAAGTGTTTCCAGCTTGTGATTTCCTTCCCCATCTGCCTGGCTGTTGTGGGATGGGTTTGTTTGACTTCTCTTGATGTCAATGCCTCTGCCTCCCCAGGGACACACACATCTCTAGACCCTTGCTAGGCCTCTTCAAGATGTCCTGTCCCACATGAGTTGCAGTTGAGCTTTGATGTCTTCTAGCCCTGACAAGCAATCAACAAGCTCACCCTGGGGAAAGGATTGGTTGATCTTTGAAGATGCTTTGCTGAGCTCTGAGCTCTGCTGATGGATTATTTTGTTTGTTTTTCAAGGGCTCTGCTGGTGAATTTGCTCTGCTCCAGCTCCTCCTGGGGTGTGATTGATGGGAGGTGACATCAGGCTCCTTTCTTGGACAAGAGCAGGGATGAGGAGGTGGTGGTGGATGAGTGGAAGGTGAGGAGCTTTCTAGAGCACTTTGTGGTTTATTTCAGCTGGAAGATAGGTAGGAGATGTCCCATTCATCCCTGTGCCCATCCCAGGTCAGGGCTGGGAGCATCCTGCTCTAGTGGAGATGTCCCTGCTGAGTTCAGGTTGGACTAGATGAGCTTGGAAGGTCCTTTCCCACCCAAACCCTTCTCTGACTCCATGGTTATGTGCATCTCCTGCTCTTCCCAGTGCCTCTTTCTGTTCTGAGCTGAAAGCACTTGAGGGCTCCCAGCCCCAAGCAAGCTGAGCTGGGATGGGCACAGGGATGAATGGGACATCCCCCACCTCTCTGGGCAACCTGGCACAGGCTCTCAGCATCCTCAGCATCAAACATTTCTTCCTTAGTTAGTCTGAATCTCCTCTTTTAGTTCCAATCCTGTCCCAGCAGCTCCTGCTCAGTGTCCTTCCTCATCATCCTGTGGCTCCAACAAGGTTGTTGATGCAACCTGAGCCAGCTGTGCCCTTCTGAAAGGGCAGGAAGAAGGAGAAGTTGTGTAAGACAAACCTCTGACTGTTATTAAGTATTAGTCCAGGCTGCCCAGGGCAGTGCTGGAGTCTCCATCCCTGGAGGGATTGCAAAGCCATGGAGATGTGATGCTGAGGGACATGGCTTAGTGGCATGGGGATGATAGGTTGCAAGTTGGACTTGATGATCTTTGAGGTCTCTTCCAACCATAATATTTGGTGAGATAGAAGCAGAGGATGATTTAGGTGGGAAAAGACCCTTAGGATCACCTCCAGCCTCTGCAGGCACAACTCCTTCAGTGCACCAGGAGAACATCTCAGCCCTTAAGGCATGGGAATGCTCTCAGTAGGTGTTCTGGAGAGGGGTTTGATTTCCAGAGATCTCCAGAGACTCCCCGGGGCTGGTCCTGCTTTTCCCCAGCCTCAGCTGAAGGTTTGTCCTTCACCTTTTTTGGCTGCTAGCTTGGTGCAAGCAGAGCAGAGGCTGGCTGCAGGGATGCCTGTGAGCATCTTGAGGAGGAGGAGGAGGAGGTGGAACATTTCAATCAATGAGCTTTGAATTATTGAAGAGTTCCTTTTGAGCTCCTCAGCTGACTTCAGAGAAACAACCCTGAGAGAGCAGACCTACTTCATGGATTATTCCATCCTGCCATCTCCTCATGGAAACACTTGGACTGTGCCACTCCTGCCAAGGAGCTTTTGCTCCTCAACCTGCCTCTGGTTAGTAGCTAGAAATACCACCCCCAAAACCTCAACAAATTCACCCACAAAAGCTCTTTTTGTCCAGTTCTATTAGCTTTCCTTTCTTTTTCCACCTTTGGGAGTTCTGGAGCTTCTCCATGTTCCATTGGCAGAGATGTCCCCATGGAGGTGGTGGAGAGGAAACCTTCAACTCTCAAAACAACCAAGCTGAGCCCCAAAGAGGCTGGAAAGATGAGATGCTATGCTTCTAGCACAGCATCCCTGCTCTTGGATGCTGGCCACACAGCTCTGGGCAACCAGAAGTCATCCTTTGGGGTTGGAAATGGATCTCCTGTTGAGTCTCAGCTTGCTTGGTTTGAGGATGGAAGATCTCCTCTCCACCAGCTCCATGGGCCAAGTGTCACTTGGGTAGAGGAGCAGGGATATCTGTAATTAGATTGGAGGTTGTCATGTTGGCAGAAAGTCCTCTTTATGTGCCAAATTCTTCTCCCTCAGCTTCTGACAGGTGCCCAGAGAGAAATACCTTCCTCTGTTGGGTGTTTTGGTGAAGAAAAAGGTCTCCTAAAGCCCTCAGTCAAGGATGAGGGTTGGAAGGAAGGTTCACTTCCCAGAGAACTGATAGGAGTGTTGGTGAGCATCTTGAGCTGAGGAGCTCAGCTTTGCCTCTAGTGTGGTTGGAGGAACCTTCTGGAATGGAGAAGCTGAGCAGGATGTGGAATTTCAGAGGTTTGGATTGGATATAAGGAGGAATTGTTAAGTCTTGGCCCAGGCTGCCCAGGGAGGTGCTGGAGTCTCCATCCCTGCAGGGGTTGAAGAAACATCTGGATGCTCTCCTTAGGGCCATGGCTTAGTGGCATAGGAGTGCTAGATAGGGATGCTTGGACTTGATCTTCCAGGTCTTTTCCAAGCTTAATGATTCTGTGAGAGAGGGGTGGCAAATGAAGTTGTAGCCAAGAAGGATGCTCCAAAATCCACAGCAATCCCAACTGGAGATGATCTCCCTGCTGTGCTCCATAGTCACCTTGCTTTCTGTTGGGTCTTGGCTGAGCTGAGGTTCATTCTTCTCTTCTCTTGCTCTCTTTAGAGCAGAACCACCCCATTCAGCAAGGTCCAGAGGGTTCCTTGGCTTCCCTGAGGCCTCATTCCCAGCAATTTAACATCCCTGGACTCTGTTCACAGAGCTCTTGGAGGCACAAGCAACTTCTGCTCTGCACTTTGTTGGCCCAACTCATCTCCATCTGAGTGCTGAGCATCTCCTTCTTGTATCCCAGGCACTTCTTCCCTGCTCCAGGCCTAGAGAAGCAACCCAAAACTCAGCATCCCTTCCAGCAAACAGCAAGGCAGCAATTAAAAGGGAAAGTTTGTTGCTGTTTCCAAAAGGGAAGGCATGAATTTTTCATGTCAAAATGATATTTTTTGGGGGGGGTTTCAGGCAGTTCCAGGAATGAAAAAAAACAAGAGATGGATTCAGTTTGGGGCTTGCATTTTGCTGAGGAAGCCAACCCAGCTCTTTGGTTGTGTGGCAGTAAAGTGAAGCAAGCTCCTCATGGCACAAGCTTCCTCTCCAAGGTCATGTCTTCTCCTGCAGCTCTTCCTCTGCTCCCACACCTCTTTTCTTCCCCCTATTGATTTTCCTTCCTCTTTCCATCCATTTGAAGGCTCTGAGTTGGTAGAGGGCTTGACCTTGCTGCTTTTAACCTTGATGCACTTCCAGCAAGAGGTCCCAGGATGTCTTTTCTAACCCTCAAAAGGTGCTTTTTAGATCCTTGGGAAGGGATGAAGCCACAGCTGGAGGTAGAACATTGCTTTGGGAGCTTGCTTGTTTGCAAAGTCATTGCAGAGGCACTTGGTATGAGCCAAGGAGGACATCCAGCAGTTAGCCTGGCTCAAAAACACTTGGGCTTTGGGTTATTTTAACATCACTCAACTCTTTTTCTTGCAGTGATCAGTCCCCTGGTGCTGTGCCAGGTCACCCCAGGGTCAGCTAGCTCCAAACTGAGCAGCTCAATAGATCCTCTCACTTAGCTTCTAATAAATGGCAATTTGTTTCCTTTTAATTTCAGATTAAATTTGGCTTCCTTCCATTAGGCTAAATCTCATCCCAGGAATCATCCATTAAAATTTGGAGACATCTTTATTGGTTTATTGATAGCTTTTTTTTTTTCCTTTTCCCCTGCTCTGTGTTCCCTGTAGGTGTTTNAGGCCCCTGGAGGGGATGCTGGGCAAGCTGCTGGGGATGAGACTGGACTAGATGATCTCCAGAGCTTTCCAACCCCTAACCTGTGAGGATAACATTCCCCAAGGTTAGATTAATCCCAGCATGTCAGGGGTTGGCAGGGCCCTAGAAAGCTCATCTAGTGCAACCCCCCTGCCAGAGCAGGAGCACCTAGACCAGCTCACACAGCAATGTGTCCAGGCAGCTCTGCAATGGCTCCAGACAAGGAGACTCCACAGGCTCCTGGGCAGCCTGGGCCAGTGCTCTGGCACCTGAACTGCAAACAAGTTTCTCCTCAGCTTAATACTAAACCTCCTGTGCTCCAACTTGCTCCCATTGCCTCTTGTCCTAAGCAGCACTTGCAACTGGGATATTTCCCTCCTGTGGTGCAGGTTTGCAGTAAGGATTTAGGTGCTTGGGATAAACTATTGTGCTCCAGGTTTGGAATGAGGTTCCCTAGGCAGGGAAGGGATAGAAAGGAGCTGTGCTGTGAGGCCAAGTCCATTCCTATCTCGGAGTGATGCCCCAGAGCTGAGTGGGAAGAAGGAAAGAAGCCTCACCCTGAGCATCCACAGCACATTGGATGCTGAGCTCTTTGTGTCAGCAGTATCTAGCCTTTCCCTGGCAGCAAGCTGCTAAAAAACCTCAATGAAATGATAAATGAAGAGGAAAAAGACTTGTAAATAAGTCAATGTGGATAAAAAGGAATGTGTGAGAGGCTGAGAGCCCTGAGAGGCTCCAGGTCACTGTGCTGCAGGCAGCAAGGCAAGGAGGAGAGGAATTCTCCTTTTGTATGGAGTTATTAGTTTAATTTGATTATAAAAACATCTATTTCACAAAGTATTGAACTAGAAGAAGGGAGATAACTAGGTAGCTAAAGCCTTGGGTGACAAGGCGAGGTGGAGGAAGATTTTTGGGGGTTGGGCTCTTCTTTGGTTGCCTTGGGAAGCTTTTCCCCTGAATGACAAGGTTTGGCTTAGCTCTGCTTGGAATTTCTTGGTTTCTCTCTGTCCCACACTTCTCTTGGTGACGTGAGAGCATCTTCCCCAGAGCTCTGAGCATTCCAGGCTAAAGAAGGAGGGATGTGTGGGGACTCAAGCCTTGATGCCAAGGAATGGAATTCTCCATTCTCCTGGAATGGAGGAGAAGGCAACAATCATCTCTGGGGCTGCTGCAGGTGGCAAGCAGCAGGAGATGCTGGAGGGGCAAGGTGACCTCATGTTGTCACTAAGTCACTGGGGAGAGGGTTTTGCACCCCAGGAACATCTCCAGAGTCTGGAGCAGATAATCTGCTTGACTTCAGGGAGTACAGAGAGATGCAACCATTGCTCATCCCTCAGCATCCTGGAGACCTCTGGAGAAAACCTGAGCCCAAGCATCTGTGTAAAACCCAAATGCTGTGTGGGGAAATATGGTGGTGAACATCTAGTGAGGACCTTGCTGCCATGGTTCAATCCCTGTTCTCCTGGCCAAAGCCATGGCCTGGCAGATGGAGCCTATATTAAGCTCCTGCTTGGCTTGGGGACAGTGTGGCAGTTGGCTTGCTCTCCATGCATCCATCTGTCTCCTGGCCATCCTGCTTGGTCTAAAGGGTTTGGAACCCTGAGGCCAGTTTTCACCAGCAGAAATAGTCATCTAGGGGATAGAATAAAGCCTTCTGAGGTGGGGAAAGTGACATCTGTGTCTCTGGGCCAAGCAGGAGATGTGGACATCCTGGAGCTGCTGTGGCATGGTCTCGAGGGAAGTAGTAAGAAGGTTGGGTTAGGGGACAAAGCTTTGTGGTCAAGCTGGACTTAGGTTGGAGAAGACTTCATGGATCATGTGTTCATTCATCCCCTGGTTTGGGGAGCTCTAACAGGTCCAGCTGGTTAGTTTATCTGGTCTTTCTTGTACTTTAGGGTTAAAAAAAGAAAAGGATGCTGTCAGAAGAAGGAAAAGCTGGGCATGGGTTTCCATGGAGTGGTCCTGGTGTCCTTGCAGGCTGCTGAAGGCTGATCTCCCCCAGCAATGTTCTCCAGAGGGCAGAAACATCTCTGGTTAACCTAGGAGAGTCTTTTGAGTGACATCAGATGGGACAGGCTGGGATGTGATGGTTGGACTTGATGATCTTAGAGTTCTCTTCCAACCTTTGGGATTCTGCTCTGGATCCTAAAAGAAACAACTTTCCAGGAGGGTTTGGAGTCCTTGAGACAGTGAAAACCTGAAACTCCTCTGCTCCTGGCTCAGTGTGAGGAGCATTGGAGTTCTTGGCTCTGCTCTCCAGCTTCTCTGGGAGCATCATCTCCTCTCCAACCCTTGCCTTGTGCCCTTGGTGCTTCACCTCTGTCAAAGCTGGACATCTTTTCCAGAGGGATAAGCTAGATGCCTCTAACCTCCTGCCCTTAGAGCTGAATTTGGGGTGAGGAGCAGAGATTGAGCTGCTTTTACCCCTTTTCAGGGCTGTTTGTAGATGTTTGCTAGCATCAGGACCACTGAAGGAGTTCAGTGGAGAACTGCTCAGCAGGGTGATGCTGATGTCTCCTTCTCTTAGTAGTAGCAAGGAGATTTTTAGCAGCTCAGCTCTGAAGGTTAATGCTCTGGTGCCCAACATCAGGCTGAGATATGCTGAGTCTTCTCCTGGAGTGAGAAATCAACACCCTTGAAGCTAGCAATTGAGGATCAAACCTTCCCCCCTGCATCCCCCAAAAAGGGATGAATAATCATCAGAAATCTCTTCTTTTAGTTAAATGTAGATGAGTTCATTTATTTTTAGCCTGTGGAGGCTTTTCAAGTTAATCTCTGGTTGACACAGTTTCTATTTTGGATTCATTGATGGAAGGAGAAGGAGCTTCTGGTTGTGTGCTGAAGAAAGCTCTGGGCCAAGGTTAATAGTCAATAAACTTGAGAGCCCAAACAGCCCAACTGTGCTTATCTCCAAGCCAACAGCAGCTGGGCATGGAGATGCTGCTGCTTCACCTTCAGCTGCTGAACATCTGCTTGGATATCAGATGGCATTAGATCTGCTAGCACCTGCACCAGGGAGCCTGGGCTGCAAGAACTGCTGCAGAGAGTCCAGGGAGATGCTGAGGGCACTGGCAATGCTGAGGCTGGAGCAGAGCAGAGCCAGAGGGGAGCTGCTCCATGCTGAGCAAGAGCTGAAGGGGGCAGGGGGCAAGAGGCTGGGGCCACCACACTCTGCTCAGGGGTGCCCAGGGATGGCACAATGGGCACACACTGCAAGCCAGGAGCTTCCATAAGGAGAAACTTGTTTGTTGTGAGGGTGCAGAGCCCTGGCCCAGGCTGCCCAGAGAGCTTGGGGAGTCTCCTGGGGTGCAGAGATTGCCAAGGCCCCTGGAGGGGATGCTGGGCAAGCTGCTGGAGCAGGGGGGATGGAATAATGATCCCCAGAGCTCCCTTCCAAGCTTTAACCTGCTGGGATTTTCTCCANGTCTCACCTAAAAAAATCCCTTGCTCAGGCTCGAGGGTGCTATCTGCTATCCTCTTTTTATCAGCACTTGGAAAAGGTGCTGAGGAGGAGCATGGATGGAGCCCTCCCTGGATCTTCATTTGTGAAGCCTAGCCTATGATTTGATCCAACTGCACCTGGAGCAGTTCCTAGCTCCTGTCTCCAGCCCTTCCTGTGGGTTGCTCTCGGTACAGATGGTCCTTGCTGCAGTTAGAGGAGTGCTGTTGGCAGGAGGTAGCTATCAGGATGGCAATGTTCTAGCTGTTGCTATTCTGGGATCATTTAAAGCTCTCAAATCCAGCTTTGCACCAGGAAACGTTTAGGTTGGACATGAGGAATGATTTCTTCATGGGAAGGTTTGTCCATCCCTGTGCCAGGCTGCCCAGGGCAGTGCTGGAGTCTCCATCCTTGCAGGGTTGCAAAGCCATGGAGATGTGGCCCTGAGGGACATGGTTAGTGCTGAGCTGGCAGTGTTGGTTGAAGTTTGGACTCAATGATGTCAGAGATCATTTCCAAGCAGAGCAATTCCATGAGTCTGAGCAAGGAGCTCCCTTTGAGAGGTGATGGAGCTCTTTGGGGCTCTCAAGGAGAGATGTGCTGTTAGCAAACAGTGCTCAGAGCCTGAGCTGGGGCATTGCTGGTTTGGCCATTGCTGTGCTCCAAGCAGCACTTGGCAACCCTTGCAGATATTCCCAGGACCTGGATGCTTGGATGCTTTGGCAGCCTCTTGCTGGCTGAGGTGGCAGGAGAGCAGCTGCTGGCCTCTTCCCTCCTCCAGGACCTAGCCCATGGCTCTGGAATTGCTGCACTTCCCTGCCCAGGGATGCTTACCAGCTTCAGTTCAGCTTTTTTTTGTTGTTGTTTTTTCCTCATTCCAGTTCCATATTTAAGGGAATTTTAAGCTTCTTGCTGACTCTTTTGTCTCAGCCTTGACCTTCCAGCACACCAATACTCTCCACTCATTTATCTGCTCCTCTCTCCCTTCCCTTTCCCTTTCCTCTGCCTCTCTCCCTTCCCTTCC
>VWZO01011411.1:0-13856 GCA_013396975.1 Bucco capensis | reverse complement strand
CTTCCTTTCCCTTCCCTCTGCCTCTCTCTCTTCCCTTCCCTTTCCTTCCCCTTCCCTTCCCTCTGCCGCTTCCCTGTGAGATGTGGAGTTGGAAACTCCTTGTTTTCACCCTCCCTCTATTCCAATGAACCTGCCAAGCATTCAGTTGTCCATAAGGAATCCCAACCCTGGCTCTCTGGATGGAACAAACTCCTGCTTTCTTCCTGGAGGTCAGGGCTGCACATTCCCTGCTGCTGGATATCCCATCCCCAGGGACAGACAGGGAAGCTTCCTGGGAGAGAAAGGCCTGGAGATGATCCAGCAGCATCTTGGCTTGGCTCAGCAGGACTAGGGCAGGGATTGTCCTCCTGGGCTGGGCACTGGGAAGGGTTTAGCTTTCCATCAGGGAATGCTGTGGGCATGAAGTCCTGTTGCTCTCCTAGCATCCCGACTTTTTCTTGCCATGGCATCATTCCAGGCAACTCAGCTGTGCTGTTGGCAGCAACTCTGTCTGGTCAGAGGATTTCTGGGCAGCCTGGGATTTGGAAGGAATCACTGTCAGAGTTGGGGAGAGGGAGAGGTTTTCCCTTTACTGGAGGAATTGTGGATCCAGCTCAGGAGGAATTGATGGAAGCCAAATTGATGGAATTCCCTGGGGTTAACTGTGCTGAAGGTGGACACCAAAATCCACTCAATTCCAAGTGCCTGAAGGATTTAGGAGGGGAAGTGCCAAGTTGCTTGTCCATAATCCCATCCTCTACATCCTAGTTGTCTTCTCTCTTCCCTCCTATTCTTCCTCCTGGAGGAAGAAGGAATGGAATTCCTTTTCCTGACTCATTTCTTTGTGGCTGTCACCAAGGAGAAGGAGAAAGGGAGGAGGAGAGGAGCAGGTAAATGAGTGGAGAGAGTTGCTCTGGTTGGAAGGGCAAGGCTGAGACAAAAAAAGCCAGCAAAAAGCTTTAAATTCCCTTAAAATAAGGAATTAGAATGAGGAAATAACACACATTAAAAAAGCTTAAATAAAGCTAATAACCAGCCCTGGGAATTAGGAATTTTGGCTCTGGAAGCCTCTTCTCTTCAGTGTTATCCAGGTGACAGCATCTAGTTTTCTATCTTAATGACAGCTTTGCAGTGCCATGAAGTGAAGTGACTGAGGGGAAGGAATTCCTGGTGGGAAAAAGCTGTCAGCTGCCTTGTTTGATGTCATCCTGGTGCTGTCTATTATTGATGGAGCACTTGGCATCTCCTGAGCCTGGCACCTTGCAAAGACATAGGATAGATTGAGCACTGCAGTCTGGAGAAGCAGCCATAGGAAGAGATATTCCCTCTGAAGCAGAAGGAAAAGGTTGGACATATTTATGGAATTCTTAGGGGGGGTTGGGTGTGATGTTTTTTTTGCTTTGCTTGGCACTAAGATTCCTCAGGAGATGGCTCTGGAGGTTTGGAGTCCATCCATGGACCTTTAAAGCAGGATTGAGATGGGAGATGCAGGGTTTCTGTGGTGATTAGGTGTGGAAGGATCTGTCTGAGGGCTATAAATAGATCACCATGGGAATGAAGTGGCAGGAAAAGGAGAGATTTAGGCCAAAAAAAACCCCAACAAGAGGCAGAATTGGTGAATGTGGAAATGGGCAAAATTGGCTGTAGGAGAGGTGATGCTGGGATCATCCTCCTCAGAGGAGGAGAGGAATGCTGGGATCATCCTCCTCAGAGGAGGAGAGGAATGCTGGGATCATCCTCCTCAGAGGAGGAGAGGAATGCTGGGATCATCCTCATCCTCAGAGGAGGAGAGGGATGCTGGGATCATCCTCATCCTCCTCAGAGGAGGAGGGGGATGCTGGGATCATCCTCATCCTGCTCAGAAGACCCCAGCACAGCTAAGAAGTGATTTCTGTTGTGAGGAGCAGGCCAGGGAGAAGAAGCTGCAGCCTTTTCTCCTGGGGTCTGGATCTCCATATTTAGGATGGATTTTAGTCCCTTTTGAGTCTGCCTTTGGGCCTGAGCAGAAGCTCCCTTGGGAGAATGAGTGAGGGTTGAGTTTCATCTCATTCTTGTCCAGCATCCTCACCATGGGAGGGAGAGATAGATACCTGGGGAGAGAAAGGCTTGCTTGCCCCACACAGCCTTGCCTTGAGCTTTGTTTGAAGACTTGGCTTCAGAATCCTTGCCTTTCCTCCAAGCAAAACCCCAGGCACAGCAGCCTGATCCCATCAGTGTTGGATCAATGGAGGAAGAGCTCAAAATAAAGCAAGATAAAGGAGGCATTGATGTAGCTAATGGAGTTCCTTCAATAGAGAGTGAGCCCTGGAGATCAATACTATTGTCACACCATGAAACTAGGCCTTTTTGGGCAAGCACTGAAACATCCTCCTGCTTTGGAACAGGCTCCACTGTGTTGAGGGGTTTGGGAGACACTTATCAGGCTTCAATAAAGAGGATGAAGTGCATTGTCCAGGCAGAGCAGGGCTGCTATAAACCAGATCCAGAGCCAATATCCTGGAGCNGGCCCTGCCAGCCCCTGACATTCTGGGATGCTGTGGGTGCTAGGGCAGGCAGCAGCTGCAGATCAAGGTGCCAAAAGCACTCTGGGATTGGCCAGAGTATGGACTCAAAGATGTGGAGAGTGGAGCATGTGTGGCAGGAGGAGGAAAGGCTGAGAGCCCAGCTCCAGAGAGACAAGGAACTGCTGCAGAGAGTCCAGCAGAGGCTAGGGAGATGCTGAGGGCACTGGAGCATGTGTGGCAGGAGGAAAGGCTGAGAGCCCTGGCAATGCTGAGGCTGGAGCAGAGCAGAGCCAGAGGGGAGCTGCTCCATGCTGAGCAAGAGCTGAAGGGGGCAGGGGGCAAGAGGCTGGGGCCACACTCTGCTCAGGGGTGCCCAGGGATGGCACAATGGGCACACACTGCAAGCCAGGAGCTTCCATAAGGAGCAAGTTGTTTGTTGTGAGGGTGCAGAGCCCTGGCCCAGGCTGCCCAGAGAGCTTGGGGAGTCTCCTGGTGTGCAGAGATTGCCAAGGCCCCTGGAGGGGATGCTGGGCAAGCTGCTGGAGCTGAGCTGCTTTGGGGATGATTGTAGTCTCCTGTATCTTAGCTACTCATAAGCCTTGCTGTGTCAGCTCCAGCACTTCCTCTCCTAAGTTTCTCTCCTGGTTGTGCCTCTAACAAGGATCAGGAGTGCTGGAGAGGTGATGGAGACAGTGGTCAGTGCCTTAGGGAGCCTGTGAGACAATAACCACCAAGAGCTGAGTAAATCCATAGGGTAACACATCCCAGAGGCTTGTGGAGATCTCTGTTCCCACTTTCCCCACCCAGTGCCAGCACTCAGCCCATCCCAGAACTGGCTAATTACACATTCTCCTTTGCTTTTAATTACTGTTTCTACCTAAGGCTTTCAGCTACCTGGACATGAAGAATAAGTAGCTAGCAGCTCAGGAGCTGACACCTCCTGCACTAGGCAAGCTACAGGAGATCTCTCCTCTTCTCCTGTGTCTAGATGTTCTACCCATGGCTTAGTGGCAGGGAGGTGGTAGAAGGAAACACTCCTGCAAGTATCAATGCCATGGATCTCCTGCTCACTTTTAGCCAGAACCTTTCTGCTGCTGCTGGAAAATCCAAAGGCTTTCCCCCCTGGAGGAGTTAGAGGTCAGGAAGGTGCTTTCAGGGCTTGGTTTTTCTGTTTGTAATGAGTGTAGCTGCCTACAGAAGCAATATCCTGATGTTGTGGGAAGCTGTGGCTTTTTCTCTCCAAGTCTTTCTCTGGCAAACTGGGAAACCACCAAGCTTCCTTAGGGAAAGAGGGATGTGGATGTTATTTGAATGAGAAGTGGCTTATTCCTAGGAGGAAAGGCTTTAGCAGCCTGGAGGAAATAAGAATGCCTTTCCAGAGCCTGCCAAGTGATGAAAAGATGACCTCCAGGAGGTCTCTCCTTATCTCCTGGATCCCTCCTGCTAATACACAGCTCAGAGGCCATTAGGTTCACAAGAGCATCTCCTGCTATTAGCTTTAATCTCTGCTCTAGGGGAGAGTTGCTGCTGTTGGTAGCTTTCACATAGCATCCTCTCCATCCCTGCCTCTGCTCCTCAGTTAGTCTCCTCCTCTTGTCCCCTGGGAATAGGACATTAAAGTGAGGAGAAGATGGGATGGGATGGGTATTTGGCCTCCTGGCCATAGCAACAGGTTTGTCATCACCTGCTTGGTTCTGTATCAGAAGGGAGTGAGACCTGAGGAGCTAGCACAGACCTGTGATATCCCTGGATATGCTCCCAGCATCCTGAGTGCCTTTGGCATGCTGGGGGAAGAGGAAACTTGCAGCTGGACTGCTCTTCCTTCTTGGTTTTGGGAGGAAGATTTGGTTTGTTTGGGTTTTTTGTTTGCTTCTTTGTTGTTGTTTTTTTTTTAACAAGGCAAATCCAATCATCAATTCCCCAAAGCCTAAAGAGCTTCCCAAATTCCATGGGCTGCAATCCACACAGCATTGGGCTTTGGGTTGGACCTATTCTTCTACTTGCTGGCATGGAGTCTCCATGTTTTCATCTCCTTTTAATTGCTTATTTCCATCTCCTAATTAATTGCTGCTGCTCTCCAAGAATGAGGAGTTGGTTTTTTTTCTTCCAAACCTCTCATTTTTGGGTGCTGGCATCCCATTTGGCATGGAGCTAAGCTTTGTTTCTTTCTGCTGCTCTCTTCTTTGTGGCAGTTCTGTTCCAAGAGAGTCTCTCAGTGGGATACATTCCAAGAGGCAATGGAAGTGTTTCCCAGCTTGGAGAGAGCAGTGTCTGTATTAGGATGGAAGAAGGCCAAGAAGGTAGAGGATTTCAATGCTCTTGATGACCTCTTTCTTCTCCACCTTGCCCTTGTAGCTGGTCCAGGGGAATGGAGCTTGATGGAAAGGAGCTGATGGCAGTTGGATGCTAGGAATGCTTGGAGGAAAAATGACTCCAAAAGCACATGGGCAGAGAAGCAAGGATGGAGACACAGATGTTGGATGAACCTCTCTGTGGGGTTTTTGCTTGGAGCTGTGAGGAAAGGCAGGTGGGACAATGGAGCAAGATACTCTTGGGATTGCTCCTGGTTGTGTTTGGGCACCACTGGAGAATAAAAGCTCTTTCTTGCTTTCAGGGCTTGTTTGTTCACAGGTGTCTTTAGGATCAAGGTAGTTTGATTTAGCAGAGGATAATCCTCTAGGCCAGTGCTCAGGTAAATTTGTTCTTTGTCTCTAGATTCCTGCCTTGGAATGCTAAATGATGGCACAGCATCTCCTAGAAGATGTACTGTGAATTTGGGGGGAATTATTTTAGGAAGAGACCAACCCTCCCCTCACTCCNCTCCTCCCTCTCCTCCTGCCAACTGGCTGCTCTCAGCCATCTTAGAGCCAGGTTTTCTTTCCCCCCTTTTTATCCCTTCACTCCTTTAAAGAGATGGCAATGGAGCTGTTGCCTTTCCCCTTGGCAGGCTGACAAGCTGCTCCTCAGCTTGCCATGGTGGAGATAATAAGCCCATTAGAGCAACAAGAGGAGAAATCTGATTTGAGGGGAACCTGGAGGCAGGTTGGGAGTGACTCCAAAGGAAGTGTGTGAGCCAAGCCCATGGAGTCAGTGCCAGGGAGGAGAAGAAATCCTTCAGGAAGGCTGGCAGTGCCTGGCAGCTCTTTGTGTATGCACTGGGGGGGGAAGGAGCAGCTTGGAAAGGTCTTTGGAGGACATGTGTTGGTCAGTTGTAGATCACACAGGACCACAATGGTTCTCCTGAGCTGCTGACTTCTTGTTGTTGCAGGGAAACATCTCATGTCATTAATTCCATGAGCTAATCAAACTTCATCCTGAACCTCTAGGTTCAGTGCTCTGGCAGGGAATTTGGACTAAATGATCTCCAGAGGTCTCTTCCAAGTTGTTATGCTTCTCCTGCATGGTTTTCACTCATAGGATCATGGAATCATTTGGGTTGGAAGAGATCTTCCAGATGATCAAATCCAAGCATGAACCAGCACTGAGGTCACCACTAAACCATTATCATCTTTGGAGCTCTCTCTCCTTGTACTGAGGAGCCCAGAGCTGGACACAGTTGCTCCAGGGCTGGGAGATGTGGTGAGAGATGTTCACCAGAGCACAAGAAGGAAGCAGAGAACTGCCCAAGTGAGCATCTCGAGGCATGTGCTTGAGATGCTGAGCACTCTGTGTGCTCCTGCAGCGAGGAATTCACCCTGCAGGTGCTTTCAAAGGAGCACACTTGGCAGGACCCAAAGGCTGCTTGCACACAATGAAGCAATCAGATGCAAGAAGAGCATGCAGAAGAGCTCTGATAAACCTAAGCAGGCTCAGGACCAGCCCTGAGATGGAGTTGGATGTTCCAGAGCTGAGTCAGTTACTCACTCAACTTACTCACTTGCTTTTAGGCAAGACACTGACAACCTTCTCTTAGGGATCATCAGAAGGATGGAAGTGTGAGCACAGGAGCAGCCAGAGCCTCCAGCAGCACCACAGAGCTGCTTGCTGCCAGGAGATGCTCCAGTCCCTCCAAGCACTGAGAGGACAAGTGGAAACAGCCTCAAGTTGCACCAGGGAAGGTTTAGGTTGGGCATGAGGAATGATTTCATCATGGAAAGGATTGTCCAGGCCTGTGCCAGGCTGCCCAGGGCAGTGCTGGACTCTCCATCCCTGCAAGGGTTGCAAAGCCATGGAGATGTGGCACTGAGGGACATGATTAGTCCCTCCTGGAGTCATCTTGCCTGGGTGAAGATGTTGATCTTCTACAATATTTCATCTGCTGGCACTTCACCACTCAGATTTTTGGGAGCTGGGCAGAGAGAGAAGGAAGAAATTGATGATGCTGAGAGCCTGTGGCAGGTTGCTCAGAGAGGTGGGAGATGTCCCATTCATCCCTGTGCCCATCCCAGCTCAGCTTGGTTGGGGCTGGGAGCATCCTGCTCTAGCTGCACATGTCCCTGCTGAGTGCTGGAGGTTGGACTACATCACCTTTAAGTTTCCTTCCCACCCAAACCATTCCCTGATTCTCTAAGCTCAGTAGATTTCAGCTCTAAACACTTTGGTGTTGGAAGTGGTGGGGAAGATGAGGCAGAAAGAGGTTGTAGAGATGCAGAATGGCCTCATAAATAGCTCTTGATGTATTCAGAAGAAGGCAAGCCACCAAAAGTTGCTGTTGTGCAGCAGCTGGAGTGGCTGTAATCCTGCTGGGAAGCACCAGAGTGTATGTGTGGATGAGCTGTGGGAGGTGAGGGGTTGGAAAGCAAGGTCAAGCTTTACCCAGGGTGAGGGATGGGAGGGCAGAAAGCACCCCTGAAGTGCTAGAGGAGAAAAGCATGAGCTCCTATGAGGAGAGGCTTGGTTCTTTGCAGCAAAAGAGGAGCTCTGTGGCTTTGTGCTGTCAAGATGTGTCAAGAGAAAGCTTGGCTTGGAGCATCTCAAGGGCTTTGTGTGCAAACACCTAACACTTGTGCTTCTAGGGCTCCATGCTTGTGCCTTATGGGATGCTGTTAGTTGTCTTTTGGCCTCAACACTGGAGTCTCCATCCCTGGAGGTGTTACAAAGCCACGGAGATGTGGCACTGAGGGACATGGTCAGTGGTGAGCTGGCAGTGCTGGGGAACACTTGGACTTGATGCTCTTGAAGGTCTCTTCCAACCTATGCCTGGTGATGCTCAGGTGGCACTCGGAGCTCCTGGACCTGCTGCTCTTGGGGGATTGCTGGGAGAGGTTGCTTGTGTGTGTGATGATGCTGCTGCAATCCTTGGGCAATGCTTCTCTCCTCCAAGTCTAGTTCCTCCTCCTCTCCTAAAAGCCTAGCTCCTCTCTCCTGCAAGCCTGGCTTCCTCCTTCTCTCCTGGAAGCTTAATTCCTTCTCTCCCGGAAGCTGAGTTCCTCTCTCCTGAAAACCTTGTTCCTCCTCCTCTCCTGAAAGCTTAATTCCTCTCTCTTGAAAGCCTAGTTCTTTCCTGGGAGCAGAGCTCCTCCTTGTCCCCTGGGAGCAGAGCTCCTCCTTTTCCCCTGGGAGCAGAGCTCCTCCTTGTCCCCTGGGAGCTGAGCTCCTCCTTGTCCCCTGGGAGCTGAGCTCCTCCTTGTCCCCTGGGAGCTGACCTCCTCCTTGCCCCCTGGGAGCTGAGCTCCTCCTTGTCCCCTGGGAGCTGAGCTCCTCCTTGTCCCCTGGGAGCTGAGCTCCTCCTTGTCCCCTGGGAGCTGAGCTCCTCCTTGTCCCCTGGGAGCTGAGCTCCTCCTTGTCCCCTGGGAGCTGAGCTCCTCTCTCCTGAAAACTTTGTTCCTTCTCCTCTCCTGGAAGCCTGGTTCCTTCTCCTCCTCTCCTGAAAGCTTAATTCCTCTCTTTTGAAAGCCTAGTTCTTTCCTGGAAGCTGAGCTCCTCCTTGTCCCCTGGAAGCTTCACTCCTCTCTCCTGAAAACCTTGTTCCTTCTCCTCTCCTGAAAGCTTAATTCCTCTCTTTTGAAAGCCTAGTTCTTTCCTGGAAGCTGAGCTCCTCCTTGTCCCCTGCAAGCTGAGTTGAGCTCCTCCTTGTCCCCTGGAAGCTGAGTTGAGCTTCTGCTTGTCCCCTAGAAGCTTCACTCCTCTCTCCTGAAAACCTTGTTCCTTCTCTCCTGGAAGCCTGGTTCCTCTTCCTCCTCTCCTGAAAGCTTAATTCCTCTCTCTTGAAAGCCTAGTTCTCCCCTGGAAGCTGAGCTCCTCCTTGTCCCCTGGAATCTTCACTCCTCTCTCCTCCTAGAGCATCCAAGCTTCACTCCTGCAGGCAGTGGGAGGAGGGATGTTCCTTAGGGAAGAACCTGACAGCCTCTTGTGCCTGTAAGCTGAAGGTTTCTTGTTTAATGCAGACAGTGCCTTCAAACAAGTCCTGTCCCATAAATACCAGCACAGGAGCTAATAGCAAACACAAAATGAGTCATTATCTTGCTGCTCCTGCCAAGTTGTTGCTGCTTGTTTGGTTTTTGCAGCACCTCACTCCTTCTCGTGCCTGCAGAAGGGAGGCAGACAAGCTTGGAGAGTGCTTTGAATAGCTAAAAGCTTCCTAGCTTTTCATGGCACAATCATTCAGCAGATCACTCCCACACCTACAGCTTCACAACAAAGAGGCAACAAACTAGGTAGGGGAGAGAGAGAGAGAGTGAAGAGCAGGAAACAGCGTTTTTAATTCAAGAAATGATGTTGTTTTCCTCCCTACAAGGAGGTTTTGTTTCCTTGATGGTCCCTGCTGGCTGGGACAGCTGTGTGCTAGCTCAGGAGAAATGCAAATGCTTGGCTGAAAAGCTGTTTGTTCTTGCTCAACACTGTGCAGCAGCAAAGCTTGCTGTGTTCTCCTTGGCATGGGCACTCATGGAAGCTTAGGGATGGGCAACGTTCCTCTTTCAGATTAAACAGCCTGCCTTTGCTTTGCTGGGGCTTTGTCTTCTTTTTGGGGTTGGTTTGGGGTGGTTTGGGTCTTTTCTTCTCCTTGCCTTGCCTTGCCTGGCTTACTCCTGCCTTGCCTTGCCTTGCCTTGCCTGCCTTTCCCCTGCCTTGCCTTTCCCTTTTGCTCATCAAACTAACCCCTCAGCACTTTCTGCATCCTGCTCAGCTTCTGGTTTATCTTCCATTGCTCAGCCAAAGGAGAACAAGCAAGCTCTCTCCAGGCCAAGCCTGCTCCTTGCTTCTGGCACTTGTGTGGCTTCCTTTGGAGCTTGTGCAGCTCCTTCCCCTGCTTTGGGGCATCCTTACATTGTCTTTCTGTTGCTTTTTGCCTTGGATTGGGGAGAAGAGGAATGGTTTGGCCTGTGGATTTCAGAGGATTTGTGTGTGTGATGGTTTGAAACTAAAAGAGGAGATTTAGCCTAGAGAGAAGGGAGAAATGTTTGATGCTGAGGGTGCTGAGAGCCTGTGCCAGGTTGCCCAGAGAGGTGGCAGATGTCCCATTCATCCCTGTGCCCATCCCAGCTCAGCTTGCTTGGGGCTGGGAGCATGCTGACTGTAAGGGGATTGGACTATTTGATCTTTAAATGTCCCTTCCCACCACAACTATTCTATGAAGAAGGAAACAACTAAGAAGAAAATCAAATCAGCCCTGTCCCAGCCCAAATCAAGACAATTGCCATGTTCAGTGTCCCATGTGCAGCTCTGGAAGAAGAGGAGGTCCTCACCTCATCCTCTCTCTTCCTTTGGGACAGTATGTGGGTAGCCAAAACCTGCAGAGAGGATGAGCAATGCTACAGCTTGGAGAAGAGCAGGCCAGCTCCTGGAGTGCATTAGGTGAACTTTTGGTGGGTTGAAAGCAAGAGGAAGAGGCAATTTAGGAGAGAAATGGCTGCAAGAGCAGAGGGGAAATGATTCTTAATGCCTTGCCTTGCCTTGGCAGGCACACACACTCCTGACCCAGCAGTGGTTCCTCTGGATGCTGAGGGGAGGTCTCTCTGGTGCCTTAGCTGAGGGAGACATGGTGTTACCTCTGATATTCCAGGGGATGCCACAGAAATCCTTCAAAGGAGTAATCATGCACTAATATCACTTAATTCCATGAGAAGAGGGAGCCTGGCTTATGTGCACAAATACATCTGGTGGTTGGGATCACAGCATCCCAGCATGGATGGGGTTTGGGAAGGGATCATCTAGTGCATCCCCCCTGCTCCAGCAGCTTGTCCAGCATCACCTCTAGGTGCCTTTGGGAATCTCTCCAGAGAAGGATGCTCCCCAAGCTCTCTGGGCAGCCTGGGCCAGGGCTCTGCACCCTCACAACAAACAAGTTTCTGCTGCTGCTCAGCTGCAAGCTCCTGGCTTGCAGTGTCCTCCTCTGAGCTGACCTTACCCAGCAGACCAGTAAGAGAAGGATCAAATCAACCTTTTTCCCCCCTTTCTTGGGACTGATTTTTATTGCTTGATCTTCCCCCAAATCTCTGTGTCTTGAGCTGTGTTTCCTGAGCTGAGCAAGCCACCTTGATTGATAGCACTAAGAGAAGAAGTCCCTCAGCTAATTAAATCACTCTGCTGCTTCCCAACACTGCTGTCAGAGCCTGACCTAATTTTGACACTACAAAGCTTCTCAGCAGAGCATCTATTGAGTTAGGGCAACCAGGAGATTGTTTCTAGGAAGAGAGAAGATTTATTAGAGTCCTTTTTCTTTCCACCACCACCTCACAAACTCCTTGCCCTGCCCTTTGTTGTGCCTCCTGCTAGGCAAGGGTTAAAAGGGGAGGGGGTTAAGAAACATCAAGATGCTCTCCTTAGGGCCATGGGTTAGTGGCATGGGGGGGATAAGGATGCTTGGATTGATGAGCTTAGAGGTCTCTGCCAACCTTAGTGATTCTGTGTAGACCTTGATGTGTTTACAAGACTCAGAGAAGGCAAAGAAACTGAAACTGCAGCCAAGGGGCAATGGGCACACACTGCAAGCCAGGAGCTTCCATAAGGAGAAACTTGTTTGTTGTGAGGGTGCAGAGCCCTGGCCCAGGCTGCCCAGAGAGCTTGGGGAGTCTCCTGGGGTGCAGAGATTGCCAAGGCCCCTGGAGGGGATGCTGGGCAAGCTGCTGGAGCAGGGGGGATGGAATAATGATCCCCAGAGCTCCTTTCCAACCCTCAACATGCTGGGATTATTTGATAAATGAGGCCTTGTTATANTGTGCTTCTGGGCTGCCAGCATGCACTGTTTGCTCATGGGCAGCTTCTCAGCCACCAGCACCCCAAGGCCTTTTCTGCAGGGCTGCTCTCCAGCATCTCATCCCTATCAATACACACCAAGCTGAGGTGCTGAGCCAGCCTGGCTCTGTGTTCTCTCCTGGCTCCTTCTTTGCAGCAGGAAGGCTCAGGCAGGGTTGCTTTTGCTTGTCTTGTGCTGGCTTTTCCTTCTGAGGTGACACTGAGCTATTCTTGTGTTGTGGTGCTTGCCTCCATGCAATATTTAGTGCCTGTAATGAGGAGACAAATTCCTCTGCAGTGCCCCAAACAGAAGACATGCTAAGTCTACATGACTTGAACCTCTTGTCTGCTCTCCCATCCTTGGGGACACATCTCAGAAGGAAGCTGTAATGAAGATTCCTGCCTTGGAGAAGGGAGGAGATGTCTTGTAATTAGGCACTGTCTGCTGAGCCATGAGGGCTTGGAGCTTAAAGGAGTAAAAATACTCTTTATTTTCCTTTCTTGGCTTCCTCTCCTTTTAAAGCACAATCCTTGTGCCAGAATTGTACACTAAGAGGTGGTTTGTTTTTTTTCCTTCTCTCTGTTGCCTCCTGGATGTGGAGCAGAGGCTTAGGCATTAAAATGAAGGAGGCTTTCAAAGCAATTTGGAGTGATAGGAATAGACTATGAATGAAAATGCAATATTAATGTCACATGGGTTTCAAAAGGCAGCAGGATGTTGGCTTCATGTTGCTGACTCTTCTAATTTTATCTGGAGGCTCATGAGCTGGGCTGAACCTTCTTTTCCCTCTTTGCTGCCTGGCTCTGCTTTGGGATGTGTCAGGGGTTTGTTAGCTGTGCTGTGAGGGAGCAGAGGATGGCAAGGGTGAGGGATGGGCTGGAGCAGGCTCAGGGGTTTGATGAGACTAAGTGCAAGGCCCTGGTGCTGGGTCAAGGCAATCCTTGCTATCAATCCAGGCTGGGGATGAAGGGATGGAGAGCAGCCCCAAGGAGAAGGATTTGGGGATGCTGATGGATGAAAAGATGAACATGAGGCACAATGTGTGCTCCTAGCCCAGAAGCCAAGCCTGGCCTGGGCCAGCAGGGCAGGGAGGGGATTGTGCCTCTGCTCTGCTCTGGGCACAGCTCAGCTCTGCAGTGCTCAGCACACACATGGAGCTGCTGGACAACACCCAGAGGAGGACACACAGATGATGGGAGGCTGGAAGCTCTCTGCTGGGAGAGTTGGGCTTGTTCAGCCTGGAGAAGAGAAGGCTCAGAGAGAGCTTCTTGTGGCCTTTCAGTGCTTAAAGGGACTAGAAGAAAGATGGGGAGAGACTTTTATCAGGAGCTGTTGGGACAGGACAAGAGGTGATGGTTTGAAACTAAAAGAGGAGAGATTTAGACTAGAGAGAATGAAGAACAAGCCCATGGATCAATACAGACTGGGAACTGATGTGTTGGAGAAGAGCCCTGGGGAAAAAGCTCTGGGAGTGCTGGTGGCTAGGAGGATGCCCATGAGGCAGCAATGTGCCCTTGTGGCCAAGAGGCCAATGGCATCCTAGGATGCATNGATACTGTGATGAAGTTTTTGTTGCTAAGGGTGCTGAGAGCCTGTGCCAGGTTGCCCAGAGAGGTGGGAGATGTCCCATTCATCCCTGTGCCCATCCCAGCTCAGCTTGCTTGGGGCTGGGAGCATCCTGCTCTAGCTGCACATGTCCCTGCTGAGGGCAGGGCTTGGAACAGATGAGCCTGAAAAGTGCTTCCAACCCAAACCATTCTTTGGTCAGATGATATTCCAACCCTTTGTCATCTTGTGCTATCAAACTTGTGAGCTCAGCAGTAATCCAAGAAACATCTCTTCTCTGCACTAACTCTTCTCCCTGTGCAGCAGCTCTGACACACTTGCTGAAGAGCTTAACCTAGGCCAAACACACTGAAAAATGATCTAAATATAGTAGGCAGAGCTGACCAGGGGCACTCAGGGTGGCTGAGAACATCAGGAATTACTCATTAGAGCCTGGAATAATTATTTTCTCCCTGTTCATTTGGTTGACTTCACACTGACCTCTTCAGGATCCTTGCTTGAGTCTCATTTCCTTCTGCCTCTGAAAAGCCAGGGTCAGAAAAGTGAATTATTAGCAGGCTTGTAGCAATTGATGACATGAATGAAGATGAAGCAGCAGAGTGCCCAGGAGGCCAAGAAAGCCAACAGCATCCTGCCTTGGAGCTGCAGGGCTCAGGCAGGAATTATCCTCCTGGAATGGGCACTGGGGAGGA
>VWZO01011410.1:0-12877 GCA_013396975.1 Bucco capensis | reverse complement strand
GGGGTGGGATACAGGGGTCCTCTGATCCTGAGTATTATCAGATGGGTGCCCGTAGTTCTGTTTCAGGGAGGGCAAAGCCTGGCTCCACCTGTCAATCTTCTGTTTGGCCTCCCTGATACTCCTCAATCTTTCAACAACCTCTTGCAGCTCCGCAACCCTGCACAGGAGGTCTTCTACCTGTTCACAGGGAACACAGCAGCTCTCAGAACTGCCACCTGCTGCCAGGGAAAGCCTCTGGTATTCCCTGCAGCATGTGACCTAGATGGCTGTGTTGTTCTGTTGACACTCAGTCTGGGTTCCCATGTCCACCTTGGCAACTGTGTAACAGTTCTGCTGGGTGGCAACCATAGTTGGTTCCCTTAAGGAAAAAAAAAAAAAAATTAAAAAAAAAATCTCTTGTGCTGTGAAGGCACAGGCTTTTAGAGATGTTTCAGGTTCTGCAGGCTTTGGCTAGTAGTGCAGGCTGGACTTTAATAGTCTATGTTGTCATTTGAAGTCTAAATGAGAGAAATAACTCAAGAATCCTTAATATTTTATTTGATCAGTGTGTAGATTTGAGCAGTACATAGATCAAATTCATAATCAATGTCCTATGAAGCCTGTCTCCTTTTGATTGACACTGCATTAGTCCCTTTCCCCCCTTGTTGCATCCTGTCTTCTCAGTGTTTCTAGGCTGCCTCTCTCATGTTTTAAATGTTTTGATGAAAACAAAACTCTTTTGAACTACAGTGGTATGATCAATATATTTTCAAGCTGCATGCTAAATATGTATTTTAAGCTAGTCTTCCACCCTTAGAGAGTAGAATAATTTGATTAGAGTATTAAGTTTTGGACATTTTTCATCGTATGTTAGCCCTCTTGCTGTAAAAATTTATGGAATTTTGATTGATTCTATAGTCAGTTTTGTCTTTTGTTTTGTTCAGACATGGTAACTGTATGTGGTCAAGAGAAGGTAGCTTATAATTCAAATAAAGAGCCCGTGTGCTTGTTAAATTTAAGTTATTGTTTAGTATTCTAAACATTTAATATGACAAAATGTGGCTGAAGAGATGACTGAACTTCGGCAGACCAATGTCATTTAGCAGCAGACTGATATACTGCTTCTAGGACATGTGGGAGGAGTGCACTGTAGCTCTGTTTTAGCACAATTTATTTGTAACATTTATTAGGTAAACTGTTTGGCTACATGCATAAACAAAATCTAGAGTGAGTAAATGAAAAACAAGAGTACTTTGATTTCATGAATAAAAGTTCAGCTAGGTATCTACAGATTATTGAGCAGCTGCAGTTACCAGATTTCTAGACCAACAATATTGTCAGGTTTGTTTAATCTGAGTGTATTTTGCTTTTGTACATACTACTACTGAATTAACAGAGCTAAGCTTTTCTGAAGTCCATTTATCTAGTCTAGCTGTCCTGCTTGTTACTGCTCTTCACTTAGGGCAAAGTTGTTGTTGGATTATTAACAGTAGGCTGATAAAACAGTCCTAAAAACATAATCTGGATTTAGCTGCAGATAAACCCTTTAGCTGGTGGCCACATTTTATTTCTGCTAATATACCACCACTGTACTGAACAGACAATATTTTTCAGAGTTATTAGCAAGTACAAACTATTTCTCTACTACTTACCTCAACCTCTGTAGTTTGGTGAAGGTAAATGATACTGGCTTCATCCAAGGAATATGCAGAAGTTGAGAGGAATTCACCACAGATTCAGCTTCAGGTATTCCTCATAAGTTTGACCACTTCTATTAAAGTTAGACTTTCTTGTAAATAATGCATTGAAGTCCTTGACCTCATTGATGTGCTTTTTAAGGAGATGTCTCATGACTTTGAGCACAGCAGTAAAGATCAGTTCTCACATAAAGTGTTCCTCTAGCATTATCCTAGTTTAGGAATTTCCTGGTGTAAGTCCTCCATCCTACTTCTCCTCTTCAGTATTCTTTAAAGTCACATGCATAGGCAGAGAGGTTCTTGAGAAATGACATTATAAGAGACATGTATAATAGCAAACCCTTCCAACAAACAAATGACTGAAGGAAGAATGAGGTACGTATAGAGTATGTCAGATTTGCGTGTGCCATGGTGCAACCTGGTGCAAAGTATCAGCTTGAGTCCTGGTAGCCACATCGGTTCAATGAGCCTTGCATTGAGTGCCACAGGAATGGGGCTATCCTGCTGCTGCAGAGCTAGCATGGGGATCTCCACATGGTGGTGTGGTGTAGCCATACCTGATATTTCTGACAGTGTATACTAATAATATTATGTTAATATTATTATGTGGTTGGGAGGAAGAAGAGGCTGCTCATCAAAGTGAGCGTTTTTGTTAACTTCAACCTGTTTTACTTTCAAATATTCCTTTTAGAAACAGGTTTTAACTCTTTATTCTCTTATAGTTTGTGACCTAGGCTAAAACCAGCAGTTTTCTAAACTGTAAATGTGTAAGTAACTTCTTTGATTGCAGTCTTTATTGAATTTCTTAATATATACACTATAATGTTATTCACCTCTTTGTTTCTGTGTTGAAAAATTGATGAAAAACTGTTCCTGTAGTGATACTCTTCGTACTGTGTTCACTTGCAGGATCACAGTGATTAATCACAGAGTATGCTGTGAAGTGACAGTCTGTACAAATGATCCCCTTCCTGCGTCTGTGTTCTATGCCTAGACCAAGAGCTAGAGATGCTTTTCTGACCCGGAACACTTGGTTCAGTCATGTCATACTTTCAGCAAGCAGTAGCTTCTTTGCTTTTGCAGTGTCCTTTGGTTTTGTTTTTTTTTTCAAAGGATGAAATATTAGACAAATACTTACATTGGATTGAAGAAACTCTAAAAATTCATCCTATGGCTTAATTCCTTCCTACCAGTCAGCACACAGTCTCCTCTTGTCTTCCATATTCCTCAAGCAGTATTACCCATTTCTATATCTGTGGTCATCTTCCCTCTGTGGCGTGCTCTCATTTGTTCTTGACTACGGTTTGAGACTCAGTGTGTGAAAGACAAGTTTTTACTCCTCAGATCTAGTAAGATTGCTTCAGTCTTCCAAAAGCACACATTGGTGTCTAGGAAGCACTTAAGAATTACTATTCAGGTTTGCATATGGGTTTCCTCAACCATTACAATAATGGACAAGCAAGATTTGCAAGTATTCAGGAGGAGGTGTTCATGCTGCTCTTTGATGTGTAGCAAATGTGCATCCAAAGGGGAAATAGTAGGCAAAAGTCCTTGAAAACTCTTGATCATTTGAAAACACGACTGTTGTTTGGTGAACCTGCTGCAGGTGCTTGAACAGATCTTAGAATATGATAGATTAATATCTGCATGTTGGCTTAATGGAGGAAAAACAAACACCCAAAATACAGGTTCCATCAGTGCATTCAAATGTGCATCAGTTATGGTTTAAAAGGCTCACAGATCTTGTGTATCAGCATTAAAAAAATGGTTTGTGCCTATTTTGTGCCATTATAGTAGTCCGCAGCAGTTGTCTGTATGAAAGCAGCTTGTCTGTCTCATAGCAGCTGGTTTGGGAAGTTTGCAGATGATAGTGGGGAAAAAAGCTGTTACGCAGCATGTTTCATCTGCCACTGTGCTGTAAGCTCAGTAGGGAACCCCACAAAAAATGTTGTGAGCTAAAATATTTGAGTTGCAGCTACTGCTCATAAGCTGGCATCAGCAATGAAGTTCTCTTGCGAGTCAGCGCTTGAGTCTCAGGCCTAGAATAGCAGTCCAGGGGGTGAAGGTGTTCCCTGAAAAACTCTTCTGAAATAATAGTTTGTTCTGACTGCCCATTTTGATGTGCTCATCTGCTATTTCTTTTGACCTTTATGTGGTGAGCAGACAGGAACAGGAAAGAATTTCAAAAACTGTAGTTTTTGCTGCTACCACACCTTAGGTATTCTTTTCATTAGTGCAGTGGTGGCTTCTGAAGCTGCTGCTACCTGAGCAGTTGTGCTGTAAACCTCTGTGACAGACAGATGCATCTATTCCTTAACGTTCTGTACTTTGAAAGTAGTATTGGCAGCCAGAAAAGTAGTAGATTTTGGAAGAACAGCATTTGTAAACTTTGTAATTAGTGTGGGGGTGGAACACTGAGACTTTGAGGTGTGATTTAGGATCAGCTTCACTTTGCACAGTGCTAGCACAAAGGTTGGGACTGTGAGAGGAGTTTTGGGGAAAACTTCTAAAAATTCTCCATTGCACCAGGTGGAAGCAAAGGTCTGTAGTGAAAGCTAGGTCTTTGCTCTTCATCATAGAATAGGTATGCTCTGCTTGTTAGTACAGAATTGCTCTGTTCACTTAGATGGAAGTTCAGCACGTGTGCTGCAGCACCAATGCTGTTACTTCTTGTTGTTTGAAAGAATTGCCACTTAATGAGTACTTTGGGGTTGGAAATGTATTCCAAAGTCTTTGAGTATAGTATTTGATGAATTTTAACTCTTGAGGGTCAAAATGAGAGTTTATCATTCCCTTCTACTTTCTTTATGTGGGGTACAAGCACTGTGTTTTCTCCCCCTTGTGCGCATTTACATTGATGCTGCCACTAGACACTGGAACCCTGGTAAACTGGTAGTGCATGTTTCCATCCTGTGTGCAATTGTAAGTCCACTGGACTGGAATTTTCCTTCCTAAATTTTACCTTTACATTCGAAGTAAGGAGTCTGACTTGGATGGTATCTGGGATTGTCAGTCATTTTTCATCTTAGTGGTTGAGGCATTCCATGACAGTGGGAGGGTCGTTCCTTCACTGGTGACCTTATAGCAGTCCTTGAGAATGATCTATGTGCTGTTGAGGGGTAAAGCGAACTACTACATTGTACAATGAAACACTTAGAAAAAATCACTTCAGGAGATGCTTTTTTGTAGTGGGGTAAGAAGGATACCTCCAAACCAGAATGCCACCACACAGGTTAATGAAGGGAAAAAACCAAGGAATCTTTATTGCTATCAAAACACTAAGTAATCACTAGGTTATGCAATCTTAACAAGCATACATACCAAACCCAAACCAACTGGTGGCAAGACCGAGCAAATCAGGAGCAGCATCTCGTGGTGGGGGGAGGGAATTGGTAGGCTCAGAGCGTGATGGGGTGTCCCCTGGTGAAAAACCTGTAGCTGGGTCTCCATCTACCCACTGCCAGAAGCAGGCTCCCTTTTTTATGGTGAGCCGTGAGAAAGTGCCAGAGCCGGTCAGTGCACACAGGGCCAAGGTATGCACCGAGTGTTCCCAGCCAGCTGTGTGTCCCAAGCAGTGGCCACCAGCTGTCTGCCATTGCAAATCAGTCCTGTGCATTTGCTCCTAGGCAAGAGATATGAACCAAGGTCTATGTTTATTGGTTTTTTTCCTTTTGGTCCATATGCATATCTTGTTCCTTTTGTTATACTTACGCAAGGTCATTTTCTCACCCTGTGGCAAACAACGGATCATTTTATTTGTCCCTTACACAATTTTTTATTTGGAAGAGTTTATCTTGAGTAAACTTAACAACTATGATGACATTTTGAGACGCTTGAGAGTAGAAATTTTTGTTACTCATGTGATGTTCCCTGTGGGTGATTGTCACATTAATGGGTTGGTTAGTTCTGTGGTTTTTCACTTTGACATGGTTAAAAATAAGTACGTTTCCTCTATAACAAGGTTTAAAGTGTCTAAGCTGAAAGCTAAAAGGAGGCTCATAATACAAGTGTGTTCACACTTCTGGAGAAAACAGATAAGGTTCTCTTGGTTGATTATTTTTGAGTTCATTCCAATTAGGAGTGAACTTGATAGGATAAAGTATTTAAAGTGTGTATTACCCATAATACATGTAAAATACAGGTAAAACTGATGTAATTATGTGAAAATTACAGTAAAATTTTAATATAAATATTAAACCTGTATAGAAATACATAGTTATGGTGGGAAATCTAGTGGTTTGCTTGTCATGTTTTTTGTGGTAATGTGATCTTTATGTGAAAAGTATTATAGGAATAATGAGTGCTTGTGAAATTTAATTGAAATAACGTAACTCTATTTGACAGTGAAATAGTTCTGTCAGACTTCCGTTTAAAAATCTCTGCTGTTGTGACTTATTGTTCTGATTTAGGCTGTACTTTGAAAAATCTTTGTGTTCTGGTCATAAAACTGACCTTTCAACATTAAGAAATGTTAATTTAACTAAGTTAACTAAGGGAGCATTGCCTGAGGTTTCAAGTGAGTATGTGTGTACAGTAACTTTCAGGCAGCTCCCGCTTCTTTTTTTTTTTTCCCAGTATTCTTATGGCTTCAGACTTTTTTCAAGTGTCCAACTAAATCAGAGGAATTAATAATGAAAAAAATTATTATTGTTCAGCCAAGCTTTCTGCCCTTCTGAAGTGTTTCACCCAAAATATCTAATTATAAAGTTAGAGCTTATGGTTATCAGAGTAACATCAACCTCTGTTCATCCAAGTCACTGCCTTATTTCTCTAGAAGGATAGTTCTTCAAGACATTGCTTAAATGGAGTAAGGAAAGTGAGTCTGTAGTTAATTAACTCAAAGGTATCATTGTGGACTTGAAAGAAGATTTTTATGTACAAATTTACATTATGATACACATAGGAAGAGATGTTTTCTTCACATGATGAACTTCAGAAGAATGCAGGCTTCAAGGAGGTGTGAGCTGAGAATAGCTAACAGTGCCTTATCAGAGTTGTTCTTGATGTTATCAGTTAGTATTTGGATGAGGACCATGCTTAAACTATGTAGTAAAAACCATTTTTGATAGCAGTGGGATTGTGACTTGATTAAAATCTTGGCTTTGGTGCCTATTGCTGTCTTCCTTTTCTAGCTGTTCACTCTTCCAGTGTGCAGCAGATGTTGACAGAATCATTCATGGTAGTTAGTCTGGCTAGGTACTACATGCTTCCTGTTTTACACTTTTTTTTTGTTCTTCCTATGCTCCTGCTCTTCCCATTAGTACTTCTAAAGTAGGCTTATTGCTCCTTTTGCTATTTAAGAACAATGACAACAAAGCTATGGATTTGATAATACCATACAAAAAAAGCAGTTGTCTTAAAATCAGTAGTTTTTGTGCTGTAACCGGAATGTTTAGGAAGGAATTAAATGTTATTCAGGTTGCATGTGTGAAAAGGAGAAAAGTAATAATATTTCAGTTTCTGTATTGGCTTATGTGTTGGGCAAGAATTTGTGTTTAGTTGTGTCAAATACACCAACATTTTAGGATGAATTGCTGGGTATACTTCTACTGGATAGTCCACTGGTTGTTTTGGAGTAAGTGTGTATTGCAGTTCTCTCTGTTCTCTTCTTGCTTTCTTCTGAACGTGCCTTATGGAAGTCTTGCTACTAGGGATAAAAAAGTTCTGTTTTCATAAACATCCTGATTTTATTAATGTGTTAATAATTGTACCAATTAAATGGACAATGGATGTCATGTAAAATAACTTAGATATGTTTCCAAGTGCAGTGAAGAGAAAGTTTATTCAGGACATTTATTCACGTGGTTCCTGCTACTTAGCCTCTGGGAAAAAAAGCTAGTCTTAATCCCTAATGCAAAGGAAACAAAAGTATTTGTTTTAACTACACGTGCATGTATATTTTGTTAGCAAAAATAGAGTGATTGTTCTATTTCCTGAAACATGATTGAGCCATGGGGAGGGCATGACCTCTATATGTGCAGAAAGCTTAGCTTTAATTATAGCCAAACAATGTCATTACAGAATTTGAAAACAAAATGTCTGATTAATATTTAACTGTCATTAATATCTCTTAAGGACTTCCTTTGGTTGGCATGTTTCTCAAATGTATTTGCAAGTTGTTAAGAAATTGCGAAGTTGTTGAGATAAAGGATTGAGGTGGTGCCACTGCTATTATGTTTTCTAATCACCTGTTTAAATGTGTCACTTCTTAAATGTGAGAGACTTCTTTCTAAAATGGCTTGTTTTTTTGTTTTCTGTCTTTAAGATAAAGCACCTTTGTCAAAGAGTCTGTTACTAGTCCCAAGTGCCATCTCGATTCTATTGACTTTATTCTTCCAACATTATCAGAAGTTCTTTGTGTATAACCTCCAAGCTATAAAAGAGGATTTTCAGGTAAGAGTCAGTTCATTTTGTGTGGAAAAAGACTGCAAACTACACTATTCTGTGCATTCCCCCCCCACCCCCCGCCAGCCCGTTTCTCCCCTGGTTCTTTCCTTTTTTTTCCTTTTTGTTAATGCTGTAGACCAACGTGTTCTTACCTTGCTTTGTGCCACCCCTAGTATGCTGCTTTTTTGATCTGAAATGATCAACATAGCTTTTGTCTTCTTTCTTCTCTCTGGGAAATTACTTGGTTTGTGTTATTTTTCCCTCCAGCCACTGCAATTTGGAAGCTTGTTGTGAATGAAGTGTGATTTAATCCCAGTAATAATCAAAGTATTTTGATATGAATGTCACTCTGACTTGTGGTGTAGTTAGCTGTAGGAAAATAAAATTTACTAGTTGAATAGAACTGCTGCTTCTAATTTGAAGATCCCAGATGATGAGGTAGTTTGTCATGCTCCTCAGTAATCTGCTGAATTGGTTATCTTACTAGACATTTCTTGCTCATTCCCGGTTCAAACTGAGATACTTTATTTTCAAGTATTCAATGTGGTAAGGTTTTGTTCTCAGCTTAATTAAGAATCCTCTAGTATCAGTTGTAATTTTTGAAATAATGCACTTAGAAGTAATTAGGTAAGTTTTGTGGGGAATTGTTTTTTTTTTTCTTTTTGGAAATGGGAAACTACTGCACTACTATTTCTCTCAACAGAGAAGGGTCAGCAAATGCCCTTGTAATGATCTTGCTCAGCATGGTTTACATGTAGATCAAAAAAAAGTATGTAGTCAGTGTCTTTGAGATTGCCAACGGTAGCCTATACACTTTACAAGATGATTAGACCTAGCTAGTGATACTCTACTGTTGCCTTCTGTGAACCTTTTTAAGAACTTCAGCTCTGCAAGACCATTGCTCATATTTTCCAAATGTCCTGCTAATGCTGTGCAGCAATAACACATAAATTAACATCTGTATTTTAAAAGTGTTATAACCAAGTGTTTGGGTAGAGGGAGGAGAAAGTCTGAGAAAGTATTCCAATTTTAAATGGAAATTTTATGGTTTAGGAGTTTGTTTTCTTATTAGTTTGTTTTGCAGTTAGTCTTTAGAAGAGTCATCTCCATTTGTTTGATCTGCTGAAAGGCAGTAGTAGCTGTGTTCTATTCAAAGAAACTATCTTTACTGTTTCTTAAGTATAAACATTTGCAAGTATCTCTGGAAGCTATGTTACTTCAACTGTGGTGCTTGGGGCAATTTGTGGCTTGGGTTTTTTTCTTTCCTGAGCTTGTTTCTTTCATTGTCATGGCCTTTGGAGTAATTATATATACTATATAATTGTGTACCTGTCCCAGTCTGGGGACAACTATGGGGGAAAACCCAAATAAGAAGCCTCCCCCCTCCCACAGAAAAGGAAGGAAACCAGACGCACCTGGGGCAGAAGTGATAAAGAATAACTTTTACAAAGAAAAACAGTGAATACTGAATTGGTAAACCTCCCAGCCCCCCCCCCTCCCCCCAAAAAACTGGTAATACAGTCCAGATGGGGTGAAAAGGAGATGCGGTGAGCTGGGATGGTGGGTGGAAGAAACTAGGATGGTGGATGGGATGGATGGAGTTGGATGAAAAAGTTGCTGTCCTGCCTGGCCACTGCTTCCCCCAGACAAGATGGATGCTCCTTCCCTTGTGGTGTCCCAGAACAAAAGGGAGGAGCGCCGGAAGCAATGGCGAATATATACTGTGCACCATGTCATGCTGTGTGACGTATTTCCTGGCACGCAGCTCATCCTGCACCCAGTCATGTTGGGGCAGGGGCTGTTCAGGGTGCTGCTGCTGAGTTGGATGCAGTACTCCAGGTGGGATCTCACAACAGCAGAGTAAAGGGGCAGAATCATCTCCCTAGACCTGCTGGTCATGCATCTCCCAAGGCAGCCCAGGATACATTGGCTTTCTGGGCTGCACATGCACATTACTGGCTCATATCCAATTTTTCATCTATCATGACCCCCAAGTCCTTCTCAGCAGGGCTGCTCTCAATGAAATCCTCTCCTAGATTGTACTCATGTCTAGGATTGCCTTGACCTAGGTGCAAGACCTGACACTTGGATTTGTTGGACCTCGTTTGGTTCTCATGGGCCCACTTGTCAAGTTTGTCCAGGGGCCTCTGGATGGCATCCCATCCTTCTGGCATGTCAACTGTATCACTCAGCTTTGTGTCGTCTGCAAACTCGCTGAGGGTGCACTCGATCCCCCTGTCTATGTCACTGATAAAGATACCGAAGAGCACTGGTCCCAAGCCAGAGTCCTGAGGGACACTACTCCTCACTGGTATCCACCTAGACATGGAGCCATTGACCACAGCTCTCTTGCGAAGTCCATCCAGCCAATTTCTTATCCATTGAAAAGTCCACCCTTCAAATCCATAGCTCTCCAATTTTGGGCTAGGATGCCATGTGGACCTGTGTCAAAGGCCTTACAGAAATCTAGGTAGACAACATCAGTTTGTTTCCCCTTGTCAACTGTTGCAGTCACTCCATCACAGAAGGCCACCAGATTGGTCAGGCATGATTTGTCCTTGGTGAACCTAGGCTGGCTTTCTAGAATCACCTTTGTCTTGCATGTGCCTTGACATTGCTTCCATGATGATTCATTCCATGATTTTCCCAGGCACAGAAGTGAGGCTCACCACTCTGTAGTTCCCTGAGTCCTCCTTTCTACCCTTTGTAAAAAGGGGAGTGGTGTTCCCCTTTTTCCAGTCACCAGGGACTTCACCTGACTGCCAGGACTTTTAATAAACAATGGAGAGTGGTCTAGCAGCCTCATCAGCACTCTGGCATGTTCTTCTTTTGTTTCGTCAGGAGGTCTCAAACTCACTCTTCATTCAGTGTGGGAGCCTTTGCTTCCTCAACACTCATGTAGAGCTACTGATTCTTGGTAGATGTGGGAAGCTTGGCTGCCAGTGAAGATTGAAATGAAGAACTTGTTGAGTAGCTCAGCTTTCTCCATAACCATTGTCACCGGATCTCCATCCTTGCTTATCAGAGGAGGGACATTCTTCCTGACCTTTCTTTTCTGACTAATGTACTTATAGAACCCTTTTTTTTTGTTCTTCCCATCCCTTCACATCTTCTGTTCTATCTGTGCCTTTCCTGATCCCATCCCTACACATCCGAGCCATTTCCCTGTACTCTCCCCAGGCCATGCGTCCCTGCTTCCACTGCCTGTGCATTTTCTTCTTACACCATAGTTTAAGGAGCAGGTCCTTGTTCAGTGACACCAGTTTCCTTCCTGCCCTCCCCATTTTCTTACACAGAGGGATGGAGAGCTCTTGGGCTTTAAGAATGGTGTTCTTAAAGAGTTGCCAGCTCTAATCGGTTCCTCTGTCCCTAAGGACAGTTTCCCAGGGGATCTCATCCTCTAAATCTTGAAACAGCTGGAAATTCCCTTTTTGAAAGTTCAGGGTCCTGACTTTGCTCTTTGCCAAGCCTACATTTCTTGAGATTATGAACTGAGTCAGAGCATGGTCACCATAGCCTAGACTTCTCCAGTCCTCACCTCTTTAATGAGTTCCTCTGCATTGGTATCATGAGATGTTCAACTGCAAGATCACAGCCCTGGAAGTTTGGACTGCAGGATGGGTGGTATTTGTACTATTGTCTAGGTTTAAACATTGGGCATGTTGATATGGGACAGCTAGAATAGCTAGACACCCCACTTCTTTCTTCTTGTGCAGTCTTTTAGTATGCTGGGGAAGTTACGGGTAGAAATATTAACTGAGGCCTTGAGAAACGTAAGGCTCGGGCAGTGTGCTGCCACTAGAGCATGTCCTGGAGCACCACATCTACATATTTCTTAAATATGTGACTCCATCACCTCCCTGGGAAGGCTTTTCCAGTGCCTCACCACTCTTTCTCTAAAGAATTTCTTCCTAATATCCAATCTAAACCCCTCCCCGCCACCGCCTCAAATTCAGAGCATTCCCTCTGGTTTTGTCATTAGTTTCTAAGGAGAAGAGGCCAACCCCCACCTCTCTACAAGCTCCTTTCAGGTAGTTCTAGAGGGCAATGAGGTCCCCCCTCAGCCTCCTCCTCTCTAAACTAAACATGCCCAGCTCCCTCAGCCTCTCCTCATATGGCTTGTTTTCTAAACCCCTCACAAGCTTGGTAGCTCTCCTCTGGACACGCTCCAGCATCTTGATGTCTTTGCTATAGTGAGGGGCCCAGAACTGAACACAGTACTCCAGATGAGGCCTCACAAGTGAAAGGACAAGAGGCAATGGGCATGAATTGAAATAAAAAAAATTCAATTTAAAGAAAAAGCTTTTTTACTGTGAGACTGATTAAACAGAGGAAGAGTTTCCTGAGAGAAGTTGTATAGTCTTTATCCTTGAAGATAGTGAAAACTATTTCCAGGTAACGTGGTCAGTTAGCATTCTGCTGTAGTTGACTTTGAGTGAGGATATCAAGCTAGATGATCTCCAGAGGTCCTTTCCTACCTCAACCATTCTATGAATCTATGAAAGCGTGTCTGGCCAACTAGTTTCTGTCTCCATGAGGTGGGTGGTGCTATGGACAAGTGAGAGTCAGTGGATTTTGCATTCTTTGACTTTAGCAGGGCCCTTAACCCAGTCTCCTGTTGTGTCTTTGAAGCCAGATCGGTGAGGTATGTACTAAATAACTGGACAAGAAGATGGCTGGAAAATTGGCTGGACTTTCAGTAGGGTTATCATCAGTGCAAAGTCTACTTGGCAGGTGTTAGGGGAGAGCCACTCAAAAATCAGTATTGGGACCACTAGTAGTTAATCACAGAATCACAGAATCCCCAAGGCTGG
>VWZO01011409.1:0-19551 GCA_013396975.1 Bucco capensis | reverse complement strand
GAACCTGACTTTCACATACATTGGGAGGGACTTCACTGTCCTAGTCCCCATCTTAGGGTTTTTTAACTTGGGAGGTGTTGGGAGAGAGGTTGCCAGTGAAGACAGAAGAAAAAGTTTTTGAGAATCTCAGCCTTCTCCTCATCTGTTGTTATTAGTTCTCCATTCTTACTCATGGGGGGTATGTTTTCTTTGACCTTCCTTTTTTCATTGATGTACCTGTAGAATCCCTTTTGTTATTCTTTGCATCCTTTGCTAAGTTGAGCTCTAGCCGTGCTTTAGCCTTCCTGACCTCATCTCTGCACCATCAGGCAGCATCTTTATACTCTTCCCAAGACCTCTGCCCTTGTTTCCACTGCCTGTGTAGTTCCATCTTGGTTTTTAATTTGACCAGCAGGTCTTGATGCAGCCATGAAGGTTTCTTCCCTTTCTTACCAGATTTCTTACATCTGCGGATTGAGAGCTCTTGTGCTCTATGGAAAGTGTCCTTAAAGATCTGCCAGCTCTGTTCTGATTTCTTATCCTTGAGGACCGTTTCCCAGGGTATCCTGATGAATAACTCTTTAAAGAGCTGGAATTTTGCTTTTCTGAAGTTCAGGGTCCTGACTGTGCTTCTTGGCTGATTAGTGTCCCTCAGGACTGTGAATTCCACTAGTGCATGATCACTGCAGCCCAGGGAGCCTCCAGTCTTGAGATCCCTGACGAGCTTGCCTGCATTGGTGACCAGTAGATAAAGTATTGCACCCCCCATCCCGGGTGGGGGTGTCTATTTCTTGTGTTAGGAAGTTCTCATCCAGACTCTCCAGGAGCAGGAGCCTTCTGGATTGCATACTGTTTGCTGTATTGTTATTCCAGCAAATGTCAGGGTAATTGAAGTCCCCCATCAGGACAAGAGCCTGTGAGCTTGATGCCTCCTGTAGCTGGAGTAAAAATGCTTCATCAGCAGACTCCTCTTGATCTGGAGGCCTGTAACGAAGCTGCTCATCTTACAAGCCAGAGAAGTGCTGGAAAATAAGTACTGCTCTCATGTGACATAAAAACAAATTTTCTGCTGAAACCAAGAAATATATGAGCTTTCACGTGGCAGATAAATTGGTGTCATGATTTCCTGTTAAAGTTATACCATTATGAGGCAATTTTAGCTCTTTTACTTGGACCTCATCCTAACAATTTGTGAAAAGTTTTACTGTGTTTGTGGGTGGCAAAGATGCCTTGATTAACTGGAGGAAATAATTATCTCTGAGCTTCTATCTTACTCTGTTTTATTGGATATTTCCTCATTTTGGCAGGCTGCTAGACTGATTTGTTCTGTTGGGCTTACAGGGCATGACTATGCCCAGCTAGCATGGAAAGGCTAGCCATATTCAGAATTGAGTTCTGTTTAAGTATCTGGGTTTATGTGCTTTAGAATTGTCTTCATGATATCTGTACAACCTTGTATAGAAGGCAGTGTTAAATGATAACAAAATAACCTACCAAACTATAGATTCAGCCTAACATTGTTCAACATCTGAATCAGACATCTAGAACTTGGATAAAGTTTGTAACTGGATCTGTGATTTGTCATGAGGGAGACCTCTAATAATTTGACCAACTGATACTCAGCAGCAGTGCCTAACAGGAGCCCAAGCTGTGTTTTCCCTCCTGTGTGGTCTGTTTTTCACACAATAACAGACCTCAGAATGTGCCAAACCCAGCACTCTGTACCAGGATATATCGCAAACCTGAAGCACACCCAGTGAATACAGAGAGCCAAGGCAGCTGAGCTGTAGCAGTACTTTCAGTAATCCTGTGGTCAGATACCATACAGCTTGGTTAATAACATAGCAACTCAAAAGACGGGAAAAAAGCAATCATAAAAAAAGTAGTCACATGTTTGCTGTGTAGGGGAAGGACAGATATTAAAGAGATACCATTCAATACCATTGAGGACTAAATGCTTCCCACACTGATAAGTATAACAAGACACAAAACCACTAGGAAAAAAATAACATACACAATTGAAGTTACCCTTCACACAACACCATGTAACGGCATATTGGAATGATACTTGACTTTCAATGGTTTAAGCACGGGGCACACCAAACAGATACAAAGCTCTACTAGGCATAGGACAACCTGTGGTTTAAGGATTACAAGGTAATTGTATCATAAGAGGATTTCTGTCATTATGGAACATCTGAAATAAATGAAGAATCACACAGTGACCTTTGAAACAAAGTCTTCTAAGTACTAGTGCACAGACTGGCATCAAGGAAAAAAAGCTTATTTTTGTGATTTGAATGTAAACTAAATTAAGCCCCAATTTAAAAAAAAAAAGACATTTTTTACTAGTCCAAGTACAGACAGCCAAGCTATCCTCCTTTTTACACTGCAACAGCATGAAGCAGACTTGAGATGAGGGATCTTAGTCCTCTGTGTAACTTGGTTTCTTTCATTCTCCCTCTGCAGCACAGTGCAGTTTAATTGAACTCTTGAATTTTAGAACTAGTGTGTTCCTCTGTCTCAAAATATAAGAGAACTGAGTGAAGAGAGAGAGGTCATAGGGATGATGAAAAGTGTGGAATGGTTTCTGTATAGGAATTGATCACATGTGGAAGAACTCTTCAATCTGGAAAGAAGAAATGACTGACAGATGTAGGCTTTAATCAAATAAGGACTATGGGAAGGATTAACAGGCTCAAGAGTCAAATGTAAGAATAATATGAGCTCAGATGACTTTAGTCTATTAGCCTTAGATGTAACACTGTTAAAATCCATAAATTTTTAACTAAGAGAATGTTGCTAGCACTTTCTGCCAGTGAAAACACTTCATTTAATGGAGAAGTTATTCTCAGACATTTCTAATACTAAAATAAGAATTCTACAGAAGGAATAGATCACACTACAGAATGACAAAAAACTACCTGTGCCTGAAGACTGCATATCTTACACTTTTTCCGTACAGTACATTATGTCTGTATTACTGTACCTGTGTGTGGCATCTCAGAACCAACCTTGACTACTTTTTATTTCAGACTGGAGAATGCTTGGACAAGATCATTCTGAAGAGCAGTGTGATACAACATGCTACCTTTTCTAGCTATGCAGAGCATCATACCAGGTATGTTAATCACTAGGTAATTAGTGTTTCTCTACAGGTGTCTTTAGCTAACAGAGCTATGGTGGCTGCTACACAGCAGGAGAAAATCCTTGTATTCCTCATAGCATTAACATGNTGTCACTGTTCACTGCTGCTCCAGGATTCAAGCTGCTGCTCACTGCACGCCACTGCGGGGTCTGTGTTTCTGCCCGGATCCTGGTGGGGTGTTCACCTGCTTCTGGCCCAGGACGACCCTGCTGCTGCCTTGGCTCTGCTCCAGCCTGCGCGCCTCCGTGCTCACCAGGGGCTGCCCCCCACGGCTCACGCAGCTCCATGCCAGGCAGGCACCGCCGACCAGGGGTGTGGGTCACTGTGGCAACCTGCTACAACTTAGCTCCACTCCTACCATGGCAGTCTGCCAGCAGGTAGGGCTACCTCCCATCANATATAACAGTGAATATATAGGGTGTTATAAACTCTCCCAGTTACCCCCTCACGGCACCGGCCGTCCCCCAACTCGCAGTAAAACTTGCTAGAGTTCAGTCCGATTAAGGTGAGGTGGCAGATGAGGTGAGGAGTGGAGGAAACTCAGGTGGTAGATGGTGATGGTGGGTGGAGAGATGAAAAGGTGGTCTGGCCGCTGCAAAAATGGTGTTCTGTCTCTCACTCTGCCCCCTTTCCCCTTCCCAGAAGCACCACGNGTGGGGGGGGTGAAGGGGGGAAGGATGGATACCTCTGGCAATTTTACATACCCTATAACACACGATCTTTCTAGTTTCAGCACAGTTAACAAGCCTCCTGAGGTGAGGCCACAAAACCAAAGCTTCATGTCACACTAGAGCCCAAACTAGTGGCTCCGTGCTTGTGTATTATTAAAGGATTGAAATAAGACTCATAATGTGCTCAAATCTGCTGAGCAGTGTTGTTTCACAACGTGAGAGATTGTAGTTTGATTTGCTTTTGAAAAACTACAAGACCACACTAATGGAAACTTCACTGAAAGAACAGTTGTTAATATCAGTGTCAAACTTCCCAAACTTTTTTACTTTGGAGACACAGAAAATTAAATCAGATTAAGTTGTTTTTGTTGCAGAGAGAGCTGCCCTTACTGTATTAGTTTCAACAGAACAGAAAATGGACATCAAAACAGAACTAAGCTAGAAATACGAGTTTTTAGAAAATAGTATGATGTGCAAGACAGAAAAGACATTGTGAATTTTACCTATAAAGTTATCAATACATTAGAAACAATATTGAAATTGAAGTCATAATCATCTAACCTTCTTAGGCAAAAGAATCAGCTCTACGGGTCTCAGTGTTGAAGGCCGTGCACCATGTGCAGTAAAGGAGACACCCCCATGACTCTCAGTCTGAACCAAAACCAAAAGAGGTGATTCCCCAATGCCTCCCTGTGTTGAAAATACTTAACTACATGGACAGATCCTTCTATTGAAGAGTATGCTATAGGAAATAGTGTATACCTGCTTTACGTGCAGAACAGTAGCTACCATCTCTCAGTGCAGCACATGCACAGTGTGGGTTTGGTTTTGTTAAGCACAGGGCCTTCACTAATAAATGCACTCCTAAAGACTGACTTCATGACACTGCTGAATAACAAAGAGACATTGATTCTACAGTAATAGATTATTTACATGGCAGTAGGTTTAGCTGAAAAAGCAAGTAACATTTGGCAGCAAATTATCTAAGCAGTGTTTGTCGTCAGTAATTTGTTACTCAAAAGGAAGAGTATGTAAACAGTATAATTAATTTACCCAGTTGCAGTGCCAGATGTGCTTGTGTAGATAAGGATTTTGGCTAGCAACAGTTTGTGTACATACAAACAGCAGCTTAGTGATAGCTGGTTTAGAACAGGCCAAATTTGGTGGCAAATTTATACATTCACTGTTTGAAATCTTGTACTATGAACAACAGGAACTTAAAACTATATACATTCAAAATAATGTTGAAAACAGTTAACATTTTCCATAATCTCTGCATAATTGTTGTTCATATGCCTGACTATTTAGAATCATAAATATAGTTCTCCACTGTCTTAATTAGCACCTCTGCTCTCCTGAACCTGCTGTGTGTGTACAAGGAAAATATTTCACCACATACTTGAATAATTTCACAATGGCTGGAAAGGTGTTCTGATTGTCTGTGGTCATTCTGTTAGGGTGAGAAAGGTACCAGCACCACAGCATGTATCAGTGCACATACAACAGGTGCCTTGTGAGCACTCTTCCTATCACAACTTCTAAAGCAGTTCTCCCAGAACAGATAATCTTTTCTCTAGCCAGTCATATAAAACTATCAGGGTTTGCTACTGAGCTGGGCAAGGAAAGTAATTTTCTAATATGATTAGAAGAATGATTAACGAGAAAGCACATAGAACAGAATATTTCACACTATCTTGCAAGGTATGTATCTTTTATTATGTTCTGGAACTGATCCCAGGGTAACTCTTGCCTGAGTTACTTTCCCTGGTGATAAAGCAGCACTGAGTGTGTTCTCATTTGTATTTTCTACCTCATGGGCTGCTGTCACAGTCAGTGTTTGCAAGAGCTTCAAAATGTCTGATACCTGTCTTTTCCTACACTGCACTTTCCTTTGCAGTAGCTGCAGAGAGACATTGTGAGATCATATTTATATAGGACACCCTCCTGTAATCAAGAAAGCAACATTTAGGTCAGCTATGAGCTAGCCTGTAATTCTCTGATCAAGGCAAAGTGTGCCACTTTCACACCATTGTTAATAGCATTATTGAACTGAGTTTGTTGTAAGACAGATATAGCAATCCTGCAGATAACTACCTTGCTTCAGTGGCTTGAAGGACTGAGGGGTTTAGACTGGTAAATTCCTCCCTTCAGCATTAGCAGGCAAACAAGATTGCTAACAGCAGTTTCCAGCTTCTCAGCAGATATTTAATACTTGGTGATCATCATTGTACAGTCACTTACTAGACACCCAGTTTTGTTTTTTAAAACAAAAATTAGAGAGGATTTTAAAAGTCTTTTTGGTACAGCTGTTCACACAAATTATATGATGTGGATTTCTCATGCATCAGCTCCTCTGTAATTTGTTCCAGAGATGTTTTTTACTGCCAGGATGGGAGGATGCACTTTAAGCAGAGGCTGTTAGCCCGAAGACTCAGCAGCTTGAAGTGAAATTCCAATTCGAAGAATAAATATGGAAAAGCTACAAATATAAATTCTAATTTACATTTAGTGGTCCAAATAGCTGACTGAATATAATTAGTGATAATGATAGTTGTAGACCATCCACCAGAGGGAAGCTCATGCATGCACACAAAGAAAAGAAATAATATTAAGGATGAGTGAAACATCCCCCTAGCATTTAAGCCAAAGCAAATTCTATTCAAATTGTTTCTTAGCAGTAGCATAGACTTCTTAAGCTTGCAAATTTTTCAGAAGTTATTGGCCAATCTAAAGGTAACAGACTTAAGAGTTTCCTATATTAATATTAATTGTTGCACTACATATGCCTGCACACAAAAAAATTCAGATTCAGACTTTTTTTTTTAACATAGAAATGCAGCCTAATTTCACTGCTGTTAGTAGAATTAGACCAGAGCTTATGAGGTCCAAAGTCCAGCTACATGTTCATCCATTAAAAGTCCCACCCACATTTGGTCACTAGAATGAGTAAGATACTGAGTTATTTAGCCACTGCTCTGTTTACCATGTTGTTGAAAATATCACACTGCTCCCTTTTTAGTGGGAATATTCGTTAAATTTCCATAAAGTTTGTGTACTATTAGTGTAAATTTCACAACAACAGTCAGACACTTTCAGAGAATATTAAAGGCAGCTTACAAAAAGTTTGAGGTTTCCACAGTGATCCAGCAGTCACACAGAGCTCTTCATAAACATGCTCCCTAGTTAATGTTAGCTCTAATAACTGTGATATTAAGTCTAATAGCCTGTCTTCAGAGGCTTACTCAAGGAGATCTTGCATTTCAACACCTGTCTGGGATCCTTTTTGAAGCAGAATTTCCAGGCTGTTGCTGCAATTCTGAGATTCATTTGTTTTCTTGTTTCAGTGAAAAAGAGCCAGAGGCAGAGGCCATCTGGCAAGCAAGACTTGGAGAAATGTGTTTCTGGAAAATGTCAGGACAGATGCTTCAGAAGTTCAACCAGACTCACACACCACTGAATGAGAACTGTGCTAATACTGATACCAGTAGCTGTACAGACAACTGCTCTTTGCCACTAAAAGTAAAGTTCTAAAGAGGAAAATCTGACAGAGGTGTCATCCAAGGCTACAGGAAGATGCAGGTCGTTTTAGGGATCCTTGGTAGAATGAGGACTGGTCACAGGGTTGTAGTTACAATTAAAGTTTTATTATGACATAAAAATTCTAATTATCAGCATAGTTTATCTACATTTTCTAGCCGTTAGCATAGCTTACTGTTACACAGAGTTTTTGGTGATTATCATAGCTTTCAGTTAAATAGAATTTCTAGTAATCAACACTAGAGTCTTCAGTTACCTAGACTTTTAGACAGACCAGATCCATTTCTGAATAATCAGCATGTGATACAATAACAATAACAATAATAATCTAGATCCAGGTTTTACCAGGAAGAACCTACCAGTCCCTGTAGCATTGGGTGACAAGTTGTTTTTTTGCTCCCAATAAAAATCTGCAACTACTTCAGTCTAGATATGCCACTGGCAATAAATTAATAGAGCCCTTCCAAAGTTACTTCTGGAGAAATGATGATGTGTATAAAGGTGTTTTCATTAGAAGAACAGACATTGCCCAGCACTTCCTTTCATTAGTGGATTTTTTTTAAGTGGTTTACAGAAATTCCCTTTAGAATACAAACAACTGGTTTGGGTTTTCCCCCTCTTCAATCTGTATTAAATGTAGTTAAAAATAAAAGGAACTGGAATCATGTATCAGATTAAGCTCAAATAAAAAAAAAAATCTTTATTACACAAATAGTATTTTGAAGATATAATACTTGACTTCAGTAGATTTTTGGGGGATTTGCTTTTGATCTCATTATACTCTTATGAGATCAAAATGATCTAAGCTGGTTTAGACGTGGCAGTGTTGCAATCCTTTTTCTGTGGTGAAAGACACTGTTCAACTTACTATTACACGCTGCATTTGCCAAGTTTGTAAAATTCTTCCTCAACACTTACGAAAATAACCTCTATCACAGTCCTAAATTTAAGAGAGAGCTTTATAGGCATAATTCCTTTTTTCTGTGCCTTTTTAATTGGAAAAATACCCTTCCAGTTTCACTTCTGTGACTGTTGTACGTTTCTGTGGGTGCTGATGATTTAGTTCCTCCTTGAACTTTTTAGAAATGAACATCAAAAGAAGATATTCCAACATCAGGATAACAAAATACTTTCATATTCTTTGGTCATACACTGGAGAACTTAGGATTCACACAGGATTTGGATACTACACTGACTACCAAGTTTCCTAGGAGATAAAGTCATAGTCCATCACTGCTGGTGCAGCAGGAGGACAACTTACTATATTTTGTCTCTGACACAGAGCATTTACTCCTGTAACTCTACATCCAGACTATTCTGATGCAATTGTCTGGATAAAGGACTGCAGTTTCCCAGAGCATTAGAAATACTGGGTGACCTGGGTGACCTGGTCTAGTGATTGGCATCCCTGCTCGGTGTGGGGAGGTTGGAACTAGATGATCTTTAGGGTCCCTTCCAACCTGGCCATTCTATGATTCTATGATTCTATGATAAATACAGCTCTCACCCACTTTATTGTACCAGTACAGTCTTACTATAAGACTAATATTGATTTCTTTTATGCCAGCATATTTCTAAAGCATGGTCAACTTTTCTGCTTAAGTAAAAAAGATGACATGAAGGCATAAGCACATTAATTTTATGCTTTGCAATGGAATTTCTTGACAACAATGAACTTGTGTGGTTTATCTGCCATTCCACTTTTTGGCTTTTGTTTTATACAATGTTGAGTTACTCCTACAAACAAGAGTAGAATACCATAAAGAGTGTTTCTATCTCCTCATAGCTGTTGATTAGATCAGTAACAAAGTAGCAAGCTTCTCTAAATAGGGAAACTTTTGAAAGACCACTGACAATCTTTGAAATCTGAAGTAGGATGGATGCATAACTCAAAGCAAAACCAAATGCTGCACTGTATTTTTACTGTTGCTTTGCACGCAAAAATGCACCATCTTCCTAAACAACAGGAACTGACACATGTGGTCAGATGTTTTCAGAGTGAGCCTTAGGGTGAGAGCTCATATGCTGTGTCAGTCTACAGAATATCAGCTAGAGAATTTTGTGTCACACACACCTTCAGAATGAAAGCAGAGTGCAAAGCACCAAGACTACTGAAAACTGAGAACTGAAGAATTCCCAGAATGAGCCCAACTGAGGAAAACAGCATCCACCTGACATGGAATATTGTGAGGTCAGTAGTCTGCATAATACTGAGCTTGTCATTTGTTATTGGGACCCCTGGAAATTGCATTGTCATCTGGACTGTTTGTACAAAAATGAAGCAAGTATCTCCTTCAGTCCTGCTGATCTTGAACCTGGCCATTGCAGATGTCCTTGTACTGATTACTTTACCAATCTGGATTTACTCCTTTGCTGACTCGTGGGTTTTTGGAGTCACCTTCTGCGAAATACTGGTTTTCCTTATTTACTGCAGCATGTATGCTAGTATATTCCTAATTACAGCACTGAGCTTGGAGAGGTTAATGGCTGTGTTCTACCCTTTCACACTTCAGAGACACAAATCAAAAGAAAAGATTTCTTTCATCATGTTCCTCATTTGGTTCCTGTCCATTGCTTTGGGAATTTCTGTTATTCCGTTCCAAGAGACAGAAGAAGTGAACGGCAAACTCCTCTGCACATGTCGCAACTACTCGTCTAACAGACAGAAAGTCTCCTTCCTTCTGCTGGAGACTCTGGGAGGCTTTGTAATCCCTTTTGTAATTATTTCCACTTGTTACCTGTGTGTGGCAAGAAGAATAAGCAGAATGACTTACCCAGCAAAGCAGCGATCCGAACGGCTCATTGCTAGTGTGGTGGTGGCATTCATTTTGTGCTGGTTCCCTCATCATCTCTTGAATATCCTAGATATTATTTCAGTTCACATAGAACTCTCTCATGATGAAACGTCTTTAGTACTGGATGAAATTGTAGGCAGAGGAGTGTACATCTCTGGAGCGCTTGTATTCATCAGTAGCTGTATTAATCCTCTGCTTTATGCTTTTGCTGCACGGAGATTTCAGAATCACCTGAGATTTGCCAAGATATCAAAGCTGTTTGAACAGATGAGTCATACTGTAACAGAGGAGGACAAGAAAAGAAGTTTGGTTGTAGTCAAACAAGAAGCTACTTTAGTAAGCACAGAAAATCTTTAACAAGGAACATAACCTTAGTGAATAATGTGAGTTTGTGTCATTCCTTCAGTAGTCTTTTCTCCTCATATTCTGTTTTGCTTACTAAGCAGTCCAGGTAAAGCCAGAGACAGACAAGTTATTAGGGTTTGTTTTGTCTGTTTACATTGACAGCCTAGTTCAGTTCTTAAGTTAGTATCCACATCATGAAATTTGTACTGTTTCACTGGTGCTGAGAACCTCACCAAGGTGGCTAGAAGTGAAAAGTGTAAGGAATACAGTATTTTTACTTTCTGTTAAAATTGTGATTTCCAGATGTTGGATGCTCAAAAAGCCTTACATAATCTAAAGTTTTAAGAGAGCATACTCAGACTCTTAATATGGGTAAGAATGGTTTTAATAAGACAAAAATTTCAGGTAGATGGAAAATATAAAACTATATTTTTTTTAGGCTTGAAAGTAATAGCGGTTGTTTACACAGTCAAGCTCATTTGATGAATTACTTTGTGTTAATAGGTTTCACCAAGTACAATATGAAGTGTGACATGCCTCTTCAAAAAAAAAAAAAAAAAAAGAGGTATGGGAATTCTGTTCTATGGCAAAGAGTTACAGGCTTGATGCTGTGTTTGGTGTTGAATCATTGCATTCTTCAGTGGCAATTAAACTGTTGATATATCCTGGGAAATGATCCTCAGGGAAAGGAAAACAGAACAGAGCAGGCAGATCTTTAAAGACACTTTCCATAGAGCACAAGAGCTCTTGATCCCCAGGTGTAAGAAATCTGGTAAGAAAGGGAAGAGACCAGTATGGCTGAGTCAAGACCTGCTGGTTAGATTAAAAGCAAGATGGACCTACACAGGCAGTGGAAACAAGGGCAGAGATCTTGGGNGAGGTGATCAGAGACAGTCAGCATGGCTTCACTAAGGGTAGATCCTGTTTGACAAGCCTAGTGGCTTTCTACGATACTGTGACTATCTCAGTGGACAAGGGACAACCTGTGGATGTGATCTATCTGGACTTGTGCAAGGCCTTTGACATGGTCCCCCACAACATTCTATTGACTAAGTTAGAGAGCTATGGATTTGATGGGTGGACTGTTCAGTGGATAAGGAACTGACTGACTGACCACATCCAGAGGGTAGTGGTCAATGGCTCGACGTGCAGCTGGAGATCAGTGACAAGTGGTGTCCCTCAAGGCTCCATCCTAGGGCTTATAGTGTTTAATATTTTTATAAACGATGTCGACAGCAGCATTGAGTGCACCATCAGCAAGTGTGCAGATGACACCAAGCTATGGGGTGCTGTTGATAAGTTGGAGGGGCGGGATGTCATCCAGAAGGACCTGGACAAGCTGGAGAGGTGGACCCTGGTGAACCTCATGAACTACAACAAGAACAAGTGCAGGGCCCTACACCTGGGTCAGAACAATCCCCACTATCAATACAGCCCTACAGTAAATGACTTTGGGGTGCTGATGGATTAGAAACTGGCCATGAGCAAACAGTGCACGCTGGCAGCCCAGAAGGCCAATGGCATCCTGGGCTGCATCAAAAGAAGCATGGCCAGCAGATCCAGAGAGGTGATTCTGCCACTTTACTCTGCTCTAGTGAGACCTCATCTGGAATGCTGTGTCTAGCTCTGGAGCCCTCAACACAGGAAGGACATGGAGCTGATGAAGTGGTTCCAGAGGAGGGCCACGAAAATGATGAGGGGGCTGGAACACCTCTCCTATGAGGACAGGCTGAGGGAGCTGGGATTGTTCAGCCTGGAGAAGAGAAGGCTTCAGGGGAATCTAATAGTGACCTTCCAGTACCTAAAGGGGACTTACAAGATGGCTGGAGAGGGCCTGTTTACAAAGGCCTGGAGTGAAAGGACAAGGTGCAATGATTTTAAGTTAGAGATGAGTTGATTTAGACTTTATATTAGGAAAAAGTTCCTTACCACGAGGGTGGTGGAATACTGGAACAGGTTGCCCAGGGAGGTGGTTGAGGCCCCATCCCTGGAGACATTCATGGTGAGGCTTGACGGGGCTCTGGGCAACCTGATCTAGTTGGGGATGTCCCTGCCCACTGCATGGGGGTTGGACTAGATGACCTCCAGAGGTCCCTTCCAACCCAAATGATTCTATGATTCTATGATATTAAGTAGACATATTATGAATATGATCTTCCAAGATGTCTACTAAATTATGGAGGAATTAGGTCAGGCTCTGGTGGGAGAGAAGGAGAGATCCTTGAATACAATTTTTTTATGTGTAAGAACTATGGTAACAGTACAAAGTGTCTAATATCCCATCTTGCAAATCAAAGTATTATTTTTTCATCTCTTGTAGATTAGAATGGACTTTGCTATAAGCAAACAATTAATTTAACACTTGCAAGGACCTTATTTTAGTTCTGTGAATGTCTGCACACAAACTGTGGAAGTACTGCATGGCAGCAAGTGTTTGCTTTTGAAAGTTTTTTATTTCAGTTGTGCTTAACTTTTTTTATACTTACTCTTGCTTATTTTTAAGCCAATAATTCATAATAAGATCAAGATAACTTCTGGTTACTAACATTAATTTGCTGTACATTGTTCTGAATAGCTGCTGGATACCTATGTTACTTACCTCTACAAAGAAAGTACAGATACTAACTAGAACTTGACTTTCAAAATCTGATTCTGCTATAGCCAAGGGCATTTGAGTTCTATTGCTTTAGCTTGTAAGCAGAAATAAACATGGGGAGGTAAAATCCTTACTTGGTGAGGGAAGAATATTTCTCTAAACTTGGCCTGTGTATTTGTTAATGCTGCTTGTTGTGAAAAAGTAGTTTCTTCTCAAGAAGAGAAAAGTCCACACCACAGAGGTATTTCCAGCAATAGGACTCCTTCAGTGAAATTAAATAAATAAAACTTTAGCAAGGCCTTGTTTGCAGCAAAGCAGGAGCAGGAGATGGAATCCCTTAGCCTTTACATCACCCATCTACCACTCTTCTCTTCACCTTGCTAATGGCTCTAATTACTATGAGTATATTCAGTACAGCAATGTGTCATTATCCAGCAACAAAAGCCAAAATTTATCTCCTGCATAAAAAAGTGAAGCCGTATTTTCTAATACGTTGCTGAGACAGGAGTTACTCACTCTTCAACAACACAGAACAGATGAGGAGATAAGCACATGCGCACTGCAACTGAACTGGAGTTCTAGGCCACAAGTAGCCAAGCATTTCACAATTTACAGGTTGGGAAAAGCCCCAGACAAACTTTAATACAAGCTACCTGACTGGAGTTCTCTTTTCCATCAGTCTGTACTCTATATCTAGCTATAGCAAATCTTTTTGTTAGGAGTTGGGTTAAGCCCCTAACAATCTATGCATGTGTATCATCTATGTCATGAATGAAGCAGTCATTTTTTGTGCTGTTTGCTATTCAGCAAGCCTTTTTGAAGCATTGCCTGCATGTGAAGTGCCTTATGCTCAGCTGTGCCTAATCCAGGACAGACTAGAATGGGGTCAGTGGCCAGATACATAGTCCGTGCAATACTGCCTGCTGCAGTGGTGATAGAGGGTTTTTTTTAAATCAATGGATAAGTAGTAGTGAGTCAGAGCTTTTTTTTGTTTCCTTTTTGTCCTATCACTCGCAGACAAGTGAACTTTGCTGCTCAGGCTGCATCCTGCCCAGCATCCAAGATCCTTAAAAAAGAGAACTAGGAACATCCACAGATCAGTAAATGCATCCTAGGGAAAAAGAAGTGATGAGTTAAGGCAGTTCTGAATTGAAAGCTGTTACTCTGAGGAATCATTTGCTCCCAGGTGCTGCTCTTCCACTGAAATTACAGTACTTAGTAGAGAAACCTAAACAAAGTTAACTTAGCAATGTGAATGTTTCTATGGTTAACAGACCAAAAGAAGCGCATTAGCTATTTTCTGCTCCTTTGCTGTGCCAGTAGGTAGCACGCATTTTATGCCTCAATATTCAGTCTTCACATTTTATCCTGTGCTTTTTACTTGAACTGCAGTACTGAAGCACTTGTAAAACATGCAGCCCATCAAGGAGCTAAATACATCCTCTTATGTTCATATTAATCTCCTTGGATGACTGCTTCCAGGAGTCAATCATCTTTAATAACTGTGTTCTTTTGAAAGCTGAGGGGTGGTAATAAATACAAAACCAGCAACCTTAACCAATTTCACTTATCTTTAGAGCAAATAGAGTTAATTCTTGCAAACATTGTTGTGCACAGAGAAAAACACAGATTTAATATTCTTGGCGGCACAGCTGTGATGTGTAACTGGGTCCATAAGAGTCAATATAGAAGTATAAGCTGATGTCATGGTTGACTGCTTCTTCCTTTCACAAGTATATGTCAGGCCTATCAACGTAGCAATATTTACCACTTCATCTATCACAAAACTACAAGGATTCCAATAGGCCCATTCAGCCAATGGTGTCCTAAAATACCAAATCCTAGCCAAACCTGAAGCCTAGCATAGATTTGGTCCAAAATGCTGCATTGTGTGATGGTGATACTTCATGGTTCTTTTTGACTGCATTGCATATCCATCTTGTCAATTATACTAGAAGACTGACAGGAAGCAAAGACTTCCTTTAATTGTTCAAAATAATCCAAAACAGTGACTTGGAAGTGAGAGCAGCGTCATGAGACACTCAGACCCTCTGAGAAAAATGAAGTTTGGTCTCCTTTGAGTTCCTCTTATTTTTTTTACTTCCTAACTCTTCAGTCCTTGGTTTCAGTGTCCAGCTATTTCTCATGACACAGCAAGGAGGAAGGCTGAGCTAAGAGAGGGCTGCTTTAGTCACCTGAGTCAAATCACCTCTGATTACACTGAAGCAGAGGGAACGTTATGTGGAGTCAATGCAACACTGTTGAGAACACCAAGTACTAGCAGGTGATCAGATGTTTTGAATTTCTCATGTTTGTCGAAGTAATCATCTTCTAACCTTAGAGGCTTAGCCAGCCCTGAAACTCACTGTGAGCATTCTGTGGGTATACATCAGGAATATATCAAATTTACTGTAGTAGGATCATGCTGCATAAAGTGAATTCATGCTATAGTAACAGGATTGAAGAAGAGTTTGAAGTATTTTTGGTTCATACATAGCCAACATACAAGAAGGATGAAAAAAACCCACAAAGAAAAAGCAGTCTTACATGTTTTATTGCCTGCTGACATTTAAAGTTTTCTATAAGCATCATGGTAAAATATTTATTAGAGAGGTCTGGACTAAAACAGTGAAGTTTTGTGGCAACTTGTGCTTTAAGAGGTAATACAAGGAAAATCACAGAGATCCTTATTTGAAAGCAGAAACAGGGCACCTACATTATACTACAGAAAATACTCTTTAACAAAACCAGCAGAACACTGTCTGGGAAGTAGAGCAGGAGTTGAGACATTTTAAAGACAGTTAAGACTGCAGTTATAGACTCTTAGGACTAAAAGAAAGATTTGTGTGCAGGACTTGGGTGAAAGGAGTAAAAGAACCTGGAAGCTAACAGATAGCATGGAGGCTACATAGCAATGCAAATCCTTTCACATTCAAGCATTACCCATAATTAATACTTGAGAAGATGCAGAATTGGTGAATATTAACAGTGGTTAAGTTTGTCTCTGCTTTTATATTGTACAACTCCTGTATTACTCCTTTTTCTGCATGTATAGGGGAAAAAGGGCAGAGTAAGTAACTTATTTGGAGTGGAAAAGCAAGCAAGGAGTCAGTGAAGTTTAATAAGAAGAATATGGCCTTAGAAAAAAATTGAGAACTTCAGCTCTGAAAGCCAAGTCTACAAAAGAGAACAGAGAGGGAAGTGAGAACTATTCTGTAGCAAGGCAGTTTCAGTTTTTGTAATGCTTTCTTGTCAGATCAGTTAATCACTAGAACAGTAATTTATTAGAAAACTCCTCAGCTCCATCTGCACTGGTTAATAAAGAAAAAAAAAATCCAATAAAGCACAGTTTAGAGAGACAGTCCTGTCCTCAGAAGGTGAGTAGCTTAGGCTGCTCCTGTTAGCACTAAGAGGTGGGTGTGACCAGGGCTGTGATGATGGCCACTAGGATCTCAGAATCTTTTACAACACTCTTTACAATACTGAGAAAATTCTTGCCCTGAAAGGTATGGAGATAAGAGAATCTATTTGATTCCTTCATGTCTTCCTTCCCCTCACATCAATTATTTCAAAAGCCAAACTGGTAGTTCTTAGTAAGGCTTCAGCATTTTAAACTAGATTCATCCAAGCTGAAAAAAGTTTCAGATTAGAAGATATTTTATTTTTATGAAATGTGTGAAGTCCGTGATTTAAGTGATGGAAGTATGCTATTAAGTCTTGCTATTAAGTATGCTATTAAGTCTTATAGTACAGGCTGAACAGTCATAATTCTTGAGTTAGGAAGAGTATACATCTACTACAAATGCAAAATGCACTTATTCTTAATTTAATAGAATCAGCTACCTGAACTGCATCTTGATTGCAAAAGTAACTGGCTAAACTCCAGTTTTGACTGCAGTTGTGTAAGTACTAGCAGTGTGCACAACTAAAGGCGTCACTGTTTTCTTTGGCTAGCAACTAGAAAGTAGTGCCAACTGTACTGAGACATCTAGAAACATTAGTGTATTGTAATCATGGATGTCCATAAAGTGACGTGTAAATCTTGATGGGTCTTAAATTGGAGAATTAGCAGTTTGAACTGCTCTTAGTACATCTTAAAGTGAAAAATCTGACTTCTAGCTTTTGTATAGCAGACATCTTCATGAAGTAGCACACAACATAAAAAATGAAGGGCTAAATATTTCATTTTCAGAGAATTATGAATTCGAAGCACCATTTATGGCCTGTCATTAACCTCACGTCACCATAAAAGTGACAGTAGGAAAATAACTACGTGAAGATTACTTCTAGTTATTGACACCTTATGCTAAGGTAAAATGTGGGTAAAATGTGGCAGTGGAGACAATCTAAAAACATGCTGCATGTTCTATATCTCAACTGTACTACATAACTTCAACAGTTACTGTAACATTAGCATTTATTGTAACTCCCTACTGAACATGGTGAGTAGTATCAGAAACATGGACTTTTAAAACATGATAACTAATGAATTATGTTCATTAGATTTAACAGTGAAGCCACAAACGTTCAGCTATGCTGAATAAAGGAGCGTTATGTAGAAGGAAGCATCTAGCAGAGCAAATTTTTTTTTCACATGCCTTGTTCTCTCCTGCCACCGTGTGGCTTTTCCATTTAAAAAAGTTAGGCCTGGTTATAACACTCTTACAGTCACTGAAACAACTGGTAAGGCATTCTGTTCATTGTTTCAGTTGTGAACTGCATTTTAAGGTTCAGGACATTGAGACAGAAAGGTTCTACAACAGTATATTAAGCATCTAAGTCCTATTCAGGGGGACCTACTATTGACATTCCAGTACCTAAAAGGAACTTACAAGAAGGCTGGAGACGACCTATTTACAAAGGCCTGGAGTGAAAGGACAAGGGGCAATGGTTTTAAATTGGAGATGAGTCGATTTAGACTTGATACTAGGAAAAAGTTCCTTACCACGAGGGTGGTGAAATACTGGAACAGGTTGCCCAGGGAGGTGGTTGAGGCCCCATCCCTGGAGACATTCATGGTGAGGCTTGACAGGGCTCTGGGCAACCTGATCTAGTTGGGGATGTCCCTGCCCACTGGAGGGGGATTGGACTAGATGACCTCCAGAGGTCCCTTCCAACCCAAATGATTCTATGATTCATTTCAGACTCATGTAGTTGGTTCTTCCCTCACTCTCCAGGAACCCAAGCCCTATTCCAAACATTGCATAAACTAGGCAGGCTGAGAACTTTTTACAGAATGTAATTATCTCATGCAAGTTTGTGAAAACCCTATACTGAAGAAGACTTTTTTTCTCTCTTTTCAACAAAACCCATCAATAAGCATGTAGAGTTAAACCCTGACTCTTGAACTTGGGTAGCTCACATCTCATCCCAGGCGATAGCATTGATTTCTAAGCTCCTAGTAGGTGCTCTCAAGAAGCTTCAAAAGGTCTTGACCTCATTGATATAAAATTAGGAATAGTTTTTGCAGTCTTAAAAATGTCCATGATAAGAAAAACACAAAAGCTTTGCTGTTAAGAAAAAGGCAGAAAACAAGATCAAAAAAGATTGATTCCAAATTCCCTTTTCCTCTATTGACATGTTTAGTTTCTGTACTCAGTGCTTTTAGAGTCTGTATGTGAACAAGGTTTGGATTAATCCTCTTCCATTTGTCACATTGAATAGCATTAAACTAACTGATAATCCTACTTTTGATAAGATCAGAATCAGAAGAAACTGGTTTTGGTGAAGAATTTCTCATAAGTGCTTCTGGCAAGAAGAGCTTATGAATGGAAAGGTTCTACCTCAATACTTACACTGTGCATTGCACTAAACCCAAGCCATTTTACATTACACACCTTACTTTGCTCTGCAGTTTTCTTTCTTTCTCTGTGGATTCACTCAGAGCTCCTGTTCAATGTTTTGCAGACAGAACTGGTCCAAAGGTCAAGCCAGAAAGTCAGGCTGTATGTCAGGGCAAGAATCAGGTCCACTGAGAATAACCAGCATCAGATACAGCCCAGTGATCACCACACAGGACCACAGTGATTAGTCAGGGCTGATGTCAAGTCAGCAAGTCAGTCCATGGGTCACAGCCTGTATCAACAAGACCAAGCACAGCTGTTGCAGAACTCGAAACAGACACCCACACCCCACAAACCCAACAGCATATCTTATGTAGGTTATGTAGGGGCTGGAGGAGCCAGGCCTGAGATTATATGGACTCCGGGACCTATAGGTAGGGGGCTGTGAAGGGTAGACCTCAGGTGGAGCTACTCAGGATCGTTAAAGGTTATTAGTGCACTCAGGAACCTGATAGAGTCTCAGCAGCAATGGAAAAACCAAGAAACAAGAACAGTATTATTCATGGAGTTATCCACATATGTATGCAAATTGTCCATGGAATAAATCCCACAAGCCTCAATTGCCATTTATGTAATGGCTTAAGTTCAGTAACTGTATGAAGAAGGGGAGCTGTCCTGGTTTGACCAGAAGAACTAA
>VWZO01011408.1:38001-61677 GCA_013396975.1 Bucco capensis | reverse complement strand
CAAGACTCCATACAAAACTACCCCACATGCCCGCCTACCAGTCTGAAGACCCCCACAGCTCACCTGACACCCTACTACTCCCTGGGCCCCACAAGGCAGGCAAGCTGGGTGGGCAAGCCCCCAAAACCCGCGAGGCAAGCATGCCGGGCGGGCAAGCCACCGGGCCCCATGAAGCAGGCACATCAGGCAGGCAAGGTCCCAACCCTGGCTGCCACGCTGGGTGGCGGCCCCCAGTCCCGGCAGCCACGCTGAGCGGAGGCACCCCGCCTCCCCACTCTTCCCCTTCCCACTTATTGGGCCCTGTCGGCTCTGTCGCTGTCCTGTCATGGTGGGTACAGCTTGTCCAGGCTGTAGGCACGCCGGTACTCGGTCCTGACGGGGGCCCACTGCGAGAACCAGGCAGTGAGAAGCCTCAGCCGTGGCTGGCAGAAGCCTCGCAGTGTGTGCACCGCCATCTGACAAACAAAGTGTACTAGGGAAATGAGAAACGTAAGTACTAGTCTTTTGCCTTTCAGTCAAAATACAACAGGTTCTATCCCAAATGGAATGGAGTGGATACTGATATCTTTCCAACATTTAACCAACTGAAAATAGTTGTACCTGTCACATAGAAACATGAAATCTTTTCATCTGCTTAGTATAATGTCTACATAGGGATTTTGGTAAAAAATATTAAAGCAAACTGCAGTTGATTAGGTATTTCATGATTATAAATAAGAACAACAATAAATTTTGATGGAATACAAAATCAGTGATTTTATTATCTGCCTGCTTACCAATCCTAAAGCACATAAAAGATGACAATAATGGTTGTTCAAACCAGTTTTCCAAACAAGGGAGTAAAATATATATACAAATGTGCATATATATATGCATGCATGGGTATATCCAAGTGCATTTTATGCTTGCATATCATTATTTAAATGTGGTGTTCCTATTTTCAGCATAGGAAAATCAAGTTAGAAGCTCCAGGATAATGGAAATAAATGCTAGAAGCCTGTAGCAATCAGTCTATATAATTTCCACAGGCCATTCAGGAGACGTCCTAACATTCTCCATTTGCTGCCATTCTTCTTACATCTCTGTCCCTGAAATCAGAATAAAGTGAACAGTGGAAAGAAAAAGATAAAACTGCAGATATGGTTGTTATATTACAGATATGGTGGTTATATTACAGAGGGAGGGAATGGGATAGAAGAGATGGAAAAATGACAGAAACCAGATTTCATTCTGAGGCCTTTTCTTGGGGAAAAAAAAAAAAAAGATGATATTATTAAAGTTGACATCATATCTGATGTCTCAGAATTGCTAGGAGGGATGGAGAAAATAAAGCTCGTAGTCATCCCTAAGATCTGAGTATCATTTCTTAGAATGTTGTACTCAAGAAATTGTATATCTATATTTTAATAGAGCTTTCCAGAGAACATTTCCATAGAATGCTATATTCATGGTTTACCATCACATAGTATTTGCTTTGAAGAATCCTCCTAGCAGCCTTTATGTACTTTCAGTTCAGTCACAGCTATTAGCTTCTTTGTGTACAAATTAAGAAATCTTCACTGTTCAGTGACTTATGTTGCAATGCTCATCATCGTTACCTGAAAAAAGAGTGTTCATGTTTGATTTAATCTTGTATTTTCAAAAACACTCAGTCTGACATGTTATGCAGTCATATATCATTTCAGACAGAAAACACAGCACTGCATTAGAGCTGTAATGTTGTCTGCAACGCAAGCAGAAATAAATTGAATGCAAACAGAAAGGAAAGCATACTATCCTTGAGACTGAACACAATAAATCACAACTAAAGATAAGTATTTTCTGTTTTACTGATTTCCACAGTACTACCTAGGTATTGTTATGCTACACCGATATAATCTGTTTCCACAAAAGATGCCTTCCTGCTCCCCACTTCATTAGTAATACAGGGGAAAAATTTCTAAGCTCTATGGAGAAGAATGAGCATATTTTCACTCTGATGTTTACATACCAAACTCTATCTTTTTTGTGACTACACATGTATGCTATGTAATGTGTACATAGCATATACATAAATACAAAAGGAGTGCAAGACAAGAGGCAGTGAATTACAATGAATTGAAGACACTTCCCATTCTCACTCAGATTTAGAGAATGCTATGTCATTCCCATGCTTTTACACAATCTAGGTACATTAGTGCTGCGCTGAAGGTCTTTTACAAAGATAGATGTTCATCCTGCCTACTCCTAGTCAGGAGACAGTCAGAAAAATGTTCTTAAGTTATAGTTCCATAACCATTAATACAGGATCTGTGCACAGCAACACAGATTTAATTTGTAATAGACATGAGAACACAACTGCGTTCTCCCCTCAAATTAGATGGTACAGACAACACAGCCTCTGTGATATCTTTATGCTCTACACTGGTTACATGACAGTTATAGTAGAAGAGATAATAAGTCAATCTGGCATAAAGCCTGACAACAATGTTAACTTGTCAAAATTCTCAGAGAACTGTGGAGTTAGCAGAATGTTTTTGCTGGATCAGTGTTTACCATCATGTAGCTGCAATATTCTTCATTAGTAGTAGGAACCCTAAAGCCAGATTCAATCTGCTGTTGAACCATGGCCTCAGAACGGCTTACTGCAATTGGAGTGCAGTGCTGAGCTGTGGCTTGTCCCTGTTGAGTCAGTTTGCACAGACACCCAGCTACTCTGCCTGCTATCCACAGAGGCTGAACCACATGGAAAGCAAAGGCTTAAAGTAGGACCAATAACCTCTTGTGGCTCTTAGTTTATGCTAACACAAAGGAAGTTGCAGGTAATTTCACAAGAGTGTATACAATTACTTGTGTATACAATATACTGCTTGGCTTTCTTGAGCTACAATGATACACCTAATCTACCCTGAAAGTTTAGCTGTGCAGAAATTGAGGCTAAGAAAACAGTAAACAAATGAACATTTATTACACCTCCCAAAAATAAAAGGGTATTTTCGCTACAAACTTAAAACAAACTACTAGTGTGGCATGCTTATCTAAAAGAAGACCCTTTCTTTTTTTAAATGATGTTACTAGCCTTGAAAATTCTCTTTAAATTTCATAGATTCACATATAAAGCTGTGGATAAGCTTATCTTAAAGAAATACCTAATTTTATACCACTTCATTTCAAAAATACGTAACACTTCTCAAAGTGTAGGACCACAGGTCTCCTGAGGAATTTGATTACATTTCAGTACTACACATGGACTTTAAATCAGTTACAAAATACAAAAATCAGGTCCAAAAATCATCTGTCTCAAGGCCCTAGTTTATAAGAGATCTACGCTCCCATTGTTAAAACACAATTCATCTGAGAACCGTGAATTACATAACAATGAGAAACCAAATTTGGTCTTCTCTAGCAGTAAAATTATTTTCTAATTTTAAGTGTTAACTTTAAAATTAATAGTCACACAAGTTCCCAGAATAACAGATCCCCCTGAGAAGAAGTCCCTATTTGCTATGATCACTGTATCCAAAAAGCCTTTCCTTGCCTTATGTTTTGAGAGCTGTAGGTTGAATTCAGGTGTTGTACTACCATGCTTTTGACAAGCAGCACCCTCAGGAACATATACTATCCCCCTAAATGCACAGGTGGCCTATGAACAGAGTAGAGAAAGGGTGGTCAGCATTCCTAAGTGATGCATGCCACTCCAGACAGAGGTTGAATCTTAAAAGAAAAACCTATAGTGATGAATACTAACTGGTCAAAGGAAGTAAATAGAAGTGGTGTTTTACGCAAGCAAATACACAGAGCAGAGGTGATTTGCTTAAAGCAAAACGGATAGCAAATTGTAGGAATCTAACCAAACACTATTAGTTCCATAACATAACAAGAACTGAGTTGAAGCTTTCCAGTGAGCTAACATTTAATATGTATTCTGAAACACACTTTTCTGTGCAACATAAACTTTTATTAGACATGTCCACAACACCTGCCACAGTTGACTAAATGCTGCAGGTCATTAGGATATTAGAGTTTGTTCATGTGTTTGCATCCATATCTAGAACCAAGTCTCTAAAACCAGATACTGTTATATCCTTATCTTTAAGGTGAATGACTATTTTGACTTGGGAAAGTGAAGAATTTGGAAGGAAAAAGAAAGAAAAAGTCCTTGCACAACTGTCTTTGAAATACTGCATAAGAAGTCCAAGTTAGTATATTCTGTAGTTTTGTTTGTTTTAATAAATTAATACTACATAAAAAGTGCAAACAAGTTCAACAAAATAGGATCTTCAGTGCTGGTCATTTAGCTTGTCTTCAATGAGGACCTGTCAACCAAGGATTATCCCCATCTCTTAAGTAAAGCACTTTACTAAGATGAAGCCCATCAGATACAACACATAGCATGGACACAGCCTCAATTTGCTGGTCAGATTGTAATAGAACAAGGGGGAATGGTTACAAGCTGAAGAAGAGGAAATTTAGATTGGAGATTAGAAGGAAGTTCTTTACCCAGAGTGGGGTTAGGCACTGGAACAGGTTGCCCAGAGAGGTTGTGGATGCCCCATCCCTGGCAGTGTTCAAGGCCAGGCTGGATGTGGTCCTGGGCAACCTGGTCTAGTGTGTAGCATCCCTGCCCATGGCAGGGGGGTTGGAATTAGATAACCTTATGGTACCTTCCAACCTGGCCATTCTATGATGATGATAATTAGAAAAAAATGCTCGTTGTTTTGTTGGTTTTTTTTTTCTTTAAAGGTATTTTTCTGTATCAGAGATCGATAAACTCATAAAACTCCACAACCTTCACTTGCCAGAGAAAATGGAATACAGCAGCATGGATTTGAGAACTGCATGGCAAACAGCTGAAAAAAATCAGCAACAGCAATTACAAGACTGACTTTCAAGGAATAATACTGTATGTGTAAATCAACTCCATTGTATATTAAGCAATGCACATTGCATTAGTGGAAATACTCTTGCTACCCATGGAGGTTGAATCACACCTCAGTTTAGCATAACCTAGGATATTTTCAGTAGCTCCATGTTTAGTAACATCAAGACTTCTTCCCCCTGACCTCCTATCCCTCCCCCCACCCCCCTACATGATAGCCAGTACAGAAAGATGTGTTTTACAGTTACTGAAAGTGATCTCTAATCTCTTATTAGCAGAATTCTGAAGCGATCTATATGAAGTTAGTAACTCCTGTACTGAAATCTTGTCCATATGTTTTAAAAAGTCACCTCACTCAGATTATTTTTAAACTCAGACTTTACATTGACAAAATCTTTAAAACAATAAAAAGTTGCTCTGCAGAAATTCTGGCACAATAACTCTATGATGCAAGAGCTGCATTCAGCTCTGTGATGTGAGACTGCTTCACTTACCCACTTAAAGGCAACTTGTCAGCATTATTAACTCTAATTCCTTAGCAAAACCAAAGTTCAACACGGTACTTTAAGTTTTACTTTGCAAAACCCATATTACTGCAATATGTATAAACATAAAAATTAGATTAATGTAGATTAATAACTTAGAAAATTACTATATGCAAAGTATGGAAATACTCTAACAGATTGTTTTTAGAACTTGCTGTATTGTCAAAAAAACCCCATACTAACACTTTTTCTGCACAGGTAAGTTATGAAAAATAGAGTTTGTTCCTTTGGTTTTGAAAAGTAATGAATGCTAACTTGAACTAATTTTTGGTAATGCAGAATCTGTGCCTGTTTTAACAATCTGCATGTGAATCACTAAATATTCAGCTTCATTTAATCTGACAGCTCAATTTCCACATTGTTCTCACTTTGAATACTTGCACTTCAGCAACACCTCCATGCTTACATATTCTTATTTTAACAATCTTAGCACAAAACACATTTTAAGTGCAATTTAGTGGTATCAATTTTCGAGTACCATTAAGTTTTAAGAAAGTGATCTGAAAATCTGCATGGTCTGCTACTAAGTGAATTGCATAAAGGGAAACATTTCAATGAAGAGAATTCCCAAGCTTACCTTGGCTTGCAAAGGGTCACAAATTTTAAAATATAAGGTCCTGTAAGTTTTGCATGTATTTCCAAAAATCATTCTAGCTTGTTTAATAACTAATTCTCCAATATTTGAGCATTTTCATTTTAGAAAATGAACCTCTGAGAATCTTCATCACTGGATATGAAATACTGAGTTTTTTCATATTTCATGTTTTTAACAGTGTGACCTCTATAATAGAAAAGACTACCCTCCTGTAAATTCTGGAAGTTTTCAAGCAACACAGCTGTTGCATAACTGACAGACATAAGTGGAACAGGAAACTTCTGGATTGGATTGAGATATCCACCTTGTGTCTTATCTCTTATCATGCTTGGGTACTCCTATGTTCATGTTTTCTACACAAGATTAAATAAGCACATTCTTTTGTCAGTATTTGTTCGAAGGATTCAAATATTTCTAACAATCAATTCACTGCCCTATATTTAAAACCATGTCTTGCAATGTAGCATATTGAAACAGGCATGAGAAAAAAAATGTTTTNCCTGGTGGTTTTTTTGTTTACTGCTGTCCCTGTCTTATTGGGGAGAGGGGGTATTGTGGCAAAATCCTCTCAAAAGATTGTTCTTTTGACCTTAGCTTCTGGTCAAACCAGGACACCAGGACAATTCAAAACTACATTCAGATGAGAAAACTTAAGAGGTATAATAAAGTGTAGTGTTGTTTCTCGTGGGTGGAGAAATTTCTTTATCAGCTGAAGTGTTCTGGGAATCTTAAGGTATATATATATATATACTAGCAGAAATAATTCAAAGAGCAGTGAGGCATACATTCATAAATAATTGCTCTCATAGTTTTAAACTATTTTACAAAAATTCCCCAAGGAGTTGCATTGCTCTTCATGGTTTTAATGTGGAAATGATACTTCTGAGAAAAAAAAATAGGAAGTATAAATAAATTAGACTTCTGCTTTCTATTACAGGCTTGTTTTGGGTACAGGATTTCAACCTTTGTATTATCTTGAAAGATTCGACTCTTTCGTAACAAAAGAGAGCCAACATGTATGAATAAATGCTTTGTACAGTATCTCAATTTTCTCTTTCTTGTGTTTATTCTCTCTTCGATGCACAGTGAGCTCCATGAAAATGTGATCTATAGGTGGATGAGGGGAAAAAGAAAGCCAACATGATAATTCTAGAATCCTGTACCTGCTTTTTGAAGAGTGTAAGAAATACAAAAGAAACTGAGAAAAACCCCATGGCTGGAAAAAAACCCATTTTATATCAGAGCAATTTTGCGTGGATCTAAGTAAAGAATCATAGCATTAAAGCAGAGCCTGGTGTTCTCTTCCAAGAAATCAATTATGTTCTCTGGCCACAGTCGTCTAATGGCTAGAGATGGATATGGCAGTGTTGCTGCCTGGTCAGTTTGAAACAGAGGAGAAATTAGGGTACAGTTTTACTCAGTTTCTTTCACTGTGTAGCAGCTTTGCCACTGGCCTTCCATCCATCACTATTCAGAATTCATGGAAGTCTTTAGTTTCTGCAGCTCCCCTTTTTTCTCAGACATAAGGTGATAAGACATATCTCTTTTTTCACAGGCAATTTTTAAAGCTTAAGTCTCAGTTAAAGAAGTTTCCAGACTTTAGAGGAAAAGACCTCAACACTGCAGTTGAGACAGATTAGTATAATGTAGAACAGATTAAACACAAAAAATGCAGTAGAAAACATACCTGGAAGAGATCTATGTTTTATTGTTGATAACCTTTATAATACTTGCCTTGAAGTATTGAGTTTAGCTGAAAACATATTTCTTCTTGTTCTCACACTGACTAAACCCCATACATTCTATTACAGTTTCTTTATGTACTAGAACACTAGCAGCTCAGACATTTGAAATGCTTTTAAAGACACTTCATTCAAATTTCAGCTACTGCTTTCTTTCCAATTTGGCTTTAAAGAAAAACCTACATTTAAAGCGTAGAAACAACTTGTTTTTTCTCAGTTTTGAATAAAACTAGATCTCTATATACAGCACAGAAAAAAAGAAATTTGCCATTTTTGTAGAATTATCCTTTGTGTATATGTTCTGCAAAAATATAATCAAGTCTATTTAAATTCCAACATTTCTTCCATCAAAACTCCCTTAATTCATTCTCAAGACTTTGCATATGTCTGAATCTAGTGTTATTGTAATGCATAACACAAGCAATCTGGAAGCAGGGAGATGTCAGGAATGTTTCAACAGGAGTTCAAGTCACAGCTGAAGCTACCACGATTAAGTAAGCTGATACACTAATTAGTACTGGACATCACCAGCTAAAACAAATACAAAAATGAATCTCAGTTAAGAGGAGATAACCACTAACAGGAGTGGCTCCCTTTCAGATCTTAGAAGCATCTTAAAATCTACTACCTTGCCAAACCATAATGCCCTCTTGCTTACTATAAGGAAAGAAAAACAGCTCTATACATCACTTGCAAGCCTTGACAACTTTGAGAGCAGGAATACATTTGTTGTACTGTAAACATCAGTCTCCTCATAAATAGATTTTAGATTAGAGATATACAGTTTTCTTGTTCAACACACCAATTGACCAGTAAGATACATGAAACAAGATAACTTCAGTGGAAGAGTAATAGAACTTGTAATAGTCAAATCAAATACCAATACATCACCTTTCAGTTTAGTTGAAACTCATTTACTCTACAGTAAGTGAGGATTCCTTGGTTTTCTTTTTGTTATTTTTTTTCTTTTGTTTTGTTTTTCCTCCAGTAGGCCCTTAAATCTCTCAAACTGCATGATAAATACCAAGCAAACAATTAATTCAGCATAAAATCAGAAGACTGTCAAAGTGAAGCATTTTCTCAGTAGCTATTAGCAAATTGCCTAGCTTTTCTCTTGCAAATCTTTACTCTTCTTTGTAAACTGAACCTCATAGCATCAAATTACCCTGTGACAGTGACCTCATATTTCAGTAGGCTTCTTATTGAGCTTAACTCTTCACGAATGAAGATCCAGGGAGGGCTCCATCCATGCTCCTCATCAGTGCCTTTTCCAAGCGTGCTGATAAAAAGAGGATAGTGGATAGCACCCTCAAGCCTGTGCTATGGATTTTTTTTAGGTGAGACACAGCATGCACAGAGCTGGACCCACCCTTTAGTCCTAAGCTTCATCTGCCAGGGCCTAGCAAGCTTGGACGCTGGCAGCCAAGTCCTTAGGATGGAGGTTTAACCTCTTAGATGGAAGCCTTACAGGGCTAAACGAGCTCCATCTGCCCGGGTTTGGAATCAGAGTTGTCCTTCTCCTAGGATGACTGCCAGAAGGCTAATGAGCTCATCCTACCCATCCAAGGATTCTAGGAACATGGGTATCACTCCCCACACTTTACCGTGGGCAATGACACTCTTAGTGCTATGGTGCCTAATGAAGTGGCTGGCATCTAGCCCAAGTCACATGCAGAAAGCTGATTGCATGACTGGTTAAACATGTATATTCATCAAAACATCAGAAGGTACAGAAGTATTTACACAGTGGACCATTATGCTTATAGAGTGGGCCTATTTTCAGTCCAATGAAAATTGAAAAGACCTTACAAAAAATGTGCAGCAAGAATAATTGATCTAGTCTTACTATTTGAAAGAATTTCAGTTGAAAGACAGAGGCAAAGAGTGGCCTATGGATCCAATTCTGTTTTCGGGCAGATGATCACTAGAAGCACCTATACCTGAAAGCTTTCAAGTTACTGATCATACAGAGCAGCATGCCATGACTGATCTGAACAAATGTACCATTGGTAAGCAGGCAGACATTGTCTTTCTACAGTTATATGCCAAAGTGTGTTGTGTATACACACACAAGAATGTTCTATAGTTGCCAGATCCAGTCCTCAGTGTTTGGTTTATTGAATAAAGAAGAAGAGAATCAGCTAAAGATTTTATTCCCATTGGAATGTGAACTGAATTAATTCTTCTAAGGCTGGTAACACTTTATTCTCAAACAAGAATATATGTCTCTCTTTGAGCCTGAACACTCCCTATCCTATTAAATTTCAGGCAGCAAATGAGCAACCTTTTGAAGGGAATGATACCAGTAACTAAAATAATCAAGGTATACATGAAAGTGGCAAATGACAGAGTAAGACAGAAAATATATTACTACAGTTCTGATTTTTAAGCCAACTGATCTTCTAAGAGTATCTTTTATGCTTTCATTTTCTTTGATCTGCCAACATCAGCTTTTTGTTTGTTCTTCCAGTTTAATGTGTTCTGTGCTAGTTGAAGAGCTTTTAGTTATGACCCTCATTTGTGAAATTTACCCTTGAAAGCATGTCTCACAAACTATCATTATGATTATGATTCCATGTTAACAATGCTTCTTTTATGAAACAAAAACTAAAATCCCCAATCCACACACATGAGATACTCAAAGATCGTCTGGGTTGAAGAGCACAATAAACTTTTTCAGTTATTGCTCTGCAAAAGCCTCACCTACGTGAATAGGAGTTCACAAATTATTTTACATCTGAAAGTAAAATAAAACTGATTTCTCCAAAATTATTTATTTTACCAAAACTTAGAAAGTTTTTATTAAAATATAACAGTGTTCCTTTTAAGGACCTGAGTTTCTGCACTCAGAGTCTACTTGTAAAAACAGGCTTTTGAACTTTGCAAGCACCGTAAACATGTTGATGGATGAGTCTGGAAGATAGAGGAAAAAGGCTTTCTGTAAAAACAACTATTAGATTATCCAGTTTCCTAACATTTCAGAGATGCAAAATAAATGAAGAAATACATATGTAAAAAAAAAAAATTTCATAAATGCTAGCTCTTCATTCTTGAAATAATCTCATTTCTTATTGGCAACCAAATCTGTACTATTAAAAAAGAAACAAAAATCCACACAAATTATTTTCCTCTTCGATTAAGGATGACCTGAGAATGGAGGAGAACTCTTTCCACTTTTTATCAAAGATAACCTATGAAATTACTAGAGAGAAAAAAACCACACAAAACCAAAGCAGCACACAAATGGAACTGAGAGCTGTATGTACAAGAATGCATAAACAATATTTTTTTACATACAAAAATAAAAAAGTAGTAACAGCCACTAGAGAGATCATAATAGACTTCAGAACACAGAAAAGAGAAAAAAAAAGGTTTCCTCGAGTCATTTTATTAGCATAACACAGTATGGACATTACCCTTTTCCCTGACATTTCTATACACATTCTGTTATACCTTTTCCTTTCCAGGAGATAGTTAATTCACCTACTCAAATATTTAAAACTGGTTAGTTTGTTCTTCTATTTTTTTTTTTTATATTATACTCCCATTGATCAAACTTCCAAGTAGGCATTTAAACTCACTGATTTTTAGAGACTACAGTATCTATTACCTTCCCTTCATATTTGAATATAAGGCTGATTCAATCAAAACCAACTAGTTACACTATTGTACAACACACTGAAAATGCAATATCCCTCTAGTAATCAGCTTTCTCCAGTGAAACCATGAGTGTGCATATGAACAGTAATCTAAAGAGATGGCCAGATAAAAGGCTCCCTGCTGTTCTTCATCTCTTTTAAGTCATAGGGTATTTCTTCACAGGCAAGAAATATAGCTGAACACAGAAAATGTGATTAAAAGTTATCCCTAGTCAGTGGAGCAATCCTTAAAGGGTGTCTTTAAACAACATGGACTAGAACAGCTGAGCTTTCAGGATAAACTACATTTGAGCCTCTAGATGTGCAAAGAATTGGGGAAAGAATTGGGGACAGAATCACTTCACCACCTATTATTTTCCTTTATGTCTCTCTATATTAGAATATAGTCCTGAAAAGTCACCTAAAATGTTTAGACATAATAGGATTTAAAAACAAAACCAAAACAAACCAAAAAACAAACCAATAACGACAACAGAAAAATCCCCAACCAAACCACACATTTATTTACTACTAGTAGTGATGCAAGCACATTTCAGTGTTATGCATAGGAAAGTCATACAGTTCTTCCTTTATACCCAAGTGACAGAACTGCAAGTGATTAAGCAGAAAATGGATCTTTTTATCCAAGATCAGATATTGTCTCTTAGACAAAGCGTGTGAATCCTTAAAATTCTTTTGCCTCTATTCAGGAACAAAATATCTCTACATCTAACAGATACTTCCTTCTTCAACATTTCTTCATTGCTTAGTTGAGAGACAAGTGATATGCCTTGCTAAGTAATATCATAGCAGGTGGGGACAAACTAGTTGTCCAGTTAAAAATAAAATCTGGTATCAAGGGAAAAAGAAAACAGTTTATCATCAAGCTCTAAAATGAAAGCCTAATTCTTCCTATTGATTTTTCTGCAACTTAAGTCCCAGGTTTTCTTCAGAAGATACTCAACTGCTTGAGCAAACAATCATGGTAGGTTTCTGAGCCCCCCAGCTACTCCTCCTCTCATTTCAACTGCATAAATTAAAAATATCCTGAGGATATTTAAAAAAAAATAGTATAATGTGATGCAGAAAGACCATTTTTGCCCACAGATCATGCTGCCATTAGGAAGCAAGTTTCAACAAATTTGTGATGATCCAGAGAGATGCAGTTTGCATTGATGTAAATATTTATATAGAATGCTTCAGAAGTTCACTGCTGTTTTCAAGTATTGGCAATAAAGAAAAAAGCTCTAAAAAAGTATAAAAAAAAATTGATGTGGGAAATGTTATAAAGTGTTTTCTGAGATCCTACATGTCCTGGTTTGACCAGAATAACTGAGATTTACTAGGGTCAAGAGGACAATCCTTTGAGGAAGGGTCTCCAAGGCCCCCCTCCCCACAGCCCTCTGGACTGGCTGTGTTCAGGGACAGCAAAATTGAGATAAGAACACCAGGCACGCAGACAGTGAATTTCTAAGAATAGCTTTATCTATATTTAAATGCTATTACAATATAAGAAAAGAAAAAGNCACATTAAAATTCTGGTCACCCTATAACACTACATCATCCTACATCAGCCTAAGATTTTCATGTTGCAAATTAATTTCACATTGTTGGTTTCCATCTTCCCTCAAAGATCACTGATTCTACTTAAAAGAACAGTGAACAACGGATTCAAGATCTGTGTCAATTTATATATACACCAAAATCACTGGAGGTAAGCTGATTTAAGAATACATAGTATACCTGCTTATTGAATGATTTAATTATATTTTAATCTAAATTCATTGTACCATGGCTTGTGGAGGTAGAAGATTAATATAATTGCTTTTAATAACTCACAGGTAGACATGAGTTTAGTATTAAGCCTCTACCACTTTTCCTAAGTTCAAAACCAAATAGCCAAAATAGTCTTCATAACACAGTTTTGTAATGACACCAATTGTTACAGATCCCCCCAAAGAGTTTACTCTTATGATCTTGCCAAGGCATTGCCCCAAGCTGTGATGCTCTGAGGCCACCCTCTAGCAGCATCACACTCTGCTTCTTAGTGTAAGACAGCCTACATCCCTCCAACCATCCTTATTCAAGGTCTAATGAAAACTGAAACCAAACTGGAAGCTATTAAAATATACAAGCTTCACAAATAATAATGATGATAAACACAAAACTAGTATAGTTTTATATTAAATCATACTATAAGTATCCATTTACAATTTATTTACAAATTATATAAAGTCTTAATGTGCATAGTAATGTCACACTGTGTTTTGTAGAGAGACTGTTAAAACCTATTAACATGTCTTCATGAAATACAGTGAGAGTTTTTAAAATGATTGCTGATGATATGTTCAGTGTTATTTTTAACACTGGCTTCAAAAACTCAGTGTGGAAATAGCTCCATTTTGTACATGTGTTTAGCCTTTCAGAACACTGACATTCTCCTTTTAATATAATTTTCTTCTTTCCAGGTTTTCTGCCATTAAAACATAGTAAATCTTCTTGTGAAGGTACAGAAACTTGTCCACTTTCATTTCTAAGAATTCAGTAAAAGCACTGAGAACTATAGCCAAGTGAAATGGAAGCCTTTACTGATTTGGCTTTCCTATTTGTGAAGGATAAATAAATATTCTGAAAAAGAACCATCTGTTCCTCTGAGAGGATCCACTTGTAGCATTTCACCACTGGCCATAGCTGGTAGCTATCATGGCTTTCTAGAACACATTTAGAGTAAATGGCACCAAGACTTACAAATATCTTCATTTAAAAAAAACAAAAAAAAGTTCCGTATTATTTGCTTATCTTACATAGAAAATTCATTTTGCCCATTTCAAATGCTAGAATTATGAGGAATTAGTCTTCCAAAACACTGAAGAAGCAAAATCATCTTTTATTTTCTTGTACAGGTTGAAAACCACATATCTAATAACTCACATCATACACTTCTGTTTTCCAGTATTACCCAGTAACATTTAAATCATGCAACTTAGACAATTAGATCATTATTTACAGATTTGCTAGGTCATTAAAATAGGATGTTCAGTATAGGTTGAGATGTGTGAATGCAGTATAAATATTCTTTGTCTCTCTAATTTTATGGATTTTTTTTATGTTGTAATTTTTTTTAATATTCTCATTTAGCAGGGTTAACTGTTCTTGTGAACCAAATCTAATGCAACATATGACTTCACAAAGGATAACCTTAGTTCTTTATAATACTAACATGACCTGTAACAAAAATCTTTGTTTTATCTCAAGCCTCCCACTTCCATTGCTAAAGATACATATATATTTATTTACACTTTAATTGGCAAGTCTTTACTAATAAAATAACCATGCCCAGAAACTGGACATGAAAATAATATTTTCAGTTTATAATTAAATTTGTTATTCTATTTAAACCTTTGCTCCAAACAAAAGCTTTCTGCTTGAATAGCAGCAATGTGACATTAAAGCTGTGAAAAGCAGAGGTTAAAAAGCACTCTTGGAAATTAAACACTTTGCAGTACCAACAAACATCAGTTTATTTCCTGGAACAGTAATATTAATAAGCTACCTTGTGAAGATGTTTATCCCAGAAAAGTTGCGGAACATAACCTCAGAATTCAACTTGAATGAAGTTACCAACTTTGAACATCTCTTCTGCTAACCAGTTGCAGGGAACAGTGAAGTTCTTACACTGACAAGCTTCAGATCCACAGCAGGCATGAACGCAAAGCAACCATATGACTTAGGTATTTGCAAATGTCTTTTACTCTATTCATTAAGGAAAATCACTGCTAAAGCTTTCCTTCTTTACCCATCTCAGTAAAATTCTGGGCATGTAGTTACTTTGCTACTTGGACTATTATGTACATAGAACTGCCTTACTATAAATAAATAAAATTAAAAAAAAACCCTCAGAGCCACAAATTCTGTGAACTATATGCAGTAAAAAACAATATACAAATCCAACAGACTTTAAAAGCATTCAAGAAGTATCCACTTAGAATCATAGAATCCTAGAATGGCCAGGTTGGAAGGGACTCTAAAGATCATCTAGTTCCAACCTCCTCGCACTGAGCAGTGATGCCAATCACTAGACCAGGTCACCCAGGGCCACATCCAGCCTGGCCTTGAACACTGCCAGGGATGAGGCATCCACAACCTCTCTGGGCAACCTGTTCCAGTGCCCAACCACTCTCTGGGTAAAGAACTTCCTTCTAGGACTGAGTCCATGTGGTGTAAAGGTCTGATTACAAGACAGACACAGTTAAAGCAGGATTAGAGAAGCAGATTGTATGCCATATTAGTTTACCCCTGCACAGTGTAACGAAGAGTAGTAGATAATCTTAAAAGTAACACAAAATTGCACAGCAGGACGAGAAGAAACATCACCTATGAGTACAAACTCAATGTACTTTGCCTATCAATGTGAAGATTAAGAGAAAAACAACAGTAACATGAGAAGAGATGGCTCTCTAATCTTGTTAATATTTTGAAGGATTAATGCCTTCAACAACAGAAGTTAAATAAAGCTTAAAAACTGTAGCCAACAGAACAGAATAACCACTGGAATGATTCATCATGATATTGAGAAGATTCTCCATCCATCTGGAGCTTATGTCAAAATGAGATCTCTTTTTCAATGGCAAACCTCAAGTCAGTCTCTGTGCTAGGACTACATAAGGGATTTACTCAAGATACTCTGTTCCAATAATCACATAGGCCATTTTGTCCCTAGTTAATGCAGCTCTGGCAAATAATGACAAGTGCCATCACATGACAGTTCTGCATAGATTGTAAAACTAAACCCCTAAACTCCACAATCCTTCACTTGCAATTCATTACTGATTAAACTTTGTAAAATTGATAGTAGTAACATATTTCCAATTTGCCTTTCTTTGCCTCAGCAGCATGTACATGTCAACACTTTTGCTTTATTTTCTGTAAGATACGCAAGTTCTGGTTTGCTCCGTGGCTGTCAAAGGCCATTTCTGTGCACCTAAAAACCCAAGTATGCACACAAGCATGTACATAAAAATGAGCCACCAGTTATTCCAAGACTCTATTTAGACTCCTATTTTTTGTCCCCCACTCAGAATATTTAAGTTCTTTGCCAAGAGCAGTATTAAAACACTTGACATTACTGAGCAGAGGCATAAATGCTTATCTTACATGTAGGTGAGTGGACTCAATTTAGCAACCAGAGGAACAAAACCAAGATTAGCTACAATAAAATGCAGTAAACATGAGGATCTGTTCCTAGATTATGGAATCACAGGTAAAGTTAAATTTTTACAAGAAATACATCTGAGGTTAAGAATTCCTGTCAGCTAAATTCCTGAGCTGTTGTGTTTAAAAGATAATTTGATCACAAGGCCATAAACTATTTTTTTTTCAACCCCAAATTTCTTCAAAAAGCTGATGGCAAATATTACATTTTTCATTTCTACATTTAAAACGATGTAGTATGGTAAACTCAAAAATGTTTGTTGCTAGACCGAGGATATCTGATTGTTATGGATTGGATGAAATAATCACAGAATCACAGAATCACCAAGGCTGGAAAAGACCCCCAGGATCATCAAGTCCAGCCTATGACCTAATAACACCACAAGCTGTTTACTGGTAAGGTAAATAGAGCTGATGGCACTGCATATATACACATTTGTAGAAGACTGAAGCAATATTTACTTTAATTAAACAGCCAGACTATTTCCAGGACTGTCCTGGAGTGATTAAAATNATATTGTTGTACCATTTAAATTTAGATAAAGCTATTCTTAGAAATTCACTGTCTGCGTGCCTAGTTTTGTTTTTGTTTTTGTTTTTGTTTACTGTCATCCCCATCTTATTGGGGAGAGGGGGGTCTTGGAGACCTTTCCTCAAAAGATTGTTCTTTTGACCCTAGCTTTCAGTCAAACCAGGACAAGGACAGAAACCAATATAAAATAATATATTATAAACTAATATAAATCTTATTTTGTCCATGAGATTTGGGCACACTGAAGAGGAAAAATGACTCAAACTCCCCATTGCCACTTGCCCAAAAGAGAAAGTAGGACCCTTGTAGAAGCAAGGGAGATTTCACAGAACTTCAGCCAGACTATATCAAAATGATTTATTGTTTTATACTAGTTATAAGCTTTGTAACTAAATTGTCTATTTGGAAACTGTTTAAAAAGCATTGTCATTTTATCTTGATGTGCCTGAAGTTAAACCAACCCCACAACCACTACACGAATAGCAAGACTTTCTTCTCATAGGGCAGCTAACAGTGTGCAGATTATGGCAACTGAGTACATTGAGAAGCATCCTACCTATCAAGCAAACCTTCCATTTTAGCTTAAACATAATAGAGCTACACAGGCCTGTTTAAGCTCTATGTGCTAGGTAGAAGGCTGGCACCAGAGAAACAGGAGCAGTAAGAAATGTCTGTCAGTGACTGGTAAACATAAAGGGCTGACAGGGCTTACAAGACCAAGGTGCACACAGCATACTGTTCTAACAGGCTTGAAACACATTAAAAACATGCTTTAAAAGAAAAGAGTTAACCCCAGAATAATCAATTCCTTTCCCTGTGTCTGCTGCTGGCAGGAGCTTACAGCAGGTGGCTTGTTAGTGTGCTGGTCAAGCTATTTAACGTGTATCCAATTCTAAACTTGTGAGTATAAAAACATACATGCAAAAATCACACAATTATAGGAACTGGAAAAGACCTCTAGGGATCACTTAGTCCAACTCTCTCTGCCAAAGCAGGTTCACCTAGATTAGGTTGCACAGGAATACAACCAGGAGGGTTTTGAGTATCTCCAGAGAAGGAGAGTCCACAACTCTCTGGGCAGCCTATTCCAGTGCTCCATCACCCTCAGAGTAAAGAAGTTTTTCCTCCTGTTCAGATGGAACTTCCTATGTTCTAGTTTGTGCCCACTGCCCCTTGTCCTGCTGCTGGACACCACTGAAAGAAGACTGGCCCAATCCTCTTGACATGCACCCTTTAGGTATTTATAAGCATTGAAAATATCCCCCTCAGTCTTTATGCTAAAGAGACCCAGGTCTCTCAGACTTTCCTCATAAAAGAGAGATGCTCTAGTCTCTTCACCGTCTTTGTAGCCCTCCACTGGACTCTCTCCACTAGTTCCTGTCTCTCCTTGTGCCTCACTAGGGGAGAGTAGAGGGGAAGAAGAATCTCCCTCAGTCTGCTTGGCCACACTCCTCTTAATGCACCTCAAGATACCACCAGCCTTCTTGGTCACAAGGGCACATTGCTAGCTTATGGTCACTTTCTTGCCCATGAGGACTCCCAAGGGCCTGCTCTGCAGAGCTGCTTTTCAGCAGGTCAACCCCCAACATATATTGGTGCATTGGTTATTCTTCCCCAGGTGCAGGACTCTACACTTGCCCTTGTGGAACTTCATTAGGCAATTCTCCACAGAACTCTCCAGCCTCTCCAGGTCTCCCTGAGTGGCAGCACAGCTTTCTAGTGTCAGCCACTCCTCCCAGTTTTGAATCATGAGCAAACTTGATGAGAGTACACTCTGTCCTTTCATCGAGGTCATTGATGAAGATATTGAACAAGACTGGACCCAGTACCAGCCCCTGGGGAACATCTTTAGCTACAGGCCTTCAGCTAGACTTGGCACCACTGATCATAATCCTGTCACTCAGCCAGTTCTCAATCCACTGTCCAGTGTTCTAACCCAAACTTCCTAAGCTTCTCTATGAGGATATTATGGGAGACAGCATCAAGAGACTTGCTGAAGTTCAGGTAGACAACACCCACTGCTCTTTCCTCATATACCTGGCTAGTCACACAATCATAGAAGGCTCTCAGATTGGCCGAGCATGATTTCTACTTCATGAATCCATGCTGATGACTCCTGATAAATCTTTTCCTCCATATGTTTATAGATAACTCCTGGAATGAGCTGTTCCATCACCTTTCCTGGGATAGAGGTGAAGCTGACTGTTCTGTAATCTCCTGGGTCTTCCTCTCCTTTTTGAAGGCTGGAATGACATTGGCTTTGCTCCAGTCCTTAGGTACCTCTCCTGTTCTCCATGACCTTTTAAAGATTGAGAGTGACCTAGCAATAACATCAGCAAGCTCATTCAGTACTTATGGGTGCATTCCACTAGGTCTCATGGACATGCAGTTGTCCAGCTTGCCTAAATAATCTCTACCTGATCGTCCTTGACCAAAGAAATATCTTCCTTTTTCCTGCTCTTTTACCTCCACAGACTCAAGTTAAACTAATTTGTGTATCATGCAGAATAAGCATAACTACATTAACATCAATTCAAAGTTGCTAATCAATGGTTTATTAAATCACTTAATAAAAACTTCAGAGATTTAATACTTCTGGGAGATCTTTCATGACAACTGTATGAACAAGAGAACAATGGCAGAAAAAAGTACTGCTTTAAGGAACAACTTAAGGATGAACTAAATCTAGAAAGCAGTAATACAAGCTCACAATCAGCAAAAGAGATGTACAGAGATCAGGTTTTATATGATGACTCATAAGAGGTGAAACTTCATTATGCATAGGCAATTTATCACATTTAAATGAGCAAGGTTATGTTTCTAGGTGATAGGACACTGAAAGAAAAACTTCACTATTTTTTCTGACTCGATATGGGCTCTATTTGTGCCTCAGTCATATTTTACATCTATTCATTTAATACAATCTCTCAGTCAGTTATTTCATTCACAACAGCTCAAAAACAAGAACAGTGAGGAGGTTAACTGACTGGGTAGAAATTTCTTGTATAGCTTTTCTTGTATGCACATTACTAAATGGAAGCAACTAAATATGAACAAACAAAACCAAGAAAATATGACAAGTTTTTCAACCAAATATTGTCTAGAAAAAGGTTTGGAACTGAAAGCATGCCTTTGGTACAACACAGAGTGCTGCAGAGAAATGAGTCTTCTGGAGGTTACAGACTCCAAAGTTATGTATTATCATAGAAATCTCAGCGTAGGTCTGCACCTGACCTAACAAATTTTGCACTTCAGGGACAAGGTTTAAATTACTGCATACCCGTCATTTAAGAAAGGCAGATGTATTATCACCATGCAATATAATCATAGTGCATTCCAAAAAAACATCAAGATTCAGGAACTCAGGCCAGCACTGGCTCACATACCTACATTACCTTCCACTGAATGATGTTGACAAATCCTTACCCCATGTAGGCAGATGGCTTCCATTGTGTCTTTGTTTATTTTTTATGCCTGGTACAAATAACATCTTGGAGCCACCTGTACTAGTAAACACACTATAACCACAGCACATTGCACCCCCTGCTGCCTTTTTTTTCCTCACTCTCCCCTAAATCATATCTGTGTATTTATCTCCTATTGAGAGTACATAACCTACTGTAAATAATAAGCTTATTGATTATTTTTTTCAGGTTTCGACATATCCACCAGTACTCCTTTCCCAGAGAAACAAACAAACAAAACAAAACAAAACCAACAACAACAAAAAAGGAAACTGAAAGAACCCCTTCAGTCCTAAATTAAGCAACCATTCAAGTGCATGTTGTGGTGGGTTGACCCTGGCTGGACAACAGGTGAAGACCAAGCTTCTCTATCATTCCCTCTCCTCATCTGGGCAGGAGACAGAAAACATAATGAAAGACTCATGGGTCAAATAAAGACAGGGAGAGACCACTCAGCAATTACCATCATGAGCAAAACAGACTTGAGTTGGGTAAAAATTAGTTAAAAATATTACCAATTAAATCAAAGCAGGATAATAAGAAATAAAATCAAGTCTTGTAACACCTTCCCTTCACCCCTTCCTTCTTCCTGGGCTCAACTTTACTCCCAGTTTCTCTACCTCCTCCCACTCAGCAACACAGTGGGATAGAGAATGGGAGTTACGATCAGTTCATCACACATTGTCTCTGCCACTCCTTCCTCCTCAGGGGGAGGACTCCTCACACTCATACTCCTTCTCTGCTTCAGCATGGGATCTCTCCCGCAGGAGACATTCCTCCATGAACTTCTCCAGTATAAGTCCTTCCCTTGGGCTGCAGCTCTTCACAAACTGCTCCAGCATAGGTGCAGTCTTTCAAGAACAGACTGCTCCAGTGTAGGTCCCCTGACAGGGTCACAGCCTCCTTTAGGTGCATCCACCTACTCTAGCATTGCATTCTCCATGAGCTGCAGGTGGATATCTGCTCCACCACTAACTTCCATGAGCTGCAGGGGGACAGCCTGCCCTCTCACTATGGTCTTCATGGGAATCTCTGCTCTATCATGTGGAGCACTTTTTCCTCCTCCTTCTTCACTGACCTTTGTGTCGGAAGAGTTCTTTCTCTCATACATTCTCACTCCTCTCCTCTGGCTGCAGTCATGCAGGATTTTTTTCTCCCTTATTATATAAGTTATCACAGAGGCCCTGCCACCATTGCTGATGGACTCAGCCTTGGTCAGTGTCAGGTCTGTCTTCAATCCAGCTAGCATTCTTTATTGGACATGGGGGAAGCTTCTAGCAGCTTCTTACTGAAGCCATCCTTGTAGCCTCCCTTGCTACCAAAATCTCGCCATGCTGACACAACACAGTGCAACAGATGTATTAAAAAACCCTGCAGTACTTTAAAAAAAGATGTAAAGTAATGATGAATAAATAATGGTTCTGAAAAAAGTTTCTAATGTATAGGTTATAGATCTGCAGGTGTCATTTAAAACAGAATTACAACAAGCAGTGTTATAGTTAGCAATAATTAGCAGGAAATAGGAGTAAGAAGTTCATCTTTTAAAAGCATCAAAAAAATTTCTCTTTCACTTCTCATGTATCTGACATCTCCACAAGTATGCCTTTGGAAAGCTGAGTTGTTGTTTTTTTTAAAAAGGAGAGTCTTAAACAAGCTTTCTTATAAGGAAGGACTAATTGGATTGACCCAGCTTTCTATGGTTGCCCATTGAATAACTTGTAAAATCATTGACACAAAAGTGAATTGATACTTAATTTTGTCACAAAAGTTGACATTAAAAATATATTTACAGTTAGCTTTCTAATTCATACTCTTTCAAGTGTCCTCTCCTACAAGGACAGGCTGAGGGAGCTGGGATTGTTCAGCCTGGAGAAGAGAAGGTTCGGGGGAACATACTAGTGACTTTCCAGTACCTAAAGGGAACTTACAAGAAGGCTGGAGAAGGCCTGTTTGCAAAGGCCTGTAGTGAAAGGACAAGGGGCAATAGTTTTAAATTGGAGAAGAGTAGATTTAAACTGGATATTAGAAAAAAGTTCCTCACCACGCGGGTGGTGGAACACTGGAACAGGTTGCCCAGGGAGGTGGTTGAGTTCCCATCCCTGGAGGCATTCAAGGTGAGGCTTGACAGCGCTCTGGGCAACCTGATCTAGTTGGGGATGTCCCTGCCCACTGCAGGGGGGTTGGACTAGATGACCTCCAGAGGTCCCTTCCAACCCAAACCATTCTATGATTCTATGATTCCAAGTGTTTCCAATATTTCAGCTCCCATTCTATCAGATAAGTATTTGTTGGGAGAGTGGCTTTCACTGGACTGAGGCATCAACTTATTCTGCAGTTTCCATACTGACACCTGCAATTAGGAATTGTGCCTAGCAGAAATCACTCCATGTTAAAAATACTATCTTCTTGCAAGCTTTTACATAGATGTCTTCACTTAGGTTTGACTATGTTGGGAACCAGCCGATCTTTAACATTTCATATATCAGAGTATCACAGTATGTCAGGGGTTGGAAGGGACCTAGAAAGATCATCTAGTCCAACCCCCCTGCCAGAGTAGGATCACCTAGACAAGCTCACACAGGAATGTGTCCAGGTGGCTCTGGAATATCTCCAGAGAAGGAGACTCCACAGCCCTCCTGGGCAGCCTGTTCCAGTGCTCCGTCACCCTTACTGTAAAGAAGTTCCTCCTCGTGTTAATACTAAACCACCTGTGGTCCAACTGGCTCCCACTCCCTCTTGTCCTAACATTGGATGGCATTGAGAAGAGCCTGGCTCTCTCCTCCTGACATTCACCCTTAACATATTTGTAGACATTAATGAGGTCCCCTCTCAGTCTCCTCTTCTCCAGGCTGAAGAGACCCAGCTCTCTCAGCCTGTCCTCATAGGGCAGATACTCCACTCCTTTAATGATCTTGGCGGCCCTGTGCTGGACTCTCTCCAGCAACTCCCTATAGTTCTTGAGCTGGGGGGCCCAGAACTGGACACAGTATTCCAGGTGGGGCCTAACCAGGGCAGAGAGTAGAGGGGGAGAATAACCTCTCTCGATCTGCTGGCCACGCTCCTCTTAATGCATCCTAGGATGCCATTGGCC
>VWZO01011408.1:18586-32509 GCA_013396975.1 Bucco capensis | reverse complement strand
CTGATGGAGCAGGTCCAGAGGAGGGCCACAAAAATGATCAGGGGGCTGGAACACCTCTCCTATGAGGACAGGCTGAAGGAGCTGGGATTGTTCAGCCTGGAGAAGAGAAGACTTCGGGGGGACCTAATAGTGACTTTCCAGTACTTAAAGGGAACTTATAAGAAGGCTGCAGAGGGCCTGTTTGCAAAGGCCTGCAGTGAAAGGACAAGGGGCAATGGTTTTAAACTGGAGAGGAGGAGATTTAAATTGGACATTAGGAAGAAGTTCCTCACCACAAGGGTGGTGGAACACTGGAACAGGTTGCCCAGGGAGGTGGTTGAGTTCCCATCCCTGGAGGCATTCAAGGTGAGGCTTGCCAGGGCTCTGGGCAAGCTGCTCTAGTTGGGGATGTCCCTGCCCACTGCAGGGGGGTTGGACTAGATGAGCTCCAGAGGTCCCTTCCAACCTTAACCATTCTATGATTCTATGATTAATATTTTCCTGAAACAAAAGTCCACTTTGGAATCAATTCAAACCTAAAAAGTTTTAACTGTCTTTTATCAATTGTTAGGAAAAAATGGGGGGGAAAAAAAAAAAAAAAGAGACACTGAGGTTTTGCTTCCCTGACAATCACAGATGTCACACATGAAACTGTGTTCAACTTTCCTTTCACTGAAGTATTCAGAAAAAGAGGATTTCTACTTTTNTCCAACCTTAACCATTCTATGATTCTATGATTAATATTTTCCTGAAACAAAAGTCCACTTTGGAATCAATTCAAACCTAAAAAGTTTTAACTGTCTTTTATCAATTGTTAGGAAAAAATGGGGGGGAAAAAAAAAAAAAAAGAGACACTGAGGTTTTGCTTCCCTGACAATCACAGATGTCACACATGAAACTGTGTTCAACTTTCCTTTCACTGAAGTATTCAGAAAAAGAGGATTTCTACTTTTTCCTCTCTCAGAGCTCAAAAATAAAGTAAAATGAGAAGTATTTTCTACAAATTGCTTAGGTTCAGAATTTATTCAAGCTTTTATCTTGATGAAAAGAGCTATAATTGCAAATGTCAGTATGAACAAAAAAAAAATCAGTTCAAATGGTTTTACATTTTGTATAGTTGTCTTACTGATCAAACAGTTCTGAATGCTCACAGGAAGCTTATTCTCTCTGTAGGTAACAGTGATAGCAAGGATACACATTCATAAAATATATGCCAAAAATATTTAAGCTCAACAGGGAAATGTATTTGAATAGAAAAAAAATGAGGAAAAGACTATCAGTTCTGGTTTTCTCTTATTTTGTGACTTCAGCTTTTGTATCTGCACACTGGCATTGGCACACTACTAGACAGAGGTTATATAGGCTTTCCTGCAAAAATGTCTTTTTTTTTTTTTTCAAATTATTAAGAACAACTTTTTGACTAAACTAAGAATTCCTTTTTCTCTATTATTCCCCTCATATTTATTCTCCTGTAATTTCTAAAGAAATACTAACAGATCTTGAAAGAATTAATTTATATTGCCACTGCCTTTATTAGAAAAAGACCTGGTTTATTTATTTGGAAAAGTATGATTTTATATAAGAAATTATTTAAGCAATACTTAATCTCTATCTTTTGTTGTAGGGTGTTTGGAGTAATGCTGGCTAAGTGTTCCCCTGCATGAATTCCTCCTCTAAACCAGATGGCACTATTTTACTTTACACCCATAACCTTTAAATTCAGTAGCTTTATTCAAGGCACTCTATTTATCATACTCTGAAGGTATGAAAAGCTAAATAAAATGCATGCTAGTTCTTTATTTTTAAATGGCTTAATTATTAACTTGAAAGGACCTTTTATGTTCAAAGACTCTGAAAGTTTGTAAGGATCCTTTCTTGTGAAAATCATCTTCTTGAAAACAGAGATCATGTCTGGAGAGTCATTTAATTTACATATCTAATCCTGGACTCAGACACAACACATCAACTAAGTGCATCCACATCATTACTTTAGTAGGTACCTGACCCATTAGTATTGCCAAAGAACAGAAAGGATTGTGGTAAGCTGAAAAAAATTGTTCCACTGCGCATCAGGTGGACAGAAATATCCTTGCTGAAGAAGCACAAATTTATACCAAGATGTAGCAGCAGTGGATTAATCTGGTCGTCGTGGCTAGGCTTCGTGAACAAAGATCCAGGGAGGGCTCCACCTATGCTCCTCCTCAGCGCCTTTTCCAAGCGCGCTGATAAAAAGAGGATAGCAGATAGCACCCTCGAGCCTGCACTATGGATTTTTTTTAGGTGAGACACAGCATGCGCAGAGCTGGACCCACCCTTTAGTCCTAAGGTTCATCTGCCAGGGCCTAGCAAGCTTGGACGCTGGCAGCCAAGTCCTTAGGATGGAGGTTTAACCTCTTAGATGGAAAGCCTTACAGGCCTAAACGAATTCCATCTGCCCGGGTTTGGAATCAGAGTTGACCCTCTCCTAGGATGAGTGCCAGAAGGCTAATGAGCTCATCCTACCCATCCAAGGATTCTAGGAACATGGGTATCACTCCCCACACTTTCCCGTGGGCAATGAGTTTAATGCTCCCTCTGCTGTCAGCACAGTTATCGCACCAGGGGCCACAGGAGACCACAAGTGGGATTAATCTGATGAAAGGTAGGTTAAGAGATATTCCTTACTGGTTTCTATCTAAGACATATTAACTAGCAGTTTAAGTTATCCTTTTTGACCTTCACACTTAAACGGACTGTATGCAGTCATTGTCAGCTATAACCTAAATGTGTCCTTACGAGATATCGTTATTATGAATGGTTATTTAATCTCAGGGCTTGCATATGGCTACACCTCTTCAGGAGATTTAGCCTGTTAATCCCTATTAAGGACTAAGAAATATGACATGGATTCTGTGCAAGTGTGGTCACTAGTACAGGATTAGAATCGTACTAAAAAAGATTGTGTTTGTGCTCATTAAAATTCTTCTTTAGGAGTATATAAAAAACTTTGTGCAATTTCTAGGAAAATCTCCAAAATTTCCAAATCTTTCACATTCATAATAGTAAAAGGATTCAACATAAATTCTATCCTTCTAAATGTAAATGATGTACTTTGGACAGGTACCAAGAAGACATCTGTATCACAAGGAGCTCTAAGCAACTTGATCAAATGGAAGATGATCTTTAAAAGATCCTTTCCAATCCAAACCACTATATGATTCTAAGTTAGTGAAAAAACACATTTTTCTCCTAACATTCTGAGCATGAAAATGGGAGATACATGCATCCCATATCATACCATTGTATTTGTTAGGAAATTACTAGAATACTAAAAAAAAACCTACTATCCCTCATTGCCTAACTTGTCCTTTGAAAAGGTCCTTTAAAAAAACCCAGATACAGGATGAGTCCATCTGCTTTGTAATAAGTCTAGTGTCCTCTGAAGTCTCCTTGATCTGTTCAGACTTCCTCTTAGATAGTACAGATGAGGATCATTGATACTCAATGTCTTTACAAAAGAAAAATATCAGTCTTCTTATATGCTAATTCACTCCTCAGTGCATGACAACACATTGTAAAAGGCAACAAGTCTGCTGAAATGACTTAACAGAGAAAACAGAAGTCTCATTTTGAGTACAAATGAACAAAATCTTTTAGTGTCCAGAAGCACTTATCCATACCCATCAAAGCTCAGTTAACGTCTTTATTTGTTCCCAAAAAATAACACATTCCAGCTATCTCCCAGTGCTTCACCCAGGTGGCCAAGAAGGCCAATGGCATCACAGAATCACAAAATCACAGAATATTCATGGTTGGAAAGGACCTCTCAAATCACTGAGTCCAGCCAAAAAACAAAACAAAAAACACACAACACCTGCCCTCACTAGAGCATGTCCTGGAGCACCATGTCTACATGTTTCTTAAACACCTGCAGGGATGGTGACTCAACCACCTCCCTGGGAAGGCTGTTGCAGTGCCTCACCACTCTTTCAATAAAGAATTTCTTCCTAATATCTAATCTAAACCCTCCCTGTCACAACTTCATACTATTCCCTCTGGTTCTGTCATTAGTTACTAAAGAGAAGAGGCCAACACCCACCTCTCTACGACCTCCTTTCAGATAGTTATAGAGGGCTATGAGGTCCCCTCTCAGCATCCTCTTCTCTAAACTAAACATGCCCAGCTCCCTCAGCCTGGCTTGTATCAGGAATAGTGTGGTCAGCAGGAACAGGGAGGGGATCTTGCCCCTGTACTNCCTGGCTTGTATCAGGAATAGTGTGGCCAGCAGGAACAGGGAGGTGATCTTGCCCCTGTACTTGATGCTGGTGAGGCCACACCTTGAATAATGTGTGCAGTTCTGGGCACCGCAGTATAGGTGCTGGAGAGGGTGCAGAGAAGGGCAGTTAGGCTGATCAGGGGTCTGGAGAACAGGACTTATAAGAGGCTCAGGGAGCTGGGGCTGTTTAGCCTGGGGAAGAGGAGGCTGAGGTGAGACCTTATTGTTCTCTTCAACTATCTGAAAGGAGGTTGTAGAGGGGCAGGTGTTGGTCTCTTCTCCCTTGTGACTAGTACTAGGACTAGAGGGGATGGGTTCAAGTTGTACGAGGGCAGGTTTAGGTTAGATACTAGGAAAAAATTCTTCGTCAAGAGAGTGGTGCGGTGTTGGAACAGGCTGCCCAGGGAGGGGGTGGAGTCACCATCCCTGGATGTTTTCAAGAAATGGGTAGATGTGGCACTTTGGGGGATGGTTTAGGGATAGCAGTAGTGTAGAGCTATCGGCTGGGCTTGATGATCTTGAAGGTCCTTTCCAACATGATGATTCTATAATTCTGTGATTCTTCAGAATATTTTCATTCTGACAGTAGAATTCAAAGTCTTGCTCAGGACTCAGAGACAAGGTGGGTACAGGCTGTGTCCACAATGATCAATGCATTTGCCCCAGTAGAGTGATATAGCTTGGCTCACATCTGTATTGTTAAAAGTTAGTTCTCTAAAGAATCCTGCACACAATGCAGTGCTTGACCAAGCTGCACTTCTGGTGGTGGCCCTGCATGCACTCTGTGGTGTGCTAAGGACTTAAGACATAATAATTATCCTTTTGTGTTCACTTCAGTATGCCTGAAGAATGTAAAGACAGCACTGTAATCCAGTGGTATTTGTGAAACACAGAACTCAATAGAACAATGGACTTTGTGACTTCCTAGCAAAAGATGCCAGTAAACTTATCCTGGAATGGGTAAGTCATGCTATTAGCTGAATCCCATCTCTTGTGTAGATTGTATGTACTAAGCTTCTCTGGCTTGATGAAGACTGTTTCTATGCATATACACTTTAGATTGAGGATGTTTTCCAGGCAGGGAATATTTTCTGTAACCAGGCAAACTCTGACCAGGGTTCAGGCCTCTTATGGGCTACCAGCTGCATTCATCTGTGTACAAACACAGAAACTTACTAATTTGTTGTCCTGCTCTTTATCCTGTTTGGTTTTGTTTGTTTGTTTTTTGTGTAGGGTTTTTTTGGTGTTTTTTGTTGTCAGGGTTTTTGTTTGGTTGGTTGGGGGGTTTTTTGTGTTTGTTGTTGTTGGGTTTTTTTAATTTATTCTTTCTGAAAGGTCCTACATTTCCATGTCAATGCAGAAGCAAATAAGGGAAATAAACCTCCTATCCTAGGCATGAGTTAACATCCACAGATGCAGTGAAAATATTCCTGTCCATCTCCATGATTTATTCAGCCTTTTCCTTTCAGTTTGGTGGTAGATCTTTCTATCAAAGCTGGCTCATTTAGAAATGGTCTGAGATAGAGCATTTCAGTTTAAATAGATCAATCACTCTAAAGGATGATGTATCAAATCTATTAGAAAAATAAAATTGAAGAGAACAAAAAGACCACTATTACTATCATGAAAGACATTAGGGGAGAATTTGGTATTTACCTAACTGATACATTTCTACTATAGTATATTTTCTAAAAAAAGGATGTAGATATTCTCCTCTGTATTCTGAGTACAAACTTTGCTTTGTCCCAGTGATCACTTTGGGAAAAAAACTGAACAAAAGAAATTCTTTACTTGATGGTGGTGGGGCACTGGAACAGGTTTCACACAGAGATTGTGAATGCTCCCTCCCTGGAAGTGTTCAAGGCCAGACTGAAAGAGGCTTTCAGCAGGAAGGTGTCCCTGCCCATGGCAGAGGATGCTGGAACTGTATACCCTCTTCCAAACAAACCATTCTATGATTCTGTGAAATAATATTTTTCCTGAGTATCAGCAAACTCTCAGATTTAAAGCTTTTCCTAGGAAGGGCTCAGAATGCAAAAATATTTTCATTATTTTTCTTATTTCACAGTAACTTGTGAGAAATTACAGACTTGCATGTCCACAAATCTTCCAATAAATTTATTTCTCATCTGCCTATTTGAAAAAGTTGACATAATTCTTTCTTTTTCAAAAGCAATAAACAAATAGTGGTGCATGTGTTTATATGTTCATTTAAAAACATATATACATATAACATACACACCCTTCCCCCCCCCTTTGAATGCTTCTATTTCCTTAATTTTCCATAGACTTTGGGACACACAGAAATAAAAAGCCACTTTTTCATCTTATAATTTATATCTTACAATCTTATAATATTTGTGACCTCACAGGCTGTCCTTCTCTCTTTCTTATATGAAGAACCAGATGAAAGAAAAAAGAAAATGTACACAAAAGTGGAAGGGAAGAAGATAACAAAAGAGAAGCAGAAAAATAAAACAGCAAGGATGGTAATGAAGAGAAAAAATCTAGGCAGAAAAGAGAAGAAAATTCAGAGATACATAAGACAGGAAATGAAGTAAAAGTTAAATAATAATCAACTGGAAAGAAATGAGAATGATTATAAAATACAACAGGAATGGTGAGTGGCAGGCATTGTCCTAAAAGAAAGAATATGTCCATATTTTTGAAGTAAGATTAGAAGTAAAATGAGGACAACTTGACTGCAGCCAATCTTGGAAATAATTGCCTGAAGTTTTTTGGTGCTTCCATCCCTAACATTCAGTTATTCTTCTTTGATAGTTTTCCACAGATGGAACGGACGATACAGTATTTCAGAAGCCAATAAAGTACTATATGGCCAGAAATAAGCTATCTTAACTAGTGCAGGAAATCCTGATGCAATTATGAAAATGACACATCATTAACATTATTCTTCTTTTCTGAAGTGGTCATAGCTGCAAACAGCTTATGATTACCCAAAAGTAGCTAGTCTTCAAAAGAAAGGGCAAAAGTATTTTTAAGAAGTCACTTGAATGCTAATTGCACCTTTTACCATCACCCTTTTCCTAGCTCAGAAGGGTTATTTCCTCCTTTCTCACCTCATTTATATTCCACGGTATATTGTTCATTGATTACAATCAGGAAAAAAACCTCACAATGAAATGAATTATAAGTTTTCTTCACAAAGGCCTCTAGACTTGCAGTAAAAGTTGCAAATAATATCCCTAAGGTTTCTGAGATACAGCATGGCAGAAAATTACTTCAGATTGCCTAATTTGGAAACATTAACATAATGGCAGACAATCAATAGGCTCTAATAATTACAGCAAAACCACACAATTCCCACAAGTAAACATGTGCTTTATGTGGTATACAAATTGCTATCCTGTAAAATGCATAATTACATTCTCTGTAAAGCAATTCATCAGAAAGTTCAACTATCTTCTTATGTTCTTGAGGGTATTTTCAAAATTTCATTCTACAATACCAGCAGTAACAGTTAAAACAAGGTTTGAGAGCAAACAATAGCAAGCAGGAGCCGTGACAGTACTCTGTTCAGGTATCTGAATGCAATAAACAAACATCACAAGAACAGAATTCCTAGACTCTATCCGTAACTAACAGGAAAAGGAAAAAAAAAAACATTTTAGAAGCAATGATTGGGCTTTGCAATAGGAGGAATTCCCTCTGCACTCAGCATTGATGGATGGCTTGAGGAGATGTCTCCTGAGTGAAGGGAAGATGGTTTCCTGTACCATTAAAAACCATTGAAAGATCTAGAAATACCTTTCTGGGAACAACCTTTCAGTGTCAGAGACGAGATCTAGCTTTTTTTCTTCGAATGTAAATTCTTTGTTTCTCTAGTATTCTTCTCATAGGCATTGAGAACATTCTCAGTGGCTTTATGTACTATGAACTTTTACTATATATTATAAAAATACTCCTGGAACAGTCTAGCGACAATAAAAAGACTTACTCACTGCAATACCTCTAATTTTGATGAATTGCAGTTCATGAACAGTTACAATGAAGCTAAAAATAGAGTGCTATGCTTTATCCTTAGTATGTGAACTGAAAGCAGAAGCACTTCTGTACTTAGACATTTGAGCTTGACTACATATGGAGCAGCTGAGGTTTCAGAGCCAACAGGAGTACCACAGACATGATATTTGTTCTAAGGCAACTGCAAGAAAAATGTAGGCAACAGAACAAAGGTCTCTATGTAACCTTTGTTGATCTCACCAAGGCTTTTGATACTGTGAGCAGAAATGGTCTATGGCAGATTTTGGAACGTATTAGGTTGTCCCCCCAAAGTTTCTTAAAATGTTTATCCTATTACATGAGAATCAGCATGGCCAAGTCAGATNGGGTCATCTATCGCCACCACCTACGTCTCTTGGAGCGCTTCCATCAGCGCTGTCTCCGTACAATCCTAAACATCCACTGGACAGATTATGTAACTAATACCTCTGTCCTAGAATGTGCAGCAATTTCAAGCCTTGAGACCATGCTGCTGAGAACACAGCTGCGTTGGGCAGGGCACGTCTCCAGGATGAAGAATTACCGCCTCCCCAAAATTATACTCTATGGTGAACTTTCCAATGGCTGTCGCAAGAGAGGAGCCCCGAAAAGGAGATACAAGGACTCCCTGAAACAATAGCTCAGCCTTGGACATACTGATCACCTTAACTGGTCTACTCTAGCCTCCAATCGGGAGGTCAGGAGACACACTATTTTTAATGCTGCGGATGTTTTTGAAAGGGCACACAGGATCACTCTTGAGGAGAAAAGACAGCATAGAAAGAATCGTGTCTTGCAGGTTATACCTCCTGGGGAGTCCTTCTGCTGTGCCTTTTGCAACCGCTCTTGTCTGTCCCAAATTGGCCTTTTCAGCCATCAGCGCGCTTGTAAAAAGTGCTGATGAAAAGCATGGATGGAGCTCTCCCTGGATCTTCGTTCGTGAAGCCTAGCCATGATGATGACATTTGGAGCATATTAAGAAAGGAGATCTAGGAAAATAATAAGGATTTTGGCTTACAAGAGAATACTACAGAACTGTTTCTTGCAAGCTGGGATGAAACCCTCTAAATGTATAAGACTATTCACAGGTTAAATATTTTTGTATAGCCACGACCCATGCATCCAACCTGGAGGCTTTCTCCTAAATATAATTATGCATCTATCACAACATAATTAGTTTTACATATGCTAAATAGTCCTTTTTTAAAGGACAGATAAGTTAAAGTACAAACAAATATGTATTACATCTGATTTAGGTGAGCAAATCTGAGGTTGAACACTACAGCAATTTCCCAATATTACAACTGATCACATAGTTTTGCTTTGATCACTTTTCTGCAACACTTTTTTATAGCTTCAATTATTTGATCTAGTAACAACTCTCATCAGGATTCCCCAGTCTGCACTATTTTAAGCTCTGTCTTGACCTCAGCAAGTGGGCTACCTTAATCCTAAGAATTTCCTAATCTTAAAAGTTCTCAGGTTTGCAATTGTAAAATCACATAAAAATAAACAACGTGCTCATTACTGAATGAAAAAAATAAGGAAACACCCTAGAAACATAACCTTTTGACTATACTTAACCCTTACCGATTATGAAGAAGACTGGAACCTTCAGATTCATATCATGGCAACTATTTGAACTAATATATTATAAATTCAAGGAATGGTTTTGTTTGTTCATTTGTTTTAATGTGAACCACTAATGGCAGAAGAAACACAATTATACCAGAAACTATGAAACTAGCAGGGATTCTGGACTTGGCTCCTACACAGGCAATGATCTTTAAGAGTTACAGACTATCTGTTTCTCAGCAATCCAGTCCATGGGCCCCGCCTCACACCTATTTCTCCTCTGCTCTGGATTCTTCACTTGGTATCTTCTTTACTCAATCTCCGCAACTGCTTCACTGCTTCCTGTCCCTCTCTGTTCCTTCCCTCCATGCTTCTCTCTCCTACTGTCATTCACCTTCTAGTGTGATAGTGGTGCTCTTCTGTCCCCTTATTGCCCATATATTTTATTCCCTGTTGTCCCTTTTTCCTTTCCTATTCTTCCTCTCTGCCCTTTTTCCCCATTTCCCTAGTGTTTTTGGTTTTGGCTTTTTGTTTTGTTGGTTTTTTTTCCCTGTTACTTCTTTCTTCTCTTGTTCTCTTTGTGGTTGTCCTGGTTTGGGTTAAAACTGAACAAGTAATTTTACTTTTCAAATGAAGCTGCTCTAATTAACTGCACTTTCTGAAGTTTGTTTTTCACAGATAAGACCCAGTGTTTTGGAATTATGGCCAAGGAGTGGAATAAGTGGAATGCGTCAAGGTCACTGTTAGATCTTGTGACCCACAAAGTGGGTGCAGAACAAAGGCCTACACCTTTAGGGAGCAGTGGACAGCTCAGGTGACCCTAAAGAGACCTACTAAGTATTCCACACCATTAAGCGTCATAGCCATTATAAAATGAGGGGTCGGTTCCCCTCCTTCCTTTTTCTCCTTCCTTTGATGGCCAACATCTGAGGAGGACTCTGCTAATCATCTCTTCGATCCAGATTGAAGTTTCCAGATTCCAGCTCCTCCTGCCAAGGCTGCAGCCTGGTGCTGAGCCTACTCAGTAGTGACATAGTTACCAAAAGGGGATTTGGGGTTCAATTTTAACTCTGTATATACTTGTAAATATTTTATTTCTATTATTTTATTAAAGTAGTTTTAGTTTTATTTTCCAATCCATAAGTCTTCTCAGCTCTCTATTGCCAATTTTTCCTTCCTTTTCGAGGGTTGGGGCAGGGAAAGGGAGTAATAGAGAGTGACTGTCACTTGGTTAGGGGGTCGCCTCAGCCCCTAACCCACAACAGTGCTTCCTGCTGAAATCCCTGACTTTTATTTCCAGTTGTCCTCCTTTACTCTCTGAGCTGACATCATAGTATTGCTAGGAGAAAGTGAAGGTCTGCATGTGAAGTCCATGTCATTATAAAAGCGTGGCACACGCAACCTATCATGGTGACGCTATGAAGAACTGAAGCACACCCAGGACACATTTATTTTGGCAATAACCAAACTGAAACAAAATTGTATTGTACATGTGTATACAGCGGTCTTTCAAACTGGAATGAATTTTTATGAAGTTGCAAATCACAAAGGCATTAGCATGAGGAAAACTTGTGCAAAATTAAGTCACTGCTCCAGCATATTCAAGTGTGAAGCTTACCAGGACATTGCTGTGTATTTCAACGGATAGTCTCTCCCACTGCAGAAAATTTTGATTAATAGAAAGGAGAAACAGCTCCAATATTAAAAAAAGACATTGTAATTGGAAAATGTAATCCCAAATAGTTCAACTTTGACAAGCCCTTGACAGAATGTTTTTTAAAAGGGAAAAAAAAATATTGCAGCCATAGATATACTTAACATCTCAAACCATAATAAGCAAACACAAACTTACTTGTCAACAAACTTTATACTCATTGAAGTTCAGCTAAATGCTTCAGCACATTCAAGTAAAATCATGATGACAATAGAAGATAAGAACTAGATAGTATAAGAGACAGCGGTTCTTACCTGATAAATGGGTGAGGACAAACCACCATCCAGAGCATAACCTGGTCTAGTATAGTACACTCTGCTAAGGCTTTCACAGAAGTTGGACGTGGACAGAGATATGCCTAATCTTCTGTTTGTATGTCTTTTTATAGGAATTTATCTGATTCTGTTTGTAGTATCATTTTTCCTCTTCTCACTGTCTTTCCTGACTACTCAATTTATCTCTTAAAAACCATAATAATAATAATAACAAAACCAAAAAGCACCAATAATACTTAGCTTTTACACACCCTGCTGTTCTTACTGCGGAGAAATTCCATTTGAACTCAATGGGAGCTTTGTCTGAGCAAGCACTACAGGATTCTCTCTTTGGTATATAAAGAACAATTCACCACAGCATCTTCATGCTATTTCAAAAAATTAAAAATAGTTTACACAAAGCTACTCACAATGAATGCTATTTAACAGACCACTGTTATTACTAAGAATATATTGGTAATCTTGGAGGTGGTGGCAGCAGGAGCATTTGATTATTCTATTTTTATGATTAACCTCAGTAGGGAATATTTTGCTTTATTTCCTGGGCATGTCTATTTTACAGAATCTTTATAAGTTAAAAAGATGGTTACTGAATAGTGATCTCTATAGGTTTATTCTTCAAAGCACAGTAAAATTTATTTAATCACAGCTTCAAAATATCATACAATAAAACTAATTTAATTACATTTAGCAATGGCCACTAGTGTCATTAAAATGCTGATGGAGCTTATAATTATTAAATTGCTTAATGATTGTTAACAGAAATTAATGACAAAATAAAGCTTAAGCAGAAAGTAGAAATGTCTTCAGGTAATTTTTCTTAGTGGCAGCTTCACATGATATAGTTTCTTTGCAGTATTCAGAAAAACAAGGCAGATTACAGTTTGAGGCAAGAGGATATAAAAGAGAAGAATGCAGTTGGACATGTAGCCAATTCATTGTCTCCTCTTAAAATATTTAAATATAGCCAATATTGTCAACAAACTTTATATAACAAACTTTCATTGTTCTGAATCTCTTAGAATTTTTATTTTCAGATTGTCTGCCAAATATTGAAAAATTGAATGTGTACCTAGAACTGTCAAAGAAAACCAATTCACAAGAAATATTTTTCTGGCAATACTTGTGTAGCAGTGTCATAATATCAGCATCTGTATGAACATCATCACAACGAAGAATAAAAATGAGACCTCAGAGATAGAGCTAAAGACTACTCTGTATTATTTAACAAAAATCTAATAAATGCAGATACTGATTGTAAGATCCATTCCCATGGCCAGAAGCAAAAGGAATTCAGCTATATGGTTATGAGAAAAGGAGAGCTATAATCTTTGTGTCTTCCTTATATCTTGCGGTATGTACAGGAAAATCACAAAATACGCTCATTTTTCAAGCTAAAATATTAATGGAGATGAACTGACTGACAAAAGTTAAGCTAGAGTATAAGGTGAGAAAATTGGGTGTTTAAGAAACAAGAAATAGTTGACTCAAATAAAATGCAGCATTTGCACACACAGTTTGCAACGTATTCAAAAGATGCTCTTCATTATAAAACTTCAAAAAGTAACTGTCGTCATTTGGCCAAATGTAAAGCAGCCTCCACTATCCTCACATTTTGGCAGCTATTCTGTGGCTGTGGGAGTGTCAGGCAGAGAGCAATGTGAGAGGCTTCAGATCAGAAACAGACAGTAGCAATGAGCATGACTGCAGTCGTTCACCGTGTTAGCAGCGAGGAATTCCCTGAGCTATTATTAGGGGGAGTTTCAGAGCCAGCAGGCAGCCAGAAAACTTCTCCTGGAGGCTTATGAATAGTGACAAGGAAGGAAAAGCAAAGGACCAAAGCAAATGAAAGCCAAGCCACCTTGACTGGTTTTGGTTCTTCTCAGGTAACTACACTGACTCCATGGCTTCTCTAATTCTCTGGCAGGATATATTTGGGTCCTTTTAGGAGAGCATATTCCAAACGTACATTATTCTCAACTAGAAAGAGAGTGGAAAGCACAACCTTGTCAGACATAAGCAATCATCAGCACTGTAATGGCTGGCACATGGCTTTTCACAGAATCATAGAATCCTAGAATGGCCAGGTTGGAAGGGACCCTAAAGATCATCTAGTTCCAACC
>VWZO01011406.1:4194-25325 GCA_013396975.1 Bucco capensis | reverse complement strand
CAGAAGAGAGTCACCTACTACAATAACCTTCCCTTAGGAAGTCCTAAGGCATCCATTTCTCTTCTGTTCTACTTACTAACATAAGTAGTGTGCTGGACTTGTGAATCGTGTGTGGTCTTTAACTTTCAGCCAAAGGCAAGGAGTCAGTGCTATTAGCAAAGACATTTTTGCAAAGATGACTGGACTGCTAGCAGGAAACTTTGCAGTATTTAAAGAGACTCAAAGAAATAGGCCTTAGAGTAAGGCAAGAATTCACCACAAGCAGCCACATAGCCAAAAAAAAATGGTAGATCAAATTACTGTGTCTATTTGCAGTGGTAGAGAAATGAAAAGGATGTGATTGAGAGTTTGATAGACTTCTATCATGAATGAGTAATTGTCTTTTCTAATGTAGATTGTAAGGCATCTTTTTTAAGGTATTTGGAGAAATTACATTCTTCATGCATAGAGTTGAGTATTAATATATGTGCACAATTAACAGGTTGGCAATAACAGTATTAAGTAAAAAAAAATTGGTAAGGTGTGCATTTGTGATAGTTCATGATTCTGTGAAAAACTCTCAAATGAGGTTTGTAGAAATGGAGTTCCTTGACTTGGCTGCTTGTTTCTGTACAAGTAATTGTATTACATTACAGCATTAAGGGCTGAATTGACAGGGCGAGGATTATTATTCTTTATCAGCACTGAATTTCATATACTATTTCACTGATTATGGACCTTATTTCCAGAAACTCCAGTTCATAGTTCTTGAGGAAAATACAGTATCTTTAACATTGCAGTGGTTATTTATACAGAGGAATTTATTTTATCTCAGTGTAACTATATTAAGGCAGTAACATGGATTCACTAAGGGCAAATCATGCCTGACCAATCTGGTGGAGTGATCGCAGCAGTTGATGAGGGGAGACCGACTGATGTCATCTACTTGGACTTTTGTAAGGCCTTCGATACGTTTCCTCATGACATCCTCATCTCCAAACTGGAGAGATGTGGATTTGATGAGTGGACCGTTCGATGGATAAGAAGTTGGCTGGAAGGACGCTATCAGAGAGTCGTGGTCAATGGCTCTTTGTCGAGGTGGAGAGCAGTGACGAGTGGGGTCCCTCAGGGCTCTGTCTTCAGACTGGTGCTCTTCAACATCTTCATTAACGACCTGGACATAGGTATCGAATGCACCCTCAGCAAGTTTGCAGATGACACGAAGCTGAGTGGTGTGGTTGATANAGCTGAAGGAGGGGAAATTTAGATTGGAGATTATGAGGAAGTTCTTTACCCGGAGAGTGGTTAGGCACTGGCACAGGTTGCCCAGAGAGGTTGTGGATGCTCCATCCCTGGCAGTGTTCAAGGCCAGGCTGGATGCGGTCCTGGGTGACCTGGTCTAGTGATTGGCATCCCTGCTCAGTGCGGGGAGGTTGGAACTAGATGATCTTTAGGGTCCCTTCCAACCTGGCCGTTCTATGATATATGATTCTATTCGTTTATTAAGATTTACTTTGACCTATATTTATGTGTCAAATAGTTAACAAAGTAACAGAGAAATGGAAAAAAAAAAAAGACACAGAATGGGAAACATTGTATTTCCCTAATTGTTAGAGTCCATGAAACTGTTGTAGTTATCAAAAGCTGTATTTTTAATGCTTTGAGGCATTTTGATGGCATACTAGTGCTGCATCTAATAGAAACTTGTGATTTCTTCCAGATTTGTTTTGCAGCTGGGGTAAGCTTGAAAATGTCTGCTATCTGTTGTCATTATCTGGTAAATTGCATGTGGTGACTGACCTCTTAAGAAGCAGTCATTTTAATTGTGTCCTCCCTAGTAAAGCTCTGTTACAGTCTGTCTGTAGTGGGAGTCACTAGCAGTTTGGGGCTATCAGTGCTATAAATTGTCACCTGTCTGGGCACAGTTCCCTTTCTAAGCCACTATGGATGTTGTAATTACTCCTCTAAAACTTTTCTTATCTAGTTAGATTTTAGAGCTTAACCCTCTCCTGTGGCCATGAATATCTCAGTTTTGGTTGTGAGTTGTGTTAAGGGGCTGGCAATGGATGAAAACTTGCTAACATCTTTAAAGATATTGGTTGTAATCCAACCAGCGTGTCAGGACCTTATCGCACAGGTGTTTAAAAAAGAAAGCAGAAATGCCCCACTCATTTTCTGCATATAATTCTGCTTTAGATTTGCTTTGTGTAATCAACTCGGGATTTGGCACCTCTGTTTTCCCTTTCACCCTGCTATAGAAGTCTTCAGTGCCTTTTCCTCCTCTGTTACCTTACTCCCTTTTTTGTTTTTCTGTTAGTATGTGATGTTTTAAGGAAAAACAATTAGATCTCCTCTCGTCTTGGAATGGCTTAGATTTTATCCCAGAACGCTTTTTCATCAGACTTTATAATCTGCATATGGTAGCAATTTGGGAGTTGTTCCGGTTTTTAAACTGTAATGTATCGGCATTTTTGGTAACTTTTCGGGAATTTTCTCTGTTAACTATCAAAAGATGCAACATGGAGATCAACTAATTTTTCCTCTCACAGAAGCAACCATGGGGTGCATTAAAAGCAAGGAAGATAAAGGTCCAGCCATGAAATACAGAACTGAGACTACTCCAGAACCTGTTATTTCCCACGTCAGCCATTATGGTTCAGACTCCAGCCAAGCAACACAGTCACCATCAATAAAAGGATCAGCAGTTAATTTTAATAGTCATTCCATGACTCCTTTTGGAGGACCCTCAGGAATGACACCCTTTGGAGGAGCATCATCTTCATTTTCAGCTGTGCCAAGTCCATATCCTAGTACTTTAATGGGTAAGTGTTACATAAAATAATGCTATTATTACTATTATTGTTGTTAGTATTATTATTACTATTAAAGCTTGACAATAGTATTCAAAAAAATAGTATGATCCCTTGCCACACTGTTATTGTTTGAGTGAGAGAATGAGACTTGTGGATTGGAAAAAACAAAATAACTTTTAACTAGTTCAATGAAAAACAGCAACAATAGACAATATATGCAAATATAGATACAGATCCAGCACCGAAATCCAAGCCTCCCCCTCTCCCTTCTGGCCACTATGTTACTGTAGCAGACAGGAGTTGGACTTGGGGGGACGGGAAGCTGGATCCCAGAAGCTGGACTCAGGAGCGAAAAGCAGCAAAGCTGGGCCCAAAGCAGAATTGCAAGGGGAAAGAAGAAGATTGGGTAGAGGGAACTGCCCCTTAGATTTATATTGAGCATGACATGAGTGGAATACTCATATGGTCAGTTTGGGGTCACCTGTCTTGCCTGTTCCTTTCCTGTAGGTGCAGACTTTTACCCTGCACCCCCCTTCCCAGTAGAGTCACAAAGGAAAAAAAAAAATTCAGCAGTGACCGTTGTTTACATACCAGTCCTGGCAGTAACCCAAACATTAGGCATCATCACTACTAAAAGCTTGCCAGCTTCAGAAATGCATTTACTTAAAGGAGCCTCGGCTGGGAAACAAAGCCACCTTAGCAAAATCAGTTCCACTCCAGCCCAAACCAGGAAACATACAGAAATAAATTGCAAATTTAAAATAAACTGACTTTTAGGGATTTCTTATTTTCAATATGTTTACTGTTCAGATAATAATTCAGTCCATATTAACTAGTGATGGGGACTTGAGGATTGGGTGTTTTGGCTTTTGTATTTTAAAGGTTATTTTAGGATCACAGAGAAGTTTAAGACTTACTAAAGGCAATAAAGGGAATGGTTGGTAAAACTTGTGTTAGAAGTTCTCAGCTGTTGAAGGGGTGCTCATGGGATAATGGCTTTAAATTTCTGGAGGGTGGTGCAAAATGAGAGAGACAGAGGAAATAGTGATTCATTCTAAAAGCTTTGCACAGACACTTCACAAAACATGGTAAATAGTTCCTTATTAGTTGATTTCTAGGTTTTCCACAAACCTCTGATGTTAATACAATTCCCAACCTTAAATGTTTGCTTTGTTACAGTGACATTTAAAAATCTTTTAAACACAATAAAATTGAGATCCATGAAAATCCTCTGCAGCCTTGACATTAAGCAATTCAGGAAACCAGTTATGAATTGTTAGGTAGTGATCATGTCCTGTTGCCTTTTTGGGAATTCATTAAAAAAAAACAAATAATTAAAGTGAGCATCTGTTCTGTCTCAAAATTCTGGAGTCAGCTCTGAATTCCTGTTTTGGATAAACATATGCAGAAATGAAATAAGAGCAATATTTCTTTTTGTTCACTGGCTCCACTAAGAAAAGTTATCACACTTAAAAAATCTTCATCTGCTCCAAGAATCTCTATATATTTCTGTGTTGAGTTTGTGCCTGGTGGGATTTTGGTAGTGAGAGAGGGGATGATTGGCATGGCTCCTCTAAGAAGCTTTGAGAAGCTCCTCCACCTCCAAGTCATATCTGCCTCTGGCCAAGGCTGAGCCAGTGAGCACCTCTACAATAACATATTAAAAAGGTGAAACCTGTTTGTTTTGGGGGCTCTTTTGTTTTGAAGATGAATGGGACATGCTATAGACAACCATGTGGACATTCAGGTCAGAGAGGAAAGGAAAGAGGAAGCACACTGGAGCAGCCATTCCCCTTCAGCCTATTCTGAGATGGCAGGCTGAGCCCTTGCAACCCTTAGAAGTCAAGGGTGGAGAAGAATCCAGTCTGCAGCCTATGGAAGAGCCAATGCTGCAGCAGGGGACTGCTCCTGAAGAAGTCAATGACTCTGAGGGAACACTGTGCTGGAGTGATCCGTTGCTGGGAGGATCACTGCACGCAGAAGGGACCCATGCTGGTGGGAGAAGTTGGTGGAGTTCTGACTGTGATGCAAGGGACACCACATTGCAGCATGGGAGAACTATGAGGAGTTTTCCCCTGAGGATGAAGGAGTGGTAGAAACAACACGGAATTGATAGTCTCAGTCCCATTCCAAGCCCCTCTTTGCTGCTGAAGGGGAGGAGGTAGCAGAGCTAGGCCCAAGAAGAAGGTGCAATGAAGGTGTATTTAAGATCCAGCTGTATTTGTCCCTGTCCCAGTCTGACTCAGGTGGTGAATTGGTGGTGGTTTTGTTAAATAGGCTCAACTTGAGGAAACAAAATCAGTCTTTTGCCTGTGACCATAATTGGTGAGTATGCCCTCCCTGTCCTTTGTCTCAGCCCTCAATCTTTTTGTTGTATTTTCTCTTCCCTATCCCACTGGAGAGGGGTAGGAGAGAGCTTTATTGTCAGATAGGTGGGCTCAAACCATGAGTTTCTTCTTACTAGATCTTTTTCTTTGTTCACTTGGGAATCTCCAGTAGTGCATGCAGGCACTCGTAGGTATTAGCAGGCGTCAGGAATATAGAATCCCCCCTACCCAGGTACTCTACAGATTCTTTGCTGCAGAGACCAGAAAGGATGTTCTTTTGTCTGTCCCTATTTATGCTGGTAGTTAGGCATGTTGGACCAGAGTCAACAGGAGAGACTTCTCTTGAAAAGATGGTCTTGAATCTCATCAGTGTGGATTCAGTTATCAGCAAGCAGGCTTGATTTGGGTGATTCCTCCATCATTTTACAGTCAGGTAGAATGATGCTGCATGTAATTATTCCTCCTCGCTTCATAAAACTGTCTCATGTACAAATACACACACACTTGAAAAAGAATTTTAATTGCACCAGAAATTGTTTGGTACATTCAGTAACAATTTCCAGATCAATCAAAGCTATAAGCTTTCTGTATTTATGATGAATTAAACACTGGATCACAATCTGTGGCCCTTTGTTCTGCAAGAGAGAAGAGATAGGCTTGCCAAACAGAATGTAACCCAGTCTGTCGATGATGTCTGACAAGAAGATGATGTGGCTGTGTCATTGTGGATTGTAGTGCAGCTGAAAAGAGTTGAGCCATCTTTTATCCCTTTAGACCAGAAAAGGAGAAAGAAATTTGAGTTAGCCCTCCTCCAGTATCATACATTCTCAGTCATCAGAAACCTCAAATTCATAGAATATTACTGAAAATCAAAATGGAAAAATAGGCTGCTGTTCTTGTTTCCCCTGAAGCTGTATAAGCATTAGTGCTCTGTAACCATCATGCTGGACAAGAAAGTGAAGTCTTCTCTCCAAAACCAGTCCTAGAGGATGGAAATACTGATGTAATGAAAGGATAACCTTTAGGGGAGATTTTATGACCATAAATAGTTTGAACTGCTAAACTAGATCACCTTGCAGTAATTCACAAAGAAAACAGCTGCAGAAGACCTCAAAAATCATTTAAGCAGTAACTGTTTCAAACATTTTGTGCTGTTGTTCTTCTCAGTGTTTTATTATTCTTTGTCATGAAATAAATAATACTTGTAAGTGATAAAGGTTTTACAGAATCACAGAATCATTAAGGTTGGAAAAGACCTCTAAGATCATCAAGTCCAACCATACCTATCCCTACCATGCCACTAAACCATGTTCCTGAGTAGAACATCACTACGTTTCTTTAACACCTCAAGGGATGGTGACTCCACTATCTAGCTGCTTTTTAGGGTGTCTTTTTATAGGCTTTCCTCTGTCTCAAGAAATGAGCTAATTATTGATCCAGCTTCCACAACAAGATGCAACACAGTTGCTTCTAAATCAAAATTGATGAGTCCTTAAATCAGTTGTTGCAATGTCACTGTTGTATCATATGGGTTCTTTTCTTTTTTCTAAGGTGGTGTTACAGTATTTGTGGCCTTATATGATTATGAAGCTAGAACTACAGATGACCTTTCATTTAAGAAAGGTGAACGGTTCCAGATAATAAATAACACGTAAGTGATGTCATTCACAGCCTTCACCTGGTTGCTGTTGGGAATAAATAGATCTTCTCTCTTCTTGAATCTATTTCAGTGAAGAGTAGATTGATTTTTCTCTTGAATACATGTGTTGTTCAACAGGCGTGAGGTTACTGATCCTGGTAAGACAATAACCTTCAGACTGAGGTCAGAGGGTGTAGCTGTAGAACTGACAGGGGCACTCCCAGGCTTCTCATCCTCAGTTGGTTGTGTGGCATCATTCCACGCTCTGCTGCAGCAAGGCACAGCTACCCTCTTCTGGGCAGCAGGGGTGGAGGCACACATACTGTCCGCTCCCAGGCTCTGCACCTTGCAGATTCTCTCCGATGGGTTTCCATATTTGATAGGGAGGTGGGAGCAGCTGGCAGCACTGTATTGCAAATGCCAGAGGTGAACACACTGCCTGTAGGCAGGGACATCTCACTGTAGAAGTGCATCTAGCTGATCTCCACAGTAAATCCATGCTCAGAGAGTTGATGAGTAGTTTGATGTTCTAGTTCAATTGCAGTAGTGTTACAGTACTACAGCCTGATTTCTAGAAGTCTATTGAAAAGGAAATCATTTGTTCACCTCAGAGATTTCTTTACATGCATCTTTTGGCTGCAGTAACAGTTCTAATTCATACATGAAGCAGTTTTCTTTCATCCAGTTCTCTACCTTCCTGCTTCCTTGATTATTTACTGTCAGCATACAGGCAGAATGATCTGGGAGAGGCAGATGGAGACTAGAGCACTGGGAAGTTTATTTACATATCTCTTCCATAAAATATTTTGTTGTAGGTTTGTATTTTGCCTATATTGATAAATTCTTTTTACATTTATTAAAAAAAAGACAAAACAAACTAAAATTTTAGAGACTGACACCAAGTCTATAAAATGCAGAATTCCACTAAGAGGCACTCATGCTGCTTACAATAAAAAAGCAAATATATTTAGGTGCAGCACAAACTAGATTTGATGTCTTCGTAATAAAAATACCACATTACCTAAATTTAACCTGCTTTTCATATGTGAGGATGTTCCAGGTGCTAGGGAATGATGTATTGTTTATGTGTGGAAGAGGTAACTGGTGTTTCATTGCAGAGAAGGAGACTGGTGGGAAGCAAGATCCATTGCTACAGGAAAAACAGGCTATATCCCAAGCAATTATGTAGCTCCTGCAGACTCCATTCAAGCAGAAGAGTAAGACACTGTATCCTGTCAATCTGTTCTTATTAGTCACTCTACACTTTGTGCCCTCTGGTGATACTATTCCTTTAATTGTCTCTATGTAACATTTAAGTGTAAGGTAGGATAATACTACTAATTAAAGGATAGCAATGCTACTTGGTTGATGTCAAAGGTATAATTGTGTGAGGTGGACAATCATGCAAATGTTTTATGCCTGCTTTCTATATGGAGGGCTAAAGGAAAATGCAGTAATAGAGATAAGAATTAGGAGACATGCACTGTTTCATAGAAAGGAAAAATTGATGTTTTTTAGTTAAAGATTTCACAGACCATTAACTCTAGGTTTTTATCCTTATTTTTGCTTGCCAAAGCCTAATTCAAGGTCAGCTCTATCCTTGGTAACATCTAATCTTATATTCTAAAAAAACATTTATGTGGACAGTTGTTGCTCATATATTAATCTAAAATAACTTCTTGGTGACCAAGTTGTTAGACACACTAAAGACTACTGTGAATTGGGAAGATTATAATACCAGTACTTCCTACTTCATAAATAAAGATCCTAGAGCACTTACAGAATCACATAAAGTTACTGTGGGAACTGTGAGTTGGTGTACAGTTTTAGGTTGTACTCGTTCCAAGGGATTCATTGCATTTATTGTGCTAGTAATACCAATCTCCACAGGTCTTGCTTCAATACACAGGCATGGTACTGCTGTGTAAGGAATTCCCTGATACATGAGCTGCACACTTCTGTGTTTGCTACTACACTTCTGGCAAAAGTACCCAATTTCCAAGATGTGTCCTGAATCTCAAAATGAGGCTTTAGCATGTCGCTGCTGCTCTCACCTGGCTCTTTGCTATTAAAAGGTGACTGCATCAAAGACTTGCTGAGCACAGCCAGGAAGGGACACAGTTTGCCCAGGTTGGATGTGCAGTGTCCATCCTTCAAGATTGTCCACTTTAGTCTTGAAAATGCCATGAGCAACCAGGTCTGTTCTCACAGCTGACCCCGCTTGCAGCAGGAGGCTGGACCAGAGACCTTCTGAGGGTGAATGAATTTGTGATCCAAAAATACATGTGTACGCTCACTTGGCATTAAATACTCTTTTCTAACATATAGCCAAAGCTTAAAGAAGGTAGTCTCAGCTCCTGCAGTGTTTTGAGAGTGCTACCAAGGTGTGTCACCTGATTCAGGTTGACATGTGAGTTTCTTAACAAGAAGGAGAATGTTATTTTCAGTGTTAAGGACTGTTGATGTCCATTGTTAAACCTTCAGAAAAATATATTATTTGTGGATAAAGGCCTCTCTACATGTATTTTGCATACAATAGAAATGTGAGTTGTGTAGAAATAAGTCATCTTAATCTTCTGATTATATAGATGTCATTACTTTTGTTGATCTGTAACTGATTTGGGATATTAGTAGTCCCAAGTTAAAGCTTGAATTTCTGAATCTTGTACTGATATGATTACCAAAGCACAGGAAGCTTTTACTTACACATATTTTCTTTAACATTTTCTAGGTGGTATTTTGGGAAGATGGGTAGGAAGGATGCAGAAAGGCTTCTTTTAAATCCTGGGAACCAACGTGGTATTTTCTTAGTAAGAGAGAGTGAAACCACTAAAGGTATGTCTCTTCTGTCTCCCATTTCCCACCCCTGCATCCTCTCCCTCCAAGACAGACAAAATGAGTATTTTTATATCTATCCCATTTTATGTTTGAATGTGTATAATGGCAGTGGTGGGAATATGTTAAAGATGTTTTTAACTGTTTAGTGAAGAACCATGTATGGCTTGTTTCCTAGGTGCTTATTCCCTTTCCATACGTGACTGGGATGAGGTCAGAGGTGATAATGTGAAACACTACAAAATCAGAAAACTTGACAATGGTGGATACTATATCACAACCAGAGCACAATTTGAATCTCTACAGAAGCTGGTAAAACACTACAGAGGTAAGCCTAAGTTCTAGTGTCCCATTGATACCTTGTGCCTATCATGATGGAGAAAAACTTTCTATGTAGTTTTAAAACTCACAACTACAAAATTTCATTTTTATTTCAACAAACAGTAAACTGACTAGTTCTTCTTATCAGCATTAGAGTGTTACTTTTATTGTAACATTAGAATGTTACTTACCCCTGCTTAAGCATAAAGCTTATTTTCTCCATTTCCCAGAACATGCTGATGGACTTTGTCATAAGCTAACAACTGTGTGTCCAACTGTGAAACCACAAACACAGGGACTAGCAAAAGATGCCTGGGAAATTCCTAGAGAATCTTTGAAGCTGGAGGTTAAGTTGGGCCAAGGATGTTTTGGTGAAGTATGGATGGGTAAGAGCTTAATGTGACACCTTTCAGTTGTTCATGTGAATGTTCTGCTAGTATTTGAAGTAAATCAGTATTGGGATCTGAAAACATAATCTAATAAGGTTTTAAAGTACCAGTTGTGATCAGTCACATTAAAGTAAAAATTATTTTCAATATAGTTATAGTTTATACTGTAGCAAATGGAAGCAGAAAGCAAACAATTTCAGCAGAAAATCTCTTCAATATTATAGGACTAGAGGCAATGGGAAGAAACTAGCACCCAGGAAGTTCCATCTTAACATAAGGAGGAACTCTTACTCTGAGGGTGGTGGAGCACTGGCCCAGGCTGCCCAGGGAGGTGCTGGAGTCTCCATCTCTGGAGAGATTCAAAACCCGACTGGACACATCCTGTGCAAGCTGCTCTAGGCTCTCCTGCTCTTGCAGGGAGGTTGGACTAGATGAGCTCCAGAGGTCCCTTCCAACCCCTAACATTCTCTGATTCTGTGATAGGGGAGAATAACATCTAATTTATTTCTCCAGGAACATGGAATGGAACCACAAAAGTAGCAATCAAGACACTAAAACCTGGTACAATGATGCCAGAAGCTTTCCTGCAGGAGGCTCAGATCATGAAGAAATTACGACATGACAAACTTGTTCCACTCTATGCTGTGGTTTCTGAGGAACCAATCTACATTGTCACTGAATTCATGACAAAAGGTGTGTGACAGAATAGTTTGAAGATACTACATTTAAAGGTTTATTTATGATCTCAGCAACAAATTAAATGTTTAATTAATGTTAGGTTTAAGCTGATAGAGTTTCAGTGGTAATTTTGATTAAAATTAAAATGAGTAAAGCTTGACCTACTTGAAGCAATTCTGATTTAGATCATGAGTGGAGGCCTGATGGTTTTGCACATCTGTGTCACTCTTCCTAATCTTCTGAGTACAAGACTGGGGTTTCTTCTCCTTATTTTTTAGCATGTACTGCCTCTTACATTTAAATTGGGTGGTATAACTGGGAATATTATTATAAGAATACACCTGCCTGTAGACAGACTGTGCTCACAGCAACAGAATTGGTTCAGAATTAGTGGGAGTTTTTTGGTTTGGTTGGTTGGTTGTTGGGTGTTTGTTTTTTAGTTTTTCTTTTCCAGCAGTGTAACAGTAAATTTTAAAAATGTTGAGTGTTTGGGTTGTTTTTTTTTCCAGACTCCCTCCTTTATCTCCTTGTTTTCAGTCTTTTGTCGTTCTTCCCTTGCTGTATATCATTTCTCCTTGTTGTTGAAACAGAGATTTAGAGATTTAGACTGACTGTAAATATAAAGCATATTAGTGTTAAGAAGCACTTATTCCAGTTTTATAAAATGCAGACTTCTGTTCACCACAGAAGTGTCCTGGTAAGAAATAGAAACTTTAAAAGCCAAGGGAGTGGCTGGTTGTGTTTGGTACTCTACCACAACTAAGTGGGCTGGTTTTTTTCCCTGTTTGGTTGGTGTGTTTAAGTGTTGTATAAACGTAGAGAGGAATAGAAAATATCAGAAGTTCTCTCTGTGCTGTTATTGTTCCTAAATAACACTGGACAGCCTCTCTCTCAGATCTTAAGGCTTCCATGCAAAATCAGATTTCATTGTTCATCAATCAGATTTTGGCCAGGCAATCAGGAAAAAAAAAGCTGTATGGTATTCTGCCTAAGAAAAAATAAAGATTAAAACTGGAACTGGGATGTTACCTTGCAAAAGCAGAAGAATTGGAGAAGTAGTTGCATGTTTGTCTAATTTATGGATTCAAAATGCCATTGGAAGCCTCTGTTTTCATTTGAAAAACTTCTCACATGTTACCAAAAAACATAAAACCTCTGATGGTTTATACTTGAAAGTTAGTAGCACATATTTTTTTCCTTTTCTTTTTCTTCCTCTTTTTTACAAGGAAAAGAGGTGGGTAAGAACTGCACAGTATTTACATTTTTTTTCAATGTGGACAAGTTACTAGAGGTCAGTGTGAAATTTTTGCTTCACTTTGGTCCTTTGAGCTCATGAAACAAAATGGGAAAAACTCTGTAAACACACGCAACAAACAGCAACAGCAGTTTGAGTCTGGCCTTCCACACTTTTCCTTTCAATATAAAAATACAGCAAGTGACTAAAAAACCACATAGGAGATCACAGCTACAGCCAGGAATCCACTGCAGTTCTGTGGGTATTTTTCTCCATCATCACTCGTAATTTTGTAATTGTAATTTAAAATGTAGTAAGACGGATTAGTTCTCAGTAAGTCTTTGGAAATGTGATCTTTTCAAATACTGTGGTAATATTCTGGACACGATTGCATTATATCAATGGGAGAAGATAATATAGCATAAAGAAAGATAGATACTTCTGTTTTCCCCTCTAAGGAAGAAAAAGCAACCAAATAAAAGTAATACTTTCAGAATCATTTCTGTAGTATGTAACTGGAGCTGGCAGAAAAAAGTAATGGATGGGAGGTTTTTTGTTCTTTAATTATAAATGTCCCTGTGGAAAGAAGTCCAAAGAGGAAAGGCATTGTTACCAGGAATACTGAGAAAAATCCTGATGTACTTGCCATATAATCAAGCAGAAGTCTGCTTTTGTAGTGTTGTTTGAATTATTCAAGGAGATTTCAAAAGACTTGGATAAAACAAACACTAGCCAGTTATCAGGGCAAAGTCAAATACAAGCATAGTCGTGAAGTTATGGATTCTGTTAAATGACCAATTTTCAACTACAGATTTGGGGAGATGAATGTGTAAATCATAATGTCTAAGAAAATTGAGTCAAACTGATGTTTTGATTTTTTTTCTTTCTTTTTTTTTTTTCCCCAAAATGTGTTATATTTTACAGGCAGCTTGCTAGACTTCCTTAAGGAAGGAGAAGGGAAGTACTTAAAACTCCCACAGCTGGTTGACATGGCTGCTCAGGTACATTGTATAAACCAAGGAAACTGTACTTCGTGCTTAGAAAAGAGATATAAAACTATATGAGATAGCAACTGAACGATTGAATGTTGTGGCTGTTGTATGCTGTTCTGTCTTACATCTTCTGCTGTGGGTTTGTAATTAGTCATAAAGAAACAGTATAGCTCCCAATGAGCAGATGCTGTATTGCGAGACACACTCTAATCAGTGCTGTCACAAGCTCTTGCTATGCTACACTTCCTGTACTTATAACAGTGAGAGTGGAGCTAAGATAAAGAGGTACAGCTTAATGCTTGGGAGAAATTTATATAGTCATGAAAAATAATCTTTAATAAAACTTTATTTTTAAGATTGCTGATGGCATGGCTTACATTGAAAGAATGAACTACATCCACAGGGATCTCCGGGCAGCTAACATTCTTGTAGGAGACAATCTGGTGTGTAAAATAGCAGACTTCGGGTTAGCAAGGTTAATAGAGGACAATGAGTACACTGCAAGACAAGGTAAAACAGATTTATTTCGTGAATCAATAAGACCAGTTACCATCAAATGACTCAGAATTACTACTTTTAGCAGAATGTGCATGTGTATTCTGTCCGCACGTGTGTACTTTCACAGCTATGTTTAGGTGTCCCCCTCACACATGTACAATTTTAGTAACTTTTTAATGTTCAAAATTAGCTGGCAGTTTGCTTATGTTTTCAAAAAAACCATTTTTAGTTATTTTTGGGGAGAGGGTTAAACTTGCTACAGTTTGAAGAGAGCTGAGGCTCCAGAGAAGTTGCTCATCAGTTTCTGAATATCATCCCACTTTTTGAAATATAATTAACAATCCCAGATGTCTTAGCTGCTTCCAGAAATTGTAGCCAGTAGTTACTGCCCTAGTTTGAAACTGGTTTCCAGTTTGACATCTTAAAATACTAAACCACCTTGAATTGTGTCAATAAAGCAAAATGGAAAAATTTTTTGAGTGAATGTAAAAATATTTTGAAGTGTAAGCAAAAGATACATAAACAAGAGAAAAATTGAGTGTCTGTCTTTCCAACCTTTGTAGGAGCTAAATTTCCAATTAAATGGACTGCTCCAGAAGCAGCATTGTATGGTCGGTTTACAATCAAGTCAGATGTGTGGTCATTTGGAATTTTACTGACAGAGCTGGTAACAAAGGGGAGAGTGCCATATCCAGGTAAGAGGAAAATTTAATAGATTTTCCTTTTCTTTGTCCTATTCTGTACTTCCAAAGTGACCTTCTGTACTTTCTGCCTTCATTCAGAGCCCACAGTTGACAAAAACTTCATCACGATTTGCTAGTTCCTTTGTTCACAAAACTACTTTTGTTTTACTTCCAGATCAACTATTATATATTTTTAATAGTGTTTTAAAGTAATAGTGTTTGTGACTTTTACTGGTAGTTCATTTTAGATTAGGGGATAATCCTTAGGTTTTTCTATGTCTGTCCCTGAAATTCCTCCTTTTGGCATTTTCCCAGGCTACAGTCAGCATCGGCAGAGTGAACATGCTAGACTAGTTTTTGAAACTAAATATACGTAACATACTTTGTCAGGTGTTTTACTGTGACTGGAATTTGTAAGGCAATTCTGTTAGGTATAAAATGCCTTTAACTTCAAATTAAATGGTCCTTGAACACAACCTAAGGCATGCAGAAGGCAGATCTTGTCTTTGAACAGCCAGGACCAAGGCAATAGAAAACTATGCAAATGGAAGAAGGACCAGATATTGAGGAATTACATTTTTAGATTCACATTCATTGTGGCTGGAGAGACATCTGAAAAACACTGGGAAGCTGTTCTTTGCATAATGTCATTCAGAGCTAAAAGGCTTTCCTTTTGTAGGGATGGTTAATCGGGAAGTTCTGGAACAAGTGGAACGTGGATATAGGATGCCTTGCCCACAAGGCTGCCCAGAGTCTCTCCATGAGTTAATGAAACTGTGTTGGAAGAAGGACCCTGATGAGAGACCCACATTTGAATATACACAGTCTTTCTTAGAGGACTACTTTACTGCTACAGAACCACAGTACCAGCCTGGAGACAATTTGTAAGCCAACAGCCTATATAACATGCACAAATCTGCTAAATGTATAAGACTTGCAAAGAATTCCTGACAACTCTAAGGAATCAAAGTAAAGAAAAATCTTCGCTTCTTTGCATGCTCTTAATGGAAAACTGGAATTTCATAATGCAGTTGCACAAAACCACTTTTAAAGTGTTATAATCTAATTTACCAATGATATGGTTGGGGTTTTTTTTGGCTCTTTCCCAGCTTATTTTCAGGGTCCAAAGGAAGCTTACTGAAAATATGGGTAGAAAAATGAATGTTGGTGTGAACAGCAGAAAAAGCAGTGTTTCAAATCCTTTATTCTCTCAGCATTTGATAATCATTCTACTGAAGAGGGAATTGTCTGAAATTAATCATCTTGGGGTAAGACATTTTTAAAGCAGAAGAACTTTGTGGGACCAAGCAATTCTATTCTAGTTCTTTAAAATTCGCTGTGTTCAAAATTACATATGTGCAGTGCCTCCCCACCCCGAACCTTACCAAAACCACCCCCAAAACAGTAAGATGGTACAACTGTATTTGATGTGTAGTCTGGATGTTAAAGCTTCCTCTTGCATGGATTTAATTAAGGCAGGCAGGTTAAAAGAGAAATTTGAATAGTGAATTGCAAACTTGGTCTAAATGATGGACCTCAATAGTGAAATTAGAGAGCAGAATGCACTGGTAATACTTGTATTAATATAACTGGAAAGTAGCACAAGAGAGTCCTCTGTTTTCTTTCTGCATAGCTAATTAAGAATAATGAAGGTGTAACTAGAAAGTGAGGTAAACTCTACAAAATTGTGTTGATAAAGTATAATAATATCTGAACTTGAAGCTATGTAATACAATTGAGGGGAAAGCCTTTAATCTTTTAAGCTCCAATCCAACAGCGAGTTTTTGCATGGGAAGACTACCTGAGCAAAGCTCACCAGGAAAGCAAGCCTGAAGCTGGTAAATGACCACTTTTTAGTCCTTTTTCAGAGACAGGTTTGGTGCTGTTTTATGTGACTTATATGTGTTAACCAAGGGTGGGTGCCACAAATGCTAGCTGTCACTACTTCAGGGATTTGATTGCACTTTTGCTTTTCTTGACTATTAGGAACACAGTTGCTCTTCCCGCTTCTGCCCTTCCTACAGAACTATTTAAGTAACGATAAAAGAAAATAAAATGTGAAAGTTTAAAAACTGAAGGGATAAATTATATTTAACATTGTCCAAATATAGTGACATCGAAATTTGCTGGCATTCAGCCCAGCTGACACTACATCTGGATTTATTTTCTTTGGCTACTGGCATATCAAGCAATAACATGTCTTATTCAACAATTTGCATGAGGTTCTTGAATTTCTGATCAAGCTTATGTATCTTTAATTTTGAAACACTAAAACTCTTATTTAGCTACCAGGTTGGAGTTCATATTATCATTGTAAAGCTGTCCAACAATGAATTCCAGAAAAGCTGGGCATATCGTTGGGAGTACTAAATTTAACATTCTTCATGGATTTACACTGCATTGAATCTAGCTGCCAAACAGATCTTTGTAAGAATAATGCTGTCATTTGTCCTTTTCCCTCATCATTGCTTATCACCTGTGTCTGTGGTTATCAGATTTTAAAAGGGCTTTATGTAAGAAAAACAAAAACTTTTTTTTTAAAAATCAAACTCAAAATTACAATGAAATTATAATTTTTCTAAATATTTTAAATTTAATAACACAATCATAAGAGTTTATGTATTAATGTAGTTATAACAAAAAATGCCAAAAATGACACTGGCATTGTTTGGATTTTTAATGACTGGATGGAACAGTTCACTGTAATAACACTTGTCTAGTAAAAGAATAAAACACTGAACTTACTGAATGTGTTGATGATAAATGGTGGTGTATTGTGAGACTTCACCAAGAGAGTTTGTGTGCTTTGCAAAACTTGTTTCACTTGATGTGATTCTTACTCTAGCAGAGTTTCAAATTCACATTCACACTTTTTATATGAGTACTAAGAAGTTTAATTATGTAACTGAGTATTTTTATAAGGTATAGCATTGTTGAGCTGTTTTGTAGAATTGGTTCCAAATAAATTTCTCCTTGATTGCATCTGCTTGTTTGAGGAAGGCAGGAAAAGCAGTGGGCAGACAAAAGCAGAAAAGCCTTCCTATGGCGGGAAAAAGGAGGGGAATAAAATTTCCATGAGTTTTGAGTGTGCTTTTATCCTCTGTAAACTATTTTTATGTACTTTCATACAAGATGTTGAGTCCATGGTGCATTATTGCTGTGAAAAGGGAGGCATTTTCTAGAGCACTTCAGAAGTCCTTGGCAGGAGTAGTCTAGAACAATTCCGTCTGAACTTAAACTAACGCCCATGAGGGACAGAGAGACTGACCGGAGGTTCCTGTGAGAGCAAGTCCAGCACAGACTCAGCTGGCAGTCACTGTCACACTGTAGGGCAAACACATTTCCTCTCTCTTGCTTTATCTGGGATTAGCAGCCACTCTTGAATTCTGTGCAATTTTTCAGAGAATTTTATACATTTGTTCTTGTGATACCTGATCTTTTCTCTCAGCTTCATTGAATGTTACTTAAGGACCAGTACAAGTCAAACCACAAACCCCGACATGTATATACAGTGCCACTGTATTAAGGAGTTAGTACTGCTTTGAGTTTCACTAACAACTAATACAGCATTAAACCCATTCTTACAGAGCCTATGACGTGCAAAGTTTACTGTATTTTTAGTATTTGTTGTAATGTAATTAATGCTTTACTGTTACTAATGACAACAATCATGTAATTTCTGGTAATCTGTACTCTTCCCGTTGTCCATCAGTGATACCCATTCTGCATGCTAGGCCTGCAGATTGTTTCTGAAATGCAGTGTTTCAAGCTGTAGTATTTTAAGAATATTTTCATACTATTTTTGAGTAAACTTCCAAACATCAAAATGTGTATGATCCTATTATTTAGATAAAAGGCATCCCTAGTTTAGCATAAAACATTATTAAAGAAACCTAATGTGTTCTTATTCTTGCCACCACTGAGTTGTCACTAGGTTTGTGAGTAGCTCTTACCACTAAACCACTGAAAAGCAGCCTTGAAAAGGTCTATTTAAACAAAAAAAAAAAAAAAAAAAAAGAAAGTCTCCTAGAGTTTGCTCATGGGTAGAAACAAGCCAGAATGCTATCTTCCCTCCTATAATCTACAATACTGTTTATTCTAAAACACATTATCCATAGCTGGAATGAGTCTAAATTAATATAAACAACTAAACTTATTAAGTCCCCACTTTTGTTATTTACTTTTGTTCTGTTCAAGCCAATAAACTTCTCAGTTTTTAAGTTGTCTGTGAGGATGCTGTAGATGTTTGTATTTGTGCTAAATTTCCCCCAATGCACAGGACTTCACTTAGAGCTCAGCAGTCATGTTTGGTTTAAGCCACACAAGCTAGGCAGTACATTACAAACAGGAGACTCTAATTCTTACACCTTGCTAAAGAATTTAGGACTGTATTTGCATAACTGTTTTGGACACCCTAAGCAAGTCTGGGTGGATAACTGCTCAAGTCCAAAAATGTGGTATTTCTAATAGCCATTGTCTTGTGCAGCAGATACTTGGACTCAATTTGTGCAAATGCCTAGAAGTGTAAGTGCCTTCATGGCCACACATCTTGCTCCAACTTCTGCCTATTCTTAATGCAGAAACAAGACTGCCATGGACCTTCCAGGTCCCACAGTAAGCTGGCAGTCAGTGCAGGGCTGGGAATCACCATGATGCACATTCTGGCAGACAGCTTTTCAAGACCCAGAGTCAGAGTCAGTAGATGGGAATGGTTTTTAATTGATGACAAGAAAGATTATTACTATCTGGTAACCTCTGTTTAACTGTGGTTCTGTTTGATTTATCTCAAATTCATTATTCATGTAGGGTTGAGGAATAAAAAAAAAAAAGCCAACCCAGAAATGCTCTACAGAGATTGCATTTCAGACAAGGCTCCAATAAGATCTTTTGTCTTCCTGTTGGTTTATCTATGAAGACCTTGAGAAATTTGAGTTTGTTTTTACCTTGCTAGATCTTACCCTCCAGGTTCCTAAAGTAAAACAGAAATTACCTTTGCTTTCCACCTCTTATTTACTACTATCTGTAAACATACTAAAACTAAATATGCATTTGCCCCTTCCAGAAGATTTGTTTTTAAAAAGCTTTATTAAACATATACCCTTTAGAACATATCTGAAGACTTCTACAACCTTAACAGAATCCTCTATTATGCATAAAAGTTCTTATTCTCAGTACTAAATAAAGCATGTAAGCAAGTGCTAGTCACACATTGTAACTGAACAGTAAGAGAAGAAGCCACTGGTAGCTCAAACAACATGTAGAAAACTCTCACAACTTAAAACTGGGTTAGCATCTGCATAGTACAGCAGGAATAAATAATCATCTCTTCTCTACTACTCCATTTTAGTACTGAAGGCAGTGCTGGTCTACTAGTATCTGTTTCTTTTTCAATAATAAAGTAAATAGCTTTTGAAGTATATAAAACCCTTTAAGTACAGAGAAAGCAAAGTACCTTAGTTACATTTCCACATTAACAGAAGTTGCTTTATAGCGTTAAACAGCCATCTCCATTTTAATAGGTGGATGAGGATTATAATCTTCAATCTGAAAGTCTTCTGCCTTAAAGTCACTGATGTCATCGACCTTACGAAGAATTCTGAGTTTGGGGAAAGGTCTTGGCTCCCTGTGAAGCTGAAATAAAAGCAAGTTTATTGAATATAGCTAATACCTTAAGGCAGGTATTTTTTGTTATAAATTACATCTCATTAATCTCAGTTCTGATTACACTATGCAGATTTTCCCTTCTCTCCAAGAAGATTTTATGTTAAAAACTCCCATAATTATAACACAGTTAGGTGAAATCTACTTTTGTAGATTCAGTATTTAGTAGATACTACATCAGTCACTATTTTCATAGGGAGCAATAGCATCATTGTATCATTGCATCATTGCATTCCCTGATCATCTAAATGCACTGAAACCATGTTCACTTTGTAGAGCAATTCCAGTATTGACAGATTACATTCCTTTCAAAGGAAACTAAATTGGAAATTCTGACCCAGATATGCACCAAATATACCTCAGTTTCTAAGGAACGTTTGGGTCTGAAGCAGCCACTAGTTCCCTGGATGACTTTGAACCATATGAATGGTGAGGACATTCAGTCTGAGCTAAGTCTAATCCAATATAATTCTGATTTGCTCCCATTGCAACAAATTACTTCCTGAAGAATACAGAGCCTTATGCAGCCAAATAGGAATCCTGATTATCTCTGTGAACTGTTAAATTAGGCTTTTCTGACATACTAAACAGACATTTTATCTTTTATCTAAATTAGGTGGAATGGCTTTCTAAGGCTTCGGAATCATAGAATGGTTAGGGTTGGAAGGGACCTCTGGAGGTCATCTAGTCCAACCCCCCTGCAGTGGGCAGGGACATCCCCAACTAAATCAGGTTGCCCAGAGCCCTGTCAAGCCTCGCCTTGAATGCCTCCAGGGATGGGGCCTCAACCACCTCTCTGGGCAACCTGGTCCAGTGTTCCACCACCCTTGTGGTGAGGAACTTCCTCCTAATGTCCAATTTAAATCTCCTCCTCTCCAATTTAAAACCATTGCCCCTTGTCCTTTCATTCCAGGCCTTTGCAAACAGGCCCTCTCCAGCCTTCTTGTAAGTTCCCTTTAAGTACTGGAAAGTCACTAGTAGGTCCCCCCGAAGTCTTCTCTTCTCCAGGCTGAACAATCCCAGCTCCTTCAGCCTGTCCTCATAGTAGAGGTGTTCCAGCCCCCTGATCATTTTTGTGGCCC
>VWZO01011405.1:0-16480 GCA_013396975.1 Bucco capensis | reverse complement strand
TCCAGTTCTGGGCTCCTCACTTCAAGAAGGATGTTGAGGTGCTGGAGAGGGTCCAGAGGAGAGCAAGAAGACTGGTGAAGGGGCTGGAGGGGAAGCCATATGAGGAAAGGCTGAGGGAACTGGGACTGTTCAGCCTGAAGAAGAGGAGACTCAGAGGTGACCTTATTGCCCTCTACAACTACCTGAAGGGAAGTTGTAGTCAGGTAGGGGTTGGGCTCTTCTCCATGGCAGCTAGTGACAGGACAAGAGGCCATGGCTTGAAGTTGCAGCAGGGGAGAGTTAGACTGGACATTAGGAAGCACTTCCTCACGCAGAGGGTGATTGGGCTCTGGAATAGGCTGCCCAGGGAGGTGGTGGAGTCACCATCCCTGGAGGTGTTTAAAAAAAGATTGGATGTGGCACTGAGTGGCATGGTTTAGATGTTGGGTGTATAGGGTCATAGGCTGCACTTGATGATCCTGGGGGTCTTTTCCAGTCTTCGTGATTTGTGATTCTGTGTGATTCTGTGAAATAATATTCATTGAAACGCAGAGAACCACAACTTGTCTGTGAAGCTAGGCTTTACAAACACTGCATCATCCAGAGTATTGCCGTAGTACCTCCACAGTCTGCCTGCCTCTCGTCAGAGGATCATCCCTCAGCGCAGTCTCACAAACACTCCTCCAGGGCTGCTGGCTGGTTTCTTCTTTACTTTCTTTTTCTCTTTGCAAGACTTGGAGGTGGTCTCAGCTTCCTGAAACAAAGGACAATGCAGCCACTAAACAGTAATCACATCAACCTGCCACATCATAAGACAGGATTTAAAAATACCTGGCTTTGAGTAACCACAGAATACTGGGTTCAGACTGAGGCATGGGATGACATTTGGTTTTAGGATGGGATGACAGTCACAGCAGGGTAAGATTGGAAGGCCTCTTGGTTGTGGGGAGTCACTCAGAGCAGAAGTTTTTGAAAATAAACCTGCCTCAACCAGAGAAGTTGTCTCCAGTCCCTTCTTTGCTGTCAGCAGGCTTGATAATTAAGATAACAGCAGATGACACAAGAACACTCCCTGAAATCAGCCACTGCACACAGCAACACATAGTACTGTACTACAGTTCTCCACCAACTCACTTCCCAGTCTGGTGTAAAAGGAAGGAGAGTTTTGTAGCAAAAAGAATTATCCTGCAATATGTGCTGTGATTGCTACAAACCACGCCAGCAGGGGGCGAGGGGTTGACACATCAGGTCGACAGCTGATAGGAACAGCAGAAAGGTGACATGGTCAGAAGAGGAAAGTTACTGAATGGAAGAAGCTGCCTGCTGAAAAGTACTGACAGAGAAAATGCCTGCCCAGGAACTGTGAGACTGGAATCAGAACCACCCTTGAAAAGTGCAGCTGGCCTCTCTGAAGTACAGCTGTGGTACCTAGAAATCTTGTCCAACGCACAAGGGGTGTTTATGTGGCACTCACCACAGGGAGAGCAGGGGGGATGCAGGTTTGCTCCAGGCTCTTTCTAAGGTGGCTTATCTCAGCACGGTAGTTATCCAGCTGGCTTTCCAGCTTCTCCCTCCTGACTCTCTCATACTCCAGCTGGGCCTCCAGCTCCCTCACAGCCCTGCCAAAAGCAAAGGAGACAAGCGAAGTATGAAGCACATCCAAACCTGCCCTGGCTACTCCACGTGGTCCTATGCCTTTGCTAAGGAGTAGGTTAGTCACAGCAGAAAGCCAGAATGGTACACCTCTGTGAGGTAGAGTGTTCTGGCTCAAGATCCCTTGCAAGAGCTCTAAAGAGCTGATTTTCCTTCTTCACTGTCAGTTATGCTCAGCGCAATCTAACCACGAGATGGAGACATCTGCCCACACACTGAGCCAGGCACCACGGTCTTGGAGAGGCTGTAACCCAGGCCAATCTCCAGCTGCAGAAGTGGGAGAAGTGCCCAAGAAGCAAAAATGTTAGTATGAAATTGATACAGAGCATAAAACTGGGATTCTGGAGGGCTCAGGGGCAGTTTTTTCCTTTACATGTAGTACCTGTACATCTATGGCTTAGCCATAGATGAGGAATACTCAAATTACAGCCTGCATGACACTTAATAGAGTGAAAATGAAGCACTGATTGATAAACAGTTGCACAAGATCTCATCGGTCACACCCACAATGGCTTCTAAATTAACTGAGATTCCTGGAACTGGTTAACTAACACATAATTCACATATATTCTTATTATAACAGCAATTGACTGCAGCAACTGAGTCATCTGGAGCTGAGCAGGCTCTCCTCTGTATCAGGATGAATTAGCACAGCTATAAAGATGGAAGATTCGTTAAAAAAAAAACAAAACCAGAGACACCTGTCCCGTGGATGCAAACAGCACAGCAGGAGAGCTCTCAGCAAGAGAGCAAGAGCTGCTTGCTGAGACAGAAGAATTCTTGACCCAGCCCAAAGCTACAAGACTGTATCAACCTTACTGGCACTGTAAGATGGCCTGTGCTTATGCCAGGAAATCAGTGCTCGGGGGGTACAGGCTGCCTTCAATGAGACACAGCTCCAGAACTGTACGAGTTAATGCTTTCTTGAGCATAAAAACATATTCTACGTCCTCCTGTACTCTGCACTGGTGAGGCCACACCTTGAATTACTGTGTTCAGTTTTGGGCCCATCTCTACAAGACAGACATTGAGGTGCTGGATTGTGTCCAGAGAAGGGCAATGAAGATGGTGAAGGGTCTAGAGCACAAGATTTAGGAGCAGCAGCTGAGGGAACTGTGGTTGTTTAGCCTGGAGGAGGCTCAGGAGAGACCTGCTCTCTACAGCTCCCTGAAAGGAGGCTGTAGCAAGGTGGGGGTCAGCCTCTTCTCCCAGGTAACTAGCAATAGGACAAGAGGAGATGGCCTCAAGTTGTGCCAGGGGAAGTTCAAGTTGGTTATTAGGAAAAATTTCTTCACAGGAGGAGTGGTTAAGCATTGAAACAGGCTGCCCAGGGAAGTGGTGGACTCACCATCCCTGGGGATAGGTGTTCAAAAAATATGCAGATGTGGCACTTTGTGATGTGGTTTAATGAGCATGGCAGTGTTGGGTTGACGGTTGGACTTGATGATCTTAGAAGTCTTTTCCAACCTTAATGACTCTATGATTCCATACTGCCCTTGACACAGAAATGTAGCAGGTCATTGAATAATTTCTGCTGTATATACACTTCCATCCAAGCCATGCCAAGAGTAATGTATTTTTTCAGGTTTATTGAAGTGCTTACATGTATTTGGCATCCTCAATGCAAAAAAATAGCCAGAACTTATCAGATCTACTGCACATATTCTGCAGGAAAACCTGAAGGCCTAACAGATGATCTGACACAAGAAGCACAGACCCATCAAATACTTATGTTATGCTGTGGGGCTGATCCTAGTTGTAGAAGTTTATAAATGGTCAGACAAATTGCTAAATATGTTTCTTTTTGGCCTGGCTAAAGTTGGTAAGTGGAAAAGGCAAAACAGCCAAAGCAAGTGTAAGTTAGCCTTTAAAGCAGGCCTCGCAGAGCTACACATTAGCAGGGCAAATTGACCTTACTTCTCAACCTTCCTTTCTTCTTTTTTGATCTTCTTCTCCTCTTCAGTTATTCCTCCCAGCTGTCTGTAGTTGCTGTAGGCAATTTCTAGAAGTCGCTGAAGTTCTTGAATCTTGCAATAAGCTCTTACTGTAAGACAGAGTTCTCCAGGTAGGTAAGATGCACGGAGGAGACAGTCATGCTGGAATCCAACAGTCTGGAATATAGTCTCACAAACACAAAGCAGAAATCACACTGCCCAGCAAATACTGAGCTACACCCACACAGCAAACAGATCTCAGAAACAAGTAGCAATCCAACATCGTTTCACCAACACGGATTAAAACAGCATAACAATTATGTTTTGATTGCCTTCTAATTTTCCACAATTTGTTTGAATGCTCAGTGGTACAGATATGCTGTCAATTATCTCACCTTACAACAAAGTCACAGCAGTTGGCAGAAACTGTGCAACTAGGAATACAATGACTTGAAACCAACTTTTTAAAATAATGAGTGATGGAAAGACAGTGCTTACTGCGTGCGTTCCTTTTCTCGGCTTTATCCAGGGTTAAATCTTCTTTGCTATCTGTACTCCCTTCCACACCATGACTTTCAAAAAATTTTACATTGTCTGCATTTAGTTCTTCATCGCTAGAGTTACTGTCTCCAGTTCTTTGTGTCAAAAGTTCCACAGCTGCCACTTGGGCAAATCTGCACAGAGAACAGTTAACCTACACTGAAGTATCCTCATCACCTGGAAAAATGAATGTGAGAGAAACTCTGAAACTCTTCATGTTCCTATTTATCGGGGGGGGAGGTTCAGGATTAAAGGAAACACTAGCGCACTAACTATGAGCAGCTAATCTGCTTGTCGTAGTATTCTAATGGCATTAGCTTTGTCTCAAAGGAATCTTATGACAATGGCTCCTACATCAGAGGTATCTTTTCCTTTGCAAGATTCCTTAATTTAATCTCAGCAGAAACTACATTATTTTTATTAATGCAAGAAACAGCTAGCTTTGCTACGTCTCATTTACTTTGTACAGCAAACTGCAAGCATACTGGCTCACAACTTTCCTCTTGCAGATCAGCTAGTTTACATCTTTTATGTCGAAGCTTGCTACAAATAAATAAATAAATAAATAAATAAAATGACAACTAAAACCTTTTATAGCTACAATATAGCTTTGCTTATCACTCAGAGCTGGAATTCATAGGTCTGATCTGTTCTTGCTCCACCATTCAAAATCAGGATTAATTTCCAACAAAGCTGATACAATATTGATATATAAATAGTAAGTAAATAAATGACAGAGCTACAGGATATGTACTGCTACCTCTTGGCTACATCCTTTGGAGTCTCCCGAGCATCATTTGTAATGTCACAGTCAGCTCCAATTTCAATCAGCCACTGTAAGCAATGGATATGTCCCTGTGCAGCAGCTGAGGGAAGGAAGGTGCCCACAAGTCAGTTATATACAACTGAAGTGTTTCAAACCTACAATGTCCTCCTCTTGTCATTATTTGACATGCCAGAGACTGGGTTCACTAAGACACCACAAGGAAGGCACTATGTCAAGGGAAGTCTGTATGTTGGATGCTCGTCACATGGGTAACATGCAGTTTTGGGGAAGATCATGCAATGTAATTTCTGGGGTCAGACATCCAAGACAACACTTCTCAGTTGCAGCCTAAGACAATAGCTTTTGCCTAGCCATATGATCTGGCATGGCTACTGCTCATACCACCTGGTGGCAGGAATGATGTCTCACATATGGAAGATGGTATTTGGCATGTCTAGCTGTTTTTCTGTAGGAAAAGAGCTGGGGTTTCCCCAAGGAAGAATAAATCCATTTCTTGACAGCACCGCTTTTGGATGTTTTCACATTTGTTTTCTTACTGAGATAAGGAAATATATTTTCTCCATAAGACCAACAGTGCATGATTAGGGACTGAACAATTGTAGGTTTCCATCATTCTAAGAAACGAGTGGAACAGAATGTAGAAAACATTTTAAAAATCATTACATATCACATTTTTTTTTAATGAGAACTTCAATTATGTTTCAAAAAACTCTACCATTTATACCTAGTCAAAAAGAAATGTGGGAAATAATCTTAAAAGCATATTACAAAAATACCTCTCTCTTTCTTCCCTCTCCTGTTTCTTCTTTCAGAAATTACTATGAAGCCCCCAAACACAAGAGGACCATTTTTCTCTGGAACTGGCACTCCACAACATATGAAGGTGTCTGATAGCATAAGTTTGCCTTCCTTCACAGCATCCTAGCAAATGATTTTGTTGTGTTTTTTACAACACATCTTCACAGTACTTATATGTTCAGTAAATAAAGGCCCAAGCCACGATACAGATCATTCTTATAACTAACTACATGATGTTTCTAAAAGCCATTTCTCACCTGATAAAATAGACCTATTTAGTTCTCAGTTTAGAGATGTTGTTTTCTCTTTAACATAAACTCTTCTTTCTTGACTTCAGCTCGGTTATTTTGGTTTTAAAGCGACACCTACACACACATAGATCACAAATTATGTTTATCAAGGTTGCCCTTTTGAGCCCTGAAGAAATGAGATGCTGTTTTTCATGAAGTTTATCTGATGAGCAGCCACTTAAAAAACTAAGTAAACAAGTCAGCAACAAGAGTCACAAGCTGAAACAGAGATCATAATTACTGACCTTTGTGCATGAGAGTGGATCCCTCCTCATCCCGCTCATTAATATTGATTACTTCACTTTCCACTAATCTTCTAAGCACTAACAGGTCTCCTTTGAAAGCAGCATCATGAGCTGGGAAAGCTAAAACTGAAAATGAAATGCATGTTTCCAAACTGATGCCTGAAGTCACACTAAAAATGCTCATATTTGTCTCTCATGGCTTGCCTCTCTCATAGCAACTGTCCATGCATGGACACTTCATAGCTGCAGTTAGCAAGGTTAATGCACCCTTAAATCAGTTAAAATGCAGCTGTGTAACTAGCACTGTTTATCACAGACTTGACTAAACATGTCTTGATTATGGCTACAGGCATTTTGTACAGTTAAGGGATTTATTTCACAAACCTGAAACAACAAGTATACCTTTGTTTTTGGGTTGATGTTTTATTACTGGTGGTTAACTGCAGTAATTTGCCTGTTTTGAATTCCATAGTCTAACCAAATATATAAACTATTCTACTTCTTGCTTACAAACTTTGTATAGAGACAATTTCATTTTTCTAGTTGTCTTTTATAGACAGGGAGCACTGACATATATACATGTATGTATCATGAAAAAAGACTAGCAGGTAAGATCAGTAAGTGCCTGGAAAAGTAAAGAGGTGAAGGTGCAGTTCTCATATCCTTGCTCTGTTGAAGGTTCTCCTTACAGACCTTGCCACACTTGGATCCTTCAGCTGTTCTGACTGCAGTGCTATTGCTGGTTAACAAGTAACCTTAATTCCAGTGGCACTCTTCCAGGCTAAGCTGCTATTAAGTGCAAGTAAGGGGTTCTGAACATTCTGAAAGATTACACAGCTCTTCTGGATCTCTGCTGGAGTTTAACTTGGTTATGCATAGTGCAACAGAGTATGACAGGTTTTGTTTTGATCATGGGTAAACCTTGGAAATTTATAAAATCACATTGTGTATCCCAGCCATTAGCTACCAGTAAGTGTAGTAAGCAATGAAAAGAACAGCTCTTCCTTGTATTGCTAATTTTTTATGTTCTACTTCTGCTCAGATTCAAGCATTTCTAGAGAATTACAATGTCTATTTTAACAGTATCTTGATCCATACTCACCTTCATGTGTCTCTGGATGCTTCTCCTCTTTTTCTACATCATCAATATATTTCAGAATATTATCTTTATAGAACCGTTCAGCCAAGTCCCTTGGAGTGTCTCCTTGGTCATTCCTGGCTTTCAATGTGTTCAGGGCATTGGCCATTTTACTGATCAAGAACTTAAAGCAATGCAAGTGTCCTTCCACGGCTGCCAGATGAGCTACAGCACAAGGTGAAACAAAGGATGTTAGAGGAGCAGAGCACTGCTGCCCACTAAGAAAGCAGTGCTCTTACCACTAGTTAGCTCTAGCTCATTTGCCAGCACTTGAGCCATCCAACACAGCACAAAAGCATGAGCAGCCTCAGTTTAACAGGAGATGTTCAGCTCCTATCTAGGACAGGGTTCAGCATGCTATAGGTAATTAAAGCCTCTGCTGTAACATACGTGTGCAAAAGATACAGACAATTTCAAAAATGTAGGTGTCTAGCATTGCAAGCTCAGTAAATTTCTATCAGTATTGTCTTAGAAAAAATTATAGCACTGTCCAGCTAATCTTGAAGCAGAAGTATGTCAAGATGATTCAAGTTCACTTTGCTGTTTCACAAGCTGAGGAAAAGCTGGTCTGTACAGCACATCATTTCCATTAATCTTCTACTAGCAATGTTCCAAAGCATTTTCTTTCCTTTGGATGATAAAATTATCAAATTAAACAGAACAAAGGCTGGAGGATCAAGCTTCTGTAGATGTCCAAATAAGAACAAAACCAATTTTCTACTAACCAGAATATACAGAGCACTTAAGTAGAGCTGTGCTGGCATTTGCCATCTCTCCATAAAAGTCTGTTACCAGGGAAGTGTTCCCAAATGCAAATAAAGCTACCTTCTGTGCTGCCAGCAGGGTGCCCAACATCATGACCCCTGATTGCTAACACACAAGATGTCCTGCTGGGATGCAAAGAGCCTCACATCCTTTAACAAGATCCAGGTTTGCAAAACAGAACATAGATATCAGTTTACTAGGTTAAGTGGTACCTGACAGAGGGCAAAGGATATTAAGAAGGGATTTAAAAGTCCTATACAAGTTAAAACTCTATACAAGTTACAGAGAAAAAAAATAACAGTATTTGGAGAAAATAACATGACAAACCATAAGAAGGAAGATGCTAAAAGGGAAAGGATGCAATGAGAACCCAGGATATGAACAATACCATTCAACTTACAGAGGACAAGGAAGCAGTGGGGTGGTAGGCAGAGGACATTGGAGTCTGTGAAAAGCAAGGAATAAACACTGCACATTTTTTGTGCTAAAGTGATTACGCCTGTGGTCAGGGATAAATTACAGATTACAGATAATAGTGTAATACTGGCATTCCAGAAGTCAAGGTGAATAAATCACAGCTAAATGAGAACAAGGGTTTTACCAAATCAGTTAAGAAACAGTGGGATACAAAAGCCTGCATATGAACGTGCCAGAATCACATCACACTGGCACAGTCATTAAAGCCTGGCACAAAATCAAAAAGGAGCCTACAGCTGCTGAGCCTCCTGCTCCACCTACTCTTCTCCTTCAGTGTACTCTATTGGCACATGCACTTTATCATATGCACAGAAGGTGCTTCCCACCTACAAACAGCACATTCCAGCACCCATGAGCTCTTGATCCTTGCCAGCAGCAACAGTAGGTGAATAGGACACTGTCACCAACAGATAAATACTTTGGATTTTACAACTCTCCCTGTCACTATAATAATGAAATAACTATGTTGATTTCAGGGAATCAAATAGGAAATGCTGCTGGTGTGCATTCCTTGTAATTTGCTACAATTATCACATAACATAACAACTGTAAACCAAAGGATAAAAACCATATGATTTGTCCTGATATACCTGGAAGGTTTCCATTGTTATCCACATCATCTATACACGCTCCCCATCTAACAAGAAGCTGCAAACAGCCCAAGCGACCATGAAAAGCAGCATAATGAACAGGCTTCCAGTCATTCCTGTCTGAAACATTTACAGTCTAAAATGAAAGCAGCAGGTTAATTCATTCATTTATCAGTCTTAGACATGAGACAATTTTTTATAAATAGGCATCAGCTGTTCATTGTGTTAAATTATTTCAATCAAATAATATTTTTCAAAGTTCATACCACATACACAGTTTAAAACCATTAACCCTTATTCTATCACTGCACTCCCTGATAAAGAGTTCCTCCCCATCTTTCCTGGAGGCCCACTTTAACTACTAGAGGCCACACCATCAATGGAATGTGGCTTACTCACATTATTGATTCTCTCTAAGATTTTTGGATCATTTCCCTAATGTATCTTATAATCTAAAAAATGGAAATTTATCCTAAAAATAAATTGAGTAACAGTAATTAATCTACCACTCTAAAACTCAGTTTCAAACTTAAGAAAGTTCTCTTTGGAAAAGGATACAAGACTTTGGCTCTGTGCTAGGGAACTGTAGGACAAAGTGTCTCACCCCTCCACTTCGCAGTATGGTTTGCAGGGTGTAAGAGTGTCCATGGGCTGCAGCTAAGTGTGATGGTGTGCAGCCACGATCATCCTGAGCTTCTGTATCTGCCCCATTTATTAACAAAGCCTAAAAGAAATGCAAAGCAGAAGTTCAGCTCACAAGCTGAAAAAGCAAATGTTGCCTAGCAGGATGACCTGAGACACACAGCGGGGTAACTCTGGGCTGACCTCAAGGCCCTGACACTACACAAAATCTCTTTGTACTGACAGCACAGATGAGCACAATGGGTTTAATAAGAGTGACTTGATTCCAGATGTGAAGACATTGAGATACTCATAGCTCCATTAGGAGCTCTCTCAGCTGATTTTCTTAATGAGTTTGTCCAAACTGAAAGCCTGCCTTACTTGCTCTCACTTGAGAGTGAATATTTATACATACCTGCATGCAAGCATCCTGACCTCGGATAGCTGCAAGGTGAGCTGCTGTCCAGCCTCCAACAGTTACCTGTGTTACATCAGCTCCATGCCAGAGCAACCAGTGAAGACACTGCTCAACCAAAACCAAAGGAGTTTATTTAACTATTTTTATCATGTATCTGAGGCACAGTTTAGTGTTACATTTCAAAACAGCATCACAGTATTTCATTATGGAGATATGACACCCCAGGGTATTCCTCAGCTAGATACTTGTGCATTAGGAAGTTACAGATAACTTCACCCAAGAGTACAAAAAGTGCAAATAACCTACTAATTCAGACTCTAGCACTTATTTTACAATATGCCTTATTAAATTTACTCTTCCAAGATTTAAAACGTAATCTGTGAGAACATTCACACAGGATGAGGTAAAAGCACTGGAAAAAAGCAATGCAAACATATTCACTTGAATTCCAGCTAAAATTAGTGACAGGAAAAATACTATGAACCAAATTTAAAGCTTCGTTTCATTTATTAAGCTCCTTAGGTGTACATAATCCTCTTCTCATCCTTCCACTACACAGTTTTGTTTGATTCACCTTTTTCCAGCAGTTATTATTGCTTGCAATGGAAAGCTTTATGGACTATCCAAAAACAGCTAGAGGACAAGTTAATACTTTTTGTTATATATTATTATGATTTATCATCTTCTTTGAGGCCAGCCTACAGCTCTGGTTCCTCCACTGCTTCCACAAAGGAGCTTAGTGACAAACAGATGACAGATAATTCAATAAAGCCTAATGTATTGATTGCAAGGTAGGAGATTCAAATGAAAAATAGCAGAATTTATAGAGGCAGAAAAGGGTGTTTATGCAGTTTGGTTTTAGGGTTGACACATAATGATCAGCATTTTTTTGACAGTTTCTGTACATTCCAGAAAGAGCACTGCACTTATTATTTCTTGAGTTTAGTGAGAGCTTTGCATTCTTTCCTTTGGGACATGAATTTTTACATGGTTATTCATGGCCTTGTTGCTCCAACATTAGATTGCTATGAAGATTGCACAAACAGGCTGCAACAAGAAGGTGAATATTGTACAGAATACAGCAGTTCAGTCCTTCTGGAAGTTCAAAACATCCATGCAAGCACCTGCTGTTTCCTCCATCAATACTCAACATCTTCATTTATTAAAATAAAATGTATTAGTACTATTTCTATAGAAAGTGAGGCATGGGATAACACACTGGTAAACAATGAGCATGTTTTCATGGCACTTCTCACTGGTTTCAATCACCTTCAGAATATCTTACACATCCTACAGGATTCTCTAAGTGTCCCAAGAGAAGGTAAAAAACACAATAGTGACAAAAGAAGGCCATGAGTCTGGGAGGGAAGCCATAGGGCACACTTTGCTCAGAGTAACAAAATCACTGATTTTGTAAAATCTGGCAACGTTAACTTTAGAAACTGCCTGGAGCTTCACAAAGGCAAAACGAAAACCCTAAAATCCTGTACTTCTGCTCTTGGTGAATATATTTAATGAGAAAAAATAGCAGAGTTTATTGATTTTGTTCCATCAAAGCTAGCAATTCAGCCTCTCCCAAAGAAGGAAACCTTAGAAAAATCTTGCTGTGTATGAACACTGAAATAATGTTTTACCTCCAGACTTCCAGAGTGTACAGCACAGTGCAATGGTGTGAATTTGTGGACTAAATCCACCTCATTTATACCAGTTCCATTTTTTATCATGGACTCCAGCTGCTCTACATCACCAGCTTTCACTGCCTCATGCACATTAGCATAATTTTGCTTCTTCTGGACAGCTAGTGAGGAATAATAAAAGAGCATTACTCAGTTTAGCAATATTTAAGAGACAAGATATAAGTGATGAATCAAAGAAACATCATGGTATCAGCTTCACAGGAACTAACCAAAATGTTCAGAGTAATGGATGAGATTGAGATTCCTATCAGCAGGAATCCTAAGTCACTTCCACTTGTCAGAAACAAAGCAATATGCAAAAACCTGAGACAGCCATGCCCCCTTGAGCCCCAGAAAGGGGACCAAACAAGACACAGATAAGAAGCACAGCAGGAGCAGAAAGTTGAACTACACCAGCTATGTATGCAAATGCTGAGGCAGGTCCACCCCAGCACTGTCTTGCCTTCCAAAACTGTGAGCATTATAAACTCCACTGTCAATCACATTTTTAAGTACAACACTAGCGAGGCTTCTCACCTCGGCAAACAAGCTCTCAGCCATCATTTCACAGGTGCTCCACACGACCGTGTTCCTGCTGCTACACTCGCCTAAGGACTTGGCATAGCACTACATACCACGCTGGAGGGCACCAGAGCCTCACCAGGGGAGCACACCACGTAATTACTCTTGACTGAGCTACACACGATTGTTTCAGGAACCAGCTGATGTCAAAAATCAAAGCTGCTGTAGGAAAGCAGTTTTTTATACCATGTGTTAGTCATCCTGTTTTGTTCTCTTGCTAGAATTATGGCATTGCTCTGTCACAGCTGACTGTTAGCAGCCTGGTATTTTGCTCCCACCGAAGGCAAAAACATTTTCACTGACCTCAGTGGCACAGAATCAAACTCTAAATGTAGAAGCAGTAGGATAAAAAAAAAAAAAATCACAAAGCCATGGGACCAGATAACCTGTGTTCTTCAGGCCTTTCCACTGATTAACTACATGACTGGAAACAATGAGAGTTGCTTCCAGTTGTTTCCATATTACAGCTTGATATCTTGCCAAAATATGTAAACAGAAATATGTGATGTAAGCAGATGCAATGGCTTAGGGGGCTAATTTCAGATAGCCAAGCATAAAAGGAACTAAATCAATTAGTAATCACCTTCTAGAGTAGTCATCATTCCAGTATCAAATTGCACTAACACTCTTTGATTAGATTTCACGCTGTTAGGAGAAGACTTGAAGATGGGGGCTACTGTTTTGCATGTCAAGCAAGCATGAAAATGTAGGACTTAAGGTACTGGGCCTCTGCTTCTCCACCTGTGAAGAAATGATGGTAGTAGTTAAAATTGTTACACAACTTAAGATAAAAATTATTAAAGAATATAAATTAGATATTGCACAAACATGTTTGTGATATAAAAAGAACATTTAACACGACTGAAAACAGCCTCTGCAGTTTACCAGTGCCTATTTTCATGTAGTATGATAGTAGTGTTCAGGCAGATTTTGGGTTGCCACAGAAAGAAAAAGAGGGTTAAAGCTGTTTCAATAATCCAGGCTGAGAGTAACACATCCTGTGTCATAAAACACCACTTGATCTTGTGGCTGCGTGTCACTCCAGTGCCACCTCCCTCAGCTCAGCAGGCTGTATCACTGCACTGCACAAAGTGGCTTCAGTTAAAGAACCGCAACTCCATCCTGCAAATACTGTGTGAACAAACAGCAGCAGCACAAAAACACAAAACCATTCAGGTCAGCATGGACCTCAGGAGGTCATCTAGTTCATGTTTCGCAGTACTATTTAAGTATGTTTTGTGGTTTGAGTTGTTTGTTTGTTTTTTAAAGAAACAATATCTCCAAGAAATAATTTTCCCACAAGGGAGTTGTTTCTTATTATGCCAAGCAAGGGTTACAGGCTTCAGCTCTATTACACACATCAGAGGAAGATCTGGCCAATTACATTACTTGCCAAAGTACTGATATGTTTAACACAATGTTCCAGTGCAGCAAATTCAAGGTAAGCCATTTGTTGGGGTTTTTTTCTCCAGAAGAAAAAGCAAACGACCAGGGCTGCTAGCAAAGTGAATTTTGTCTCCCTTCTGTCTCTGGAGACCTACAACTGTATGGAGATGGATTCCGAGTGCTGCTGCATGGCATCTTGGCATAGGTCACCATGAATGAAAGTCAGCTGCCCTGGGACTAAAGTTCCAGTAAGAGCTGTTAACAAATTCTGTACAAAATATACTTTGAAAGCAAATGACAGGTTCAAAAATTTTAGTGTCATTTTAATGAAAAAATTGTTATCAAATGCTCGTTACATATTCTAAGAGAAAACTCTACTGTAAGAAGAATTAAGTAAGCACTTTGAGATGAGTACCTGCCCAAATTCATCAAAGGCATTGAGTGAAGAAGAATATGGCTCAGAACAGCACATAAAGAAAATTTTAGGTTTTCCAGTATTTCTGTAACATAAAAAAAAAAACAACAAGCAAACGGGAAAAAAAGAAAAATAAAAAAAAACACCACAACAACACCCCGATCCTTGGCAGTAGCTCCAGAGAACGAGGGGAGGCTGCCAGCCCCAGCCAAGCCACGCCACCAGTTCAGTAGAAGGGTGCAGGCCCGGCCAGCTGAGGCTGGGCTGACCGCCGCCGCCGTGTAGCCTTTCCCCGCGGGTGAGGAGAACACTGAGCAATCTCAGCATTCGGAGTGGGTGCCGGCGGACCCCACGTCACGGACCCATGTCAGGAGAGCCGGAGCTGAGGGAGCGCAGCTGCGCCGGGCCGCATCCTGCTCTGCACCATAGCGCCGCCGCCCCGCGGGGCTTTACCGCTCTCGGCCCAGGCGGGAGCGGTGCCGCTGTGGGGCCGCAGACACCGCCCACTACCGCTACGGCGGTGCTCGGGGGCAGCTGGGGCTGTCCCCAGGCCTCAGGGAAGGAAAGAGGGAAGAAGGAGCGTGGGTGAACCAGTCTCACCGGCCGGAAGGGGGAGCGGCGCAGGGGCCGTCGGCATGGCAGCCCCTCGCAGCAGAAGCGGCCGGTAGCCTGCCGCTCTCGCTGGGAACTTGCCTTGCTTCTCCTCCCTGCGCTCGACGCCGCGGAAGGGTTGCTATGGGCGCTGTGTGCGCTTTCCCCGGGCTCGCCGTCCCCACGGGGAGGCGGCGGCGGGAGGAAAATGGCGGGCAGGGCGGGCGAGGTGGCGTGTGCCCGGCGGGGGCCATGGCGGCTCGGTGGGCGAGGGAAGACCGGCGGAGCCGGTGTCGCTTGGGGAGGGAGTACTGCCCGACGCGTTTGGAAGGAGGGTTTATCCGTGTGAGCTGCCTGTGGGTAGCTGTAACGCAGGAGTGGGAAGATAGCAGGGAAAGGATGACGCCGGGGAAGTTGCATTGGCGGGTGCTGCTGTTTGGCACATTTTTAGCAGCTGTGGGCTAGTGTAACAAGTAAATACATGTTGTCATCTCTGAAACCATCAGCGATGTATTGACCAAGAGGTATTTAACCTGTTTATGCTCCCTCTGCAGGATAACCACACTCCAGTCACGATTTAGGTAGGTTTAACCCTTTTGCTCTGCACTACAAATGGTCATAGGGCACAAGCGGGAGAGGGTCGTGTAGTGCAGTTTCATAGTCCTGTTCCTCACCTCGTTTAGCCAAAACCAACTGGTGCCCTACAAGGAAGCAAGAATTCCTTTGATGGGGCTAAAAGAAAACAGTTTTTTCTGGGAGTCCTGCTTCTAGGTAGGATGAATCCTCCCCCGATACATGTGTGCATTGATAATTACATGGACCAAACAAAGTCCATTTAGAACTTAGCTACCTTTGTCATTAGAAAGTTGCCATATATTTTCCTGATGCAATTCTGCAACTTACAGGCCTCTTCCCCCCCCTCGCCCCCCCCCCTTAACAGAGGGAGTTACTCCCTTTTTCCAACAGCTGTTGAAGACCTGACATCTGCTCAATGTCCTCTGAGCTTCAATTTGTACGATTTAGAACTTTGCAGTGTTTCAGGACAAAGTGTCAATTGGCGCAAGCCTACATCACTGCTCTGGGAGAAGTTGCAACAAGTAACACAGGAGTTACTCCCCACAGCACAACCAGTAGCCACACAAACCACTACAAGGACTGATTTTCTTCAATCTCCTAAGATTTTTGTTCTTCTAGACTTCTGCTAATTGAAAGATAAAAAGGCTGACATCCAGAACAGCGCACACGTGTGACTACAGCTACAACCTTAATACAAGACTCAAGGAATTAGTCACATGTTAACAACTGCTTGAAGACGTGTTGTGGAGAAATGTTGCAGGCAACAGCAAAATAACAACCCATGTATTTCTTAGTGAATTCTGATCTCCCTCCAAGTATCCTCACTGTAAGAGTAATACACTAGGACTGCAACATTGAGTGTTTACATCTTGCTCCCAGCAGCTTTAAAAACATGCACTATACACATAGCAGAGAATAAAACATTAAATGCCTATTGTCTTAAGACAACAATTAGATGATTATTTTCAATCCCACAAATACACCAGCGACACAAACCCATTACTGAAAGGAAGAGACTC
>VWZO01011404.1:108737-136184 GCA_013396975.1 Bucco capensis | reverse complement strand
TTACTCCTTGATTGTCACTCAAACTGTGCACAAACAACTACCAGGCAATGAGGTAGACCCAGCTGGGCTTGCTACTATCCCATATGTAACCTACAGCAAGTAACTCAGGTTTTTGCATCTCTGGCTCAGAAATGATCTGTTTGATCATGAGGGGCTGTTACGAAACTCAACTGCCACTTGCAAAGCTTTTGGAGGGCAGATACAGCAGAAGTGTGAGGTATTATATAAAGAGATGAATTTAAGGACAAAGTCCGATGAGCAAGAAAAAGAAATCCCAATATTACCATCTGTTAGAGAGGAGAAGAATGCTGTAGGGGAAGCAGTGGATGACTCATTGCTTGAGTCAATTAAATTTGTGCTGGATGTGGCACCAGCAAATATAATGTAGGGCACAACCTTCTAAGGAGGAATGATATGGTACACATGACCTGATTTCTATGATCTTATGCTTGACTCTATAACCAAGCAAGATTATATGAGCTCATATAAACTTTACATCCTTTCTCATGTGTTTCTCATGTGTTTAAGGACTCTCAGAACATTGTTGTGGTCTGTGCTCAATTGATGAATACTTAATATACTAAAGTACTGGAGATCATTAGCATTCCTGAGGTTGTCTGGCATGCTTTGTTTATGCAGCGTGGAAATGGGAAATATTTCTTTCAGCCTTTATGAGATATTGGCAGTGTCACCTCTTATAATCATCAGCCTTGCAATTATTTGGCTAAACATGCTGATCATTGAAATTTCACTATTAATATGCCTTAGTGCCAAAATATTATTAAGACCTAGAGCCTGCACTGTATGGAGGACATAGAGCATGTTTCTGACCTATGAGTTAGTGTGAACACCAAGGTACTTAACCTGGTATAATACTGATATGTGTTGTGCCTTCTGGTTTGAGCAGACAAACCTATAGCCAGTATATCAAACTTGTTTAGTTGTATAGGTCTCTCCCTATGCAGTAAGGAAGAAAGCTTTCACAGCTCCATCTTTAAGGAGACCTTATCTCTGTCCAAGTCCCTGCAGGGAGATTGAAGTGAGATGGGATTGATCTCTTCTCCAGGGTTAGCAGTGAGAGGATGAGAGGAAATGACCTCAAGTTGCACCAGAGGAGGTTTAGATTGGATATAAGGAGGAATTTCTTCACTGAAAGAGTTGTTAAGTCTTGGCCCAGGCTGCCCAGGGAGGTGCTGGAGTCACCATCCCTGCAGGGGTTTAAGAAAAAATATAGATATAGTGCTTAGGGCCATGGGTTAGTGGTATGGTAGTGATAGGGATGGTTGGACTTGATGAGCTTAGAGGTCTCTTCCAACCTTAATGATTCTGTGTGAATTCTATCTTTACAGCACTTTTGTTTCAAAAACTCTGAGACATATCACTCCCTGATATACCTAAGTGCACCTTGAGCTGGACTGTGGCCATTTTGGTGTCTCTGAAGACAGAACTTGGTAGATGCATAGAAGTAATTCAGTCCCTAGGTTTGAAGGGATATTAGCATGCATTCACCACTTTCTGTTCAGCTCCAGAATATTGGAGTCTACGATAGTACCAGTCAGTGCACACAAGATACTCTGATGCCCAGGTATATCACAAAATGCTCTGATGCCCAGGTATATCAATATCTATGGAACCTCCTGGGTTGATAGATTGATATCTGTTGATATATCAGATAAGCTTGAGGAGGGCAGCTGGAGCTTGGCTCTTAGGCACAAGTTGTTGGCCAGGAGGGTGCTGAGCCACTGTGCCAGGTTGCCCAGAGAGGTGGTGGCAGCCCCAGCCCTGGCAGTGTTGCAGGCCAGGCTGGCTGGGGCTGGGAGCAAGCTGCTCTAGTGCCAGGTGTCCCTGCCCATGGCAGGCACAGGGCTTGGAATTAGATGATCTTTAAGGTCCTTTCCAGCCCTGAAAATTCTATGATTCTATGACCTTCCTCCCAAATAATTGCGAATGCTTCTTCTTGCTGTAACTGTCACCACAAATCCCTGCCTGTTCCAGCTGCAGAGATCAACTCCCTTGCCCTTGGTTTGTTGTCATGGTTTCCTTTGCAAAGTGCTCTGCCTCCTTAGGTCATACTTGAGGAGTTGCACCTTCTGCTGGGGTGATGTTCATCAAGGATTACAAACTCCTATCTTACCCCCATGCCCCACACAATTCCCCAGGTGACTTGCAGCCAGCCCAAGGTCACTGAGCAGCCAGCCCCATGCCTGTGGGCTGCCTGAAGCCAGCCTAGAGCAAGCAGCCAGACATGACAATGCTGTGCTTGATGAATGTTTGCTCTGGTGATCTCATGGTGATGTGATGACATTAAGTTGAATAAACAAAGGAGTGGGGAATTGATTCATCAGTAAACATTCAGCTAAACAGAATTAAATGGAGAGAAAAGTCTGAGCAATTAATAGGAAGCTCCTAACCACAAGATTTTATGAATTATATCTTCACAGGGCCCAGGAGGTACAAAAGGAGAGATTGGAAAATTCTCTGATCACAACCCCTCTGAGCTCTGTGGTTCTGCCAGTTCTCAATCCAGCTCCCTGTCCATTCATTCAACCCACACTTCCTCACACTTTTGTCCTCTCTCAGCACCATTATTTTAATCTTCTGTGGATAACATGGTTATTTACAGCAGAGTTCTTAGGTTTTTATCTTTTTTTCTCCCTTCATATCCAAGCTCTTATTCTACCTCAGTAGCTCTCTTTGTCCATCTCCAGGTTCATCTCTCCTGATTTCCAGCTACAGAGGTATCAATGCATGAAGCAGCTGACTACACATCTGATATTTGTACCTTCCTTCCTGCTTTCTCCTCCTGGTCTCACACAACTCACAGGCAATGCCATGTGCAGCTGACCAACCCCTTTCCTATTGCTGTGACCTCTTTCCCTTCTCTGAACCTCTGCATTTGCCAGACCTCCTTCAGCAGCTGTGTTGAGCTTCTACTTTCTGGAGGATCCTTTCACTCTGCCATTTCCTGATGGCACCTCCTCTTCACTCCTTACAAAGAGCATCCCATGCCAATCCCATATTCTTTGCATCATTAGCCATCTAATTTTAACAAGGCAAAATCTCTTCTGGCCAACCTATCAGAATTTTGTTTATTTTCTCATTTTGGGAAGGCTTTTAAAAATTTTATTTAGTGTTTTCAGCCATTTGTGGCAAGGATCTATAGATTAAATGTGTCTTTTATGGCATTATTATGCAGGGGAAGCATAGAGAATTTGTGGAGGATAAATTTGCAGCTGTGATGATACACAACATGTGGGTTAGTTCCTTAGTCCTTGCAAGCAGATAGTTCTTTCTTAGAAAAGAAAGTTCTTTCTTAGAAGTCACCATAGTTAACATCACTTTTCTCAACCTTCACAGTAATTACTTGCATTATTATAATCAGAGGAATCACCTTGTTCCTTTGAATCCTAATTAACATGAGTGTTAGGGTATAAAATATGTTTTCTGTGTGGGTTTGGAGCACTTTCTGATGGCTCTGTATCAAGCTCAGTTAGATCCTTTAGACACGTCACAAACCTGCAGTGTGCTTTGATGCCTATGACTTTCTGCTCCATGGTTCACTGCAGGAGTGAAGCCTTCACTGAAAAGCTCAGAGAGTGCTGCTGCTTCTCTGTCTGCTGTCAAATGCCCATAATACTCACAGATTTTGATTGATAAAAGTCCAGGATGAGAGCACCTTGCAGGATTTGGGATACTCACAGGAATTTCCCATCAGAGTAGAGTCTGTGCTCAGCTTCATCCCGGGGTGATGCTGCCATGGTCCCAGGGCTGTGGTGGCAATGAGCTTCTCCACCTGGGATTCTTTATACCAGTAATGTGCACTAACTTCTGCTTTTGCCTTTCCTGCTTTTGTTATTATATCCTGCCAACCAGCACGTTTGTTTTCTCTCTCTCTGATTGTTTCTGTGTGTGATCTGTGGAAGTTAGCAGAACAACTTTCCACCCTGCTTTCTCAGCAAGGCTCTATCTTTGTGTCGATGAGTTTGTTCAGCTTTGCTTGGGAGAGAACAAACAATACTCTCAGTGAAACAGTCAATAGGAAAAGGTGATAGTGAAGAGACTGAAAAGCCTAAACTGTCTTTGAGTAAGGTGGATGGAATGGGAGGATGTGTAAGGAAACAGAGTAACCTCAGCTCTTAGTGTTTGTGTTACTTCTATTCTGTGCATCAATCAGAAGTAATTAGTTCCTTTCCTTCAAGAATCTCACCATTTTATGAAGAAAACACACAGATGCAAACAGCAGGGCTAAAGTAGCTAAACAGCTCAGGAAACTGGATGAACAGACTATCATTTTTAGGCTCTTCAATCCAGGAAACTGAATTACAGGTGAGGTGATTCACAGATGTCTAAACGGGATTGGAAATCTCAATTTAACAAGGTATTTAATCTGACAGCTACTGGAAGAGGCTTTTAGTTGGTCTCACACTAGAAATGTCAGTCCCTTTAGCTGATTGCTGGGATTGCTAATGGATGACAGCTAGGTTAATCAGAACATATAGAGACACAGTAAGGGTAAATATTGTGCTATCTTGAGCAGCAGTAGATGTGACTGCTCTCTATTAGGATTAAACATCACAATGAATTCACACAATTCCCAGGGGTAGTTTATTCAGCTGATGCTGCCAAGGCTAAATGTCAGTTTTACTATTACCAGGTAACCATGATTTTCTGTTTTGCTTCATCACTGGTAGTTTAAAATGAAGCCATAAACATTACATATCTATTTTTAGGTATTTGTCAAAATTGGATTGGTGAGGAGGGAGAAAAGTAGCTGAAGACTATTGAAATGATTTTTCATGTCTGAGACACATGACCCTCATTCTGTAAACACTTTTCTTTTTGCATTGGCTTAGTTTTACACAATGTAGGATCAAATAATGAAATAATATGGATACTTTCCTCAAAAGTGCAGGACTAAAGACTGAGTAGGTCTGTACCCCAAAATGCCTGTGGAAAAACACTTCTGACCTTTTAACTGACATATTGGAAATGAACATTTCTAGTTAATGGGCTTTAAGAATGATTTCTGCTACAATCTTATTAGCTGACCAAAGAGCTCAGTGGCAAACCGATTCGATGTGCAAATGTACACAGAAGAAGAAATCCTTCTTCTAGTAAGTAAAAGAGGTTAATAGTGTCTTCTCCAAATTGTGCACATGTTCAGGGTGATATGAAGGGAAACCATTCTGCAATAAAGCCTGTTTTGATATCCTTCTAGATGGATTGGTGTGAGATCTGTGAGAATTCCTTCCAGGTGTGTCCTAGGTTGAGGTAGCAAAACTCAAGAGGGAGGATGCACACTTTTGCTGTAGCCTCTACTTCCAGTGCATTTTTCTGCCTTATGTCCCTAAAAATACATATATGAGAAAAAGCTTTCTTGAAGACCCTGAGCTGAAAGCTGAAAGTAGTGATATTACTCTCTTTTCAACAATAACTTTAAAAGAAATGGATTATACTTTCAGCTCTTCCATTTCTGGGTAGCAGTTGCAACTTGTATGTTCCAAAGATCTATTAAACTTTATTGCTGCCATTACCAGCCTCTTCTTTCCTCTCACTCTGGGTTTAAAGTCCACACAACTCTTTACTGACTCCAGATTTCATGGCCACAGCAGATAGAATTTGTCTTTTTAATCAGAATAGACAGACAGTCTGGAGTCATCTACTGTGCTCCTTTGCTCTGTGTTAATGTGAGAAATCTTGGGCATGGATAATTTTTGGTTCAATTTGTAAGATGTTAGCTCCTGACATTGGATGTCATTCAGCCTAGTGCTTGAAGTGTTGCATATCAATTAGCTGGAAGAAATAGAATAACAATTTCAGATGGGCAGAAAGTCTCTAGAGAAGGAGAATCCACAACCTCTCTGGGCAGCCTCTTCCAGTGTTCTGTCACCCTCAAAGGAAAGCATTTTTTCCTTGTGTTTATGTGGCATTTGCTGTGTTCTAGTTTGTGTCCTAGTTTGTTAGTTAGTCCTACATCAACCTGCACCTCAGAAAGTTTTCCATCATCCTCATATCATCATTGGTGATTCAGAACTTAAATCAGTCCAACAGTTGAATTCCCTAGGCAGCCTCATCTCCTCGCATGGTAAGATTGATGGAGAGCTAGACAATAGGCTAGCAAAGGCATAGAGTGCTTTGGGAAAACTCTATCCAAGAGTNGGAGCTGTGTTCACCAAGCCTGCCCATGATGATGAGTTTGTGCCCATTTCCCCTTGTCCTGTCACACTTCCTAAGCTTGCTAATGAGGAGTGTCCAAAACCCTGCTGAACTCCTGGTAAACAGCCACTGAGAGTAGAAATACCATAAGGAGACAGTACTGACTTGCAGCTTTCTAGTTAGACAGGTGAATGTTTTAGCTTCATTTTAGTATGAACTGGGAAATGTAAAACTCACTTGAGATGATGTGCTTAAAACACTTAGAATCAGACAGCTTAGAAATTCACTTATTCTCAGTAGAAGTTAAGTGATTTCAAAACTCAGTCTTTACATGGGTCACAGAAGTAGAAAACAGCTGCAGACATATCTCATGCATTATTATTAAGTAAGTAATATTAAGTAAGAAGAGGTCCCTTCCAACCCTAACCATTCTATGATTCTATGATTCTATGATTCTAAGTAAGTAATGTTATTTTTAAAGTGAAATGTACAATAAATAGACTATGGAAGAAAAAAATTAGCAGAAATAGAAACAATAGCAATAACTGGTCAACTATAATAGATGCACTGTTGCTTTAAAAGACATCTTGTTGGTTAGTGGCAGGCTAATGAATTAATGCCCAAGATTTAAATCAGGTACATATGATTTCTTTTAGCTGTGGTTGACACTGGGATGTAACAAATGCTGATTAAAAAAAATACTAAATACTTACTCTAGAATTTAACTGGGTGTCAAATATGCATTTGGGGCCCTATTCTTCAAGGTGCTCTGTGAGGCAGTCATCAGCTAGGAGGGATATTGGAGCCCTTCTGGAAGGTCTGAGGGCACTCAGCCTTTGATCTTTTTTAGTTCACAAGAGGCCTGAGGCACAAAGTGCTATAAATGCTTACTAGACTCAATTGTGTAGTATTACTTATGCACAGAATTTGGATTTTATATGGTCTAGTTTTCTTGTAAAACTGTTTGGGACTAACAGCCCTTCCCATCTGACATATTGTCTAACCCTCTGGACTCTCATAATGTTTGTCAAAGCAACTGAAAGATCTTTCTGTTTCAAACTGCTCCGGATTGCACAAAGTGGCCACTGACTCTTCCCATGCCCATTCAAAGGAAGTTGGTGCCCTGCTAAACCTCCCTAGAAAGTCTGCAATCTCCCAGTCCTAGAGAAACAAGATCTGTGATCAAGCAGTGTTTGTTCCCTTTGCTGAGTTGCCATTTCCCACTTTGAGGAATTGGGAGATATTACTACAGTGCTTACCTCTTTTCATCCTCCCCAGTCATTACTGTAGCACAGCTCTTGTCCTGCCACCTGAATGTCTGCATCCCTTTTATAGAGCTCCAGCAGAAGTTATTTGGAATACTGGATGTTAAACTTGAAGCAATTTAAAGGAAAACTTGCTGCTTTCTTGATGTTCTACAGGTGAAGCATCCTGTGTAAATAACTTGAGAAAAAGCAAATGATCTGGTCACTTTAACAGCATTATCCAGATGAACTATATAGATCCCTCAGGAGGGAGCTGGAAATGTCTACTTAGAAGTAGTTCCAGGGTATGTTTAGTTACTACAACCTGAGATTTCTTCTCACTTGATCCTTAGGGAAAACAAGGAGAGACTAACATGCAGCTAAGATTCTCCTTTGGGATGTAAACCAGCAGAAAGCAAGTACCCCTGCCCCACAGGGCCAGCTGCTCTCCTCTCTGGAACAGCTGCTGGATCTTTCCAGGCAGGAAACAGAGGATATTTCACTGAAGCCTGAGCCACATGCCTGCAAACTGGCTCAATATACTGCAACCAATACTCACTTCTCTTCTCTGCCCATGCTTTGGGGCTGCTGAAAAGACTCCTACACAGCTGAAGCTGCACCCTGAAAAGGTAGAAAATTCTGGGTTGTAGGTAAGTCAGGCTCCTTGTAAACATGGGGAAAAAGGGTAGTCATCCTCTTGACAAGACTGACTTGGGATAGGAAAGATCTTCTCAATGGCATCCAATGGTAGGACAAGAGGGAATGGGAGCAAGTTGGAGCACAGGAGGTTTAGTATTAAGCTGAGGAGGAACTTGTTTGCAGTTCAGGTGCCAGAGCACTGGCCCAGGCTGCCCAGGAGGCTGTGGAGTCTCCTTGTCTGGAGCCATTGCAGAGCTGCCTGGACACATTGCTGTGTGAGCTGGTCTAGGTGCTCCTGCTCTGGCAGGGGGGTTGCACTAGATGAGCTTTCTAGGGCCCTTCCAACCCCTAACATTCTGTGATTCTGTGATACATTGTCAAAGGACAGAACAAAAAAAATATATAGTCTCCTGATTTCCTAAAATCTGCTGGAAAAAGCAGAGAGAGATGCACCAAACACACACCATGTCTCCAAAAGCCTCAGTGGTGTGTTTGTTGTTCCTGAGCCTGGTTAGGACTCACAATGGTTTGTGTCAGACACTTGGACTCACTGCAGCTCAGAATGAGGCAATGTGTTGCTAGTTTGAAAAGAGTGTTAACAATTAAAAAAGTGCCAATCAAAGCAAAAAGATGAAACATTTCACAGCTATTAAGAATATTATTCAGCCCTTTTAAATGATTGCCAATTCAGATACTTCTCTTGTTAAATCATTCTTGTTAGGTATTGTACTGCATGCCAGTTTTCAAGAACAAGACAGTCCACAAGCTTAGCTCATTAATGAAGACACAACCTGGTAGGTAATGTTATAATTAAAATGGATATTTTGAGGACTAGACTGACTTTTGCTACATATCCAATTCTCAGTCCAGGAAGAGATTTTATGCAGAAGAATTTTCATGCTGACTTGTAACTGAAGAGATGAAAAAGGAAGGCTCAGCTGAGCATTTCTGTGACTGTTTTGTGAGGAACAGCCTTAAAACGTTCTGTTTATGAACACAGTGGAGAAAGGTTTGTGTAAGGTTAATGTTGGAATCACTTAGGATGGTAACTCCTTCTGCAAAGCATCTGCATCAAGTAGGAAAAGCTGCCAGATTTCCATCTGTTAGCAATACAACTTCAGCCACAAAGACAACTGTCGTGACAACCACACTGAGTTAGTCTTTCAAATAAAACCTGTTAAAAGCTACTGCCCTCCAGCCTCCACCCACTGCAGTTAACAGCATTAAATAGCACTGTAACTGCTATTTATTTTCTTAGACATTCCTCACTTGTGCAGCTGCTGGCACACTGGCCTTTGATTTAAAAGAATCTCAACAGGAGAAGAGTTTACAGTCTCTGAAGGTCATGATGGATGTGAAGTGCTTGTCTGAAAGAAACATCCAACCTGAACTTTCTCAAGCTGATGTTACTGGGTTCTGGATACTTGTCTCTCACCTCTTTTGCCTGGTGTTGTGTCTGGGAGCTCTGATGGTTCAGGTGATTTCTTCCAGATGATGGTGAACCACAAAGAGACCACTGGGGCTGTTCTGGTCTAGGTTTAATGGTGGTGGGAATCACCTTTAGGGCCTTTCTCCCCTTCCCATCCAAGTTCCTCCTGCAGTTTTTTATGAACTTGGGTGGCATGGCAAGTTCAGGCTAGTTTCAGCTCATCCATGAAATCTGTGCTGACAACAATATCAAAGCTATTAGAAAACTCATTTGTAGAAGGTCCCTCATTCAACAGTCTATTTTTACTCAGGCATTTCAGCATCTCAGGGTAATACATATTCCACCTCCTGCCCTTTGTAGGAATAAGTGGAACATTTCCAAAGCCCTCACTGATATACACATGAATATACTTTCTTGTAATGGTAAAACTATTTATTTTTGGTGTTGTTTTGCTATTGCTGCCATGATGTGATGTGGGCTGCTGTCAGGGACAGTCTGCTGGTGGGACTGAGGGTGCTGGACACCTTCTCCCATCCATGGGCATGGTAGTTCCTTGTTGCCTCTAGCACTGGTTATGCCTGAGCACGTATACAGCACACTGTCTGCACACAGCTAGCAGAGGAGAAGGGACTAAAAGTCATTCTCAGAAAGTTGTAACTTCGTTAAAAGCAGAGAAAAAAAATTCTTATTGGAGGCTGGAATCCCCAAGAATCTGTTCATGCTTGCTGTTGTCTCCTGGGTATTTAAAAGGATCATTACCTGAGCAGTGTTGTACACAACCCCAAAAATCTTCTGTAGTTATCAGAGCTGGCAGAATTCCCATAAATAATCTCTTATTGACTTTTGTGCATAAGCTTCAGATTTAGTCCTGCACATCCTTCTAGGAGGAGAAAATAGTCACAGAGGTTTTTAGTGGGATCACATAGGACCCAAAATGCATCAGACATCCAAGCCACTTACTTGTAAGTAAAAAGACCTCCTCTAAAGGCCAAAGAGAACAAGCTCCCAGCATCTTATGGTTAGGAAGGCCAAAGAGAACAAGCTCCCAGCATCTTATGGTTAGGAAGGCCAAAGGGAAGAAGCTCCCAGCATCTTATGGTTAGGAAGGCCAAAGGGAACAAGCTCCCAGCATCTTATGGCTAGGAAGGCCAAAGAGAACAAGCTCCCAGCATCTTATGGTTAGGAAGGCCAAAGGGAACAAGCTCCTAGTATCTTATGATTAGGAAGGCCAAAGGGAATGAGCTCCCAGTATCTTATGGTTAGGAAGGCCAAAGGGAATGAGCTCCCAGTATCTTATGGTTAGGACATCTGAAAAGATTGAGAAATAGAGTTTCTGACTTTTTTCAGCAGAGGATACAAAGACAGCTCTCCTGTCTGCTGGGAAGCAGTGTGACAAGGATGTGCAGCAGCTCTTTAGGAATCTCACTTCAGCTCCTCTGATTAATACTTGGTATCTGAGTGCCATATGGAGCATTTTGTTGGGCTCAGTGTGTATCCTTCAGGTTCCCATTTGGATGACAAAGGAAAGGCTTCTGAAGATTTCCTGTCAGTCCAGATGAACTCTCCTTCCTTGTCTATCTCTGCTTTTATTGTGTTGGCAGCTGCACAGAGGAAAAACAACTCACACTCTGTTGTTTATCTCAGGGCAGGGAAGGGAGTCCTGGGAAGAAGTGGGATAGAGGAGGTGGTTAGTTATGCTGCTGTGCTCTGTGGGTGGAACTGTGCCAGGCAGAGGTAGGAGGAGAAACCAGCATCAAAAGTCCCTGCAAACTTAGTGTAGAAGCAAGGCAAGGTTTTATTGACCCCATGAGGCACAACCCATCTCTTCAAGGAAAAGAGATGACACAGACTAACAGGAGGGTGCTAGGGCACAATAACAGTAATATCCTGGATTCCAAACCAACATCAGTGCCCTCTGGCTGGCTCAGGTGTGCTGCAAGTTAGTCAATAATGACACAGCATCTTCAAAGCATTTGCAGTGTTGGCCAATTAAAATTCCATCTCTAGCACATTTATTCCTCTTTGTTAAGGGTTAGATCAGGCTTTTAACTTAAAGCAAGGAGCTGTGGGAGGCTCTTTGGAGTAATGCTCTTTCCAGCACATCCCTCTTATGTGGGAGGCTTGATGATAATCAGCTGCAGCTCTTTCCAGGACACAGCTTGGAAAGGAGGGGGCAAGGAAGGTGATGCTGCAGCCATGCAGTGGCTGAGATAGGATACAGCTCCTTCTCCCTGCACTGCCAGTTTTGTCCTTATCTACCTACCCCCAGCATCCTCCTGGGAGCAGGCAGACTGTGAAGGTGGAGGGAAAAGTTTTATCTGGAGAGATATCACACCAAAGGAGCAGGGAGCAAACTGAACTCCTTGCCTTTGGTTCTTCTCTCCATACAGTTTCCCCTAAGCAAGTGCAAGCAGAAGTGAGAGCAAAGCTCAGTCTGCACTATCTCCTGATGCAGGAACAGTTAATGTCACCACTCCTCTAACAACATGAGGCTGATGTGTAAACAGATAGAACAGAGGCTGCTGGTGATGTAACTTTGTTGATCATAAGATTAGAGATCCTGCTGGTCTGTATTTGAACCCTTTAAAGAAAAGCAGAGAGATTAAGTAGAGAATTTCCAGTGATTTTGTTATTCGTGTGTAATATGTTTACTCAGCCCTGATTAAACAAGATAACTTGTTAAAAATAAATGGATGCTTTCACCAGCTCTGGAAGGGATAAGCAAACTTGGGGAAGCTTTCCAGCATGCTTCAAGTCACAAAGCAAATGTGACTATACAGTGCAGCAGCCAGCTGAAAAAGGATCATGGACCTAGAAGAGAAATCATCTGCTTTTGTGTGCATATCCTGAATTTTTCCTTGCAGTGCAACAGGAGACACACATGAGGCTCTTGCTTTTCATGCAGAGACATTAACAGCAGAGATGTGGTTTTTCACTGTGTAGATGGGAGGGGACATACTCCCTTAGGATCTAAACCACACCAGGTAGTCACTTTCTGCTTAAAGAAAGTCTTTCACACTAGGAAAAAAAAAGTGTTCAAACATGTGAGACTGAATATAATTATTTACATTAAACTCACATGCTTTTTCCTGACCATTTTTCCTCCTTACTGGAGGTGTGTATGTTCCAAAGCCAAGCCCTGAAGGCCTTGTTCTGTCTCAACTCCCAAAGAGTGTTTAAGCAGAGATTTTGTGGTTCATAAGTAGCTTTTTCTTCCTGGTTGTTCCTTTTCCAGAGAGATCATGTAATGCATAGCATTTACTACTTTGGGCTGCATCTTTTACACTCACAGCACAAAGTGAAGTTTCTCTTCTTTTCACTGATGCACTCAGCAGAAAATAGCAAGATTTTGTCCAAAATCCAGTTTCTGATATTTGAAGATTTCTGAGATATTTAATTACAATTTTAATGCCTTGTTCTTAGGAAAAATATAAGCATATTTAATCCAAACCATTGTGAAGCAGCCTCATTGTTGGGACAGTTCAGTGGGAAAGAAAACACAGCTGCTGGTGCCTCTCATCAGCAGATGCCAGACCCTTCCCACTGCCTCACTGCTCTGGGGGTAGTGAGAACATCCATCTCCAAGCAGGAGGCTGGGGTCTGCAGACCCAGAGAGTCCAAGAATGGCAGCTGTCTTGTGTATTCAGCATCTCACTGAGGGCACTGCAGGCCTCCCACAGTTCTCTTCTGAGGAGCTAGCTGGAGTAGAGGGAGATGTAGCTGTGAGAGTATGGAGCCAAAGTTCTAGCTGTGTTTGANGGAGGTGTGAGCAGAGCAGAGTGCAGTGGCACAATCACCTCTCTGGCTCTGCTGGCCACGCTTCTCTTGCTGCAGCCCAGGATGCCATTGGCCCCTTGTCCTGCTGGACTAGCATTCTCCTTGCTCAACAGCAAGGTTAACTCCATCACCATGAATATATCACAGGGAAACAACAACAAAAATCTGTGTAAGAGAAGGGGTTTGTGTTTTTTGAACAAAGGCACTATTCCAGCTAGTGCTGCCTTCCCTTAGTTTTTAGCTCTGTGTGTATTGACCTGTCTTTCTTTACCACACTATTTCCATCTCATCAGAATGGCTCAAAAAGAATTGAAACAAGAGCAATGACACCTCAGAAGTGGTGACTTCATGCAGACTGAGACAGAGTATTACTAATATCATGATCCTTGTTGTACAATACTGATCTCCACTGGATATTATTAAAGGGCATCATTAAACCTCATTTTGTGACCTGGATTAAGGGATGCCACTTAGGCTATCACAGGAAAATGTTCCTTCATGGGGTGCAAGGGTAGCTTTCTGGCTTTGTGGCTGGCTGAAGTGAAGCAGAGGAAGATGTTGCTTCCACTGACTCAGGAAGGGCTTTATATCTGTACCTAATGCAATATTGTGTGCACACACACATGAAAGATGATGTGCTAGAAGCCATCCATGGCAGATGAGAGCATTATTCTGCCTTTTTCTGGGCATCTCTCACTAACTGCTGCCTCTGGACTTCAGTGGTTCCATGATGAAATGGTTCTCAGAAGAGTTCTTTCTCCCCTGATGAGCTTGGCTGGTTCTCCAGCTGGAGCTTGCATTTGTAGCTCCTCAGTGTGCCTCAGCCTCAGTGCCTGGGTGGTCATGCTTTCTGTCTGCCAGCACACAAGGGCTGCAAGCTGCATTCTGGATGCTTGCAAAGTTCAGATATGGGCTCCTTTGCCTGGTTCAGCTATATATTTACATAACACTAACAAAAGAAAGCATATCATGTGGTCTCCAAAGAGCTGTTTGCATTTTATTTCCCTTCAAAGTCCCTAGACATGTATTGTGGTATTCTGTGGGAACCAACTATGCACAAATGGAGACTACTGTGACAACATATGATCATAGGCATGGGGCTGTACAAATCTCCCCATCTGTCATTTGAACCAAGCTCAGCAAACTCAAATGGTCACCTTGATAAGTTCACTGATCTATATTCATCTGTATATTTGCAAAACACCCCTACATTTCTAAACAGAGTATTGGGGATTTTGATAAGGTATTTGGCAGCAAAGAAAATACAGGAAGATGGGATTTGTGTGTAGTTTTGTTAGAATTTTGCATACAGTTTTCCTGCACATGAAACTTTTCATCTTCAAAGTGCTTTGCAAACATTTCTGTGCTGGCATTGATGTAATTCTAAGCACTCTAGCAGATGTTGTTTTGCTGGACTCTGATACCATGTCCCTGTATCCAGTAACCCATGCAGCCTGGAAGAGCAGGGAAAGCTGCAGCAGCATGGCCTTCTGATGGAGCATGGATGGATATTCCCCAAAATGAATATAAAAGGAAATGCATCTGTATTTTAGAAAAAGAAACATTTGGTATTTAAGTAGGTTTATTTTTTTTGTTCAGAATCCAAGTGCTAAACTAGGAGAGAGGAGCCACACGTACTGAGGCATGAGATAGCCACTGAGGCAAACATGCAGAGAAATACAACAGTGTGCTGAGGAGTTTGAGCTTTTAATGGATAATATTGTTTGGTTTTGGTAGAAAATATTTAGCTGCATGTTGAAAAGGAAGGGCCAGAGTCTAGAGAGAAATTAAATGTATTAGTTTCATGTTGACTACCACCCTTTCTCAGATTAATTCTCACAAGTGTATTTTCTAATATAAGCAAAAGTAGAACATTTCTTAGGATAAAGAAGTTGATAAAACTTACAGTTACAAAGATGGAGAATGAATGTCTGTGTTGCTTTCTCATCCATACAAGCTGCTCCACACACTCTAGAATAGTGATGTTGCTAATCTTTCCCTTCACGCAAATCTCACACCCCTAGAGTAAGAGGAAAACACAAGTTTTATATCAACCTGCACCTCAGGAAGTTTTGCATTATGCTCATATCATCATTGGCGATTCAGAACTTAAATCAGTCCAACAGTTGAATTCCCTAGGCAGCCTCATCTCCTCGCATGGTAAGATTGATGGAGNGTCTGTCCCAAATTGGCCTTTGCAGCCAGCAGTGCTTGGAAAAAGCGCTTGGAAGAGCGTGGATGGAGCCCTCCCCGGAGCTGTGTTCACCAAGCCTGCCCATGAGGAGAGTAAGAGGAAGCAGAGCTGGGCTCCCTCTAACGATACAAATCTCTTCTGATCTCAAAATAAAGTTCAGGATTTCTCAGATTGACAGCAGTTGGAAAGGTTATGCTTTCTGAAGAAGCCTGTGACATTTGCTCAGCTTCCTTACTCTGATCTGGGGTAGCTTCTTCAGTCCTGCTCTCCAAGATAAATCATGGTTCAGATGTATCTCTGGCACTGCTGATTCTTCTTCTCTGAGGGCTAATTTAATTTGACTTTCACTGTCTCCAGTGGAACTACAGCATTATAACTGAGATGTGAATGCAGACACATGAAAGAGTGAAAAAGGGATGTTTCTGGAAGAGCTTCCTCTGGAGGCTCTGGGATATGTTTCTCAAAGAAAATAAAAAAAAAATCAAACAGGCAAGCAAATAAAATCACAAAGTAAATGAATCAATGCACTTTGGACCTCAGTTAAAAGCCAGCCATGAACTGTAGGAAGATAGCTAAAGGATATGTGTATAAAAGTGAAATACAAAGGCTCTGAACTCCCACAGTATTCACCTGAGTGGAAGGTGACTACAGCTCATCTGGGAAGACAGATTAAGGATTTTAGGCACTAAAAGTTGACAGAACATCTTACCTGATCCCTTATTTTCTGTGTTTGCTGCACAACAAAGATACTTTTTCTTAGACAATACACAGATGGCTGTCCTAAACATGCCAAATATGATAGAAGAAAGAGAGAAAGAATGAAAGTGTGTGAAAGAGAAAAAGGAAGTGTGAGAGAGAAGGGCAAAGTAAAAAAGAAAGGAAAGAGGGGAAAAAAACCTTTCTCCCTCAAGATGTAATAACAATATTGTGAGACTGCTTTCTGGTAAGCTGTGTATGGAATCAGCACAAAATTTGTTATTGCACACACTTTTTTTTTGTAACTGGTCTCTGAGAGGTCACTGCTCAGGTAACAGCATTCTTATTTAGAATAGAAGCCAGTTGTTCATTTTGATGTTAAGAGGAACTAGGAGATGAGGAATGGTAAATATATATATATATTCAGCTCTTAAATTAACAACTTATGACAAGTGGAATTAAAACACAATGTGAGTGTATTATATGTCAGGCTGAATCCACATGGTGAGCTCCAGCAGGTATCAGATCAAGAGGAATCATTAGCTGTCATACTTGTGGGAAGTCTCTAATTAGCTATGACACAGAAGAGTTTTTTGATCTTGACCATGTTCTACTAATTTTTTAATCTTTAACAACATATAAACATGTTTCTGCACATAACCTAAGAACAAACGTCGTGTAAGTTTTCTTCCAAAGCCTCCAAATGCTAATAGCACACCCAGGAAAACGATGCCAAACTTCTCTTAAATCCCTGTTTTCCTTCTCTTTTCTGAATAAAGCTGGATATGAACCATAACTCCAAATACAAATAGGCATGAACTTTTCCTTTCAGGATAGAATTCATATCATCCAGTGTCAGTGTCCATGAGAAAGATGGTTAAATAAGAGTTGTCATTCTGGATTCTGCTTACAGTCAATGGAAACAAACAGATGTTAAATAAGAGTTGTTTTTCTGGATTCTGCTTACAGTCAATGGAAACAAACAGGTGTTGTTAAATAAGAGTTGTTCTGGATTCTGCTCACAGTCAATGGAAACAAACAGGTGTTAAATAAGAGTTGTTCTGGATTCTGCTCACAGTCAATGGAAACAAACAGATGTTAAATAAGAGTTGTTCTGGATTCTGCTTACAGTCAATGGAAACAAACAGATGTTAAATAAGAGTTGTTTTTCTGGATTCTGCTTACAGTCAATGGAAACAAACAGGTGTTGTTAAATAAGAGTTGTCATTCTGGATTCTGCTCACAGTCAATGGAAACAAACAGATGTTGTTAAATAAGAGTTGTCATTCTGGATTCTGCTTACAGTCAATGGAAACAAACAGATGTTGTTAAATAAGAGTTGTTGTTCTGGATTCTGCTCACAGTCAATGGAAACAAACAGATGTTGTTAAATAAGAGTTGTCTTTTTGGATTCTGCTTACAGACAGATACTTCTAGATCATTTCAGACATTTACTTTAGAATGAGGCAAATCATACTCTAGACTTGCTTTCTCTGGTCCACTGACTCTAAAGGCAATCTTGGATGACTAGCTTGGATCTAAGTACATCTGGTAAAAGAAATATCATCTAAGATATCTATGAAAGACCAGCTGCATCACACCTCAGAAAAGCCTAATTCTTTCCATGGACTGAAATCATGGCTGGGGGTAAATGATAGATGAATTCCAGCCTTGTTGTCTTCTATATATTTGGCAGAACCTGTGTCTGTGTCTGGCCAGAGAACAATGGTTTCATCTCACTTAGGAGTAAAGTAGAAGCATTGTTTGAAACTCAGGAATTTGTGAGAATCTTACCCAGAACAGTAGGCTTCTGGCTAAACCATTTGTTGAAGAGCATTTGGGAGAAAGCCAAGCCCTTGTCTGGCTTGACTCACAGTGAGGAATTAAGGCTATTTAGTGTAGGTGAGTGCCCTAACATATGAGTTTGTGTCTGCTTTTAGGATTGTTTCACATCATTGGATGAGAAAGAAAGAACTTGAAGCAAAACTGACTAGTATCTCCTGGATGGGCCTCTTATCTGTGGAAAATAGTTTGCTCACCACATGATTAGGTCACCTCTCATCTGCTGGCTCATTAAATATGGAAAACCTCTTCCCAGATTTTTGTTACAATAGATATGGTGCCATGAAATTCTTAGGGTTTGAGAACTGGCACTTTCTAATGAAAGAGCATGATCCTGGCAGGTCCTAGCCAACATGCTCAAAAGTGTCTGTCTCCCTTTTTTACCATTTCACTACAATTTTGTGATAAACTCTACAATTGTCCTGTATCTACTTATTAAAGTGATATTTGTGTCCTAACTGGATGAGCTCAACTCGTTCAAATTCATCTTCAGAGATAATCTTTTACAGAAAAGAACTTGTTCTTGGGATCCTCTAGGGTTATTAGCAAAAATTCCCCAGTATTTGTTATTTACACTTATTTCCTAAAAATGACAATTTCTTACGAGCTGAAAGAGCTAGGTGATATAAACTCATGTTTTATAGATAGAAGAAAAGTAGAAAGCCTCTGTTTTTTTTCAACAAAATAAATGGTTTTGTTTACTCTGAGTGTTCCTGATAATACAAGGATATGTGACCACAACATCATAGAAAGAGACTGTGCAAGATGAGTTCAACTGGGCCTTTCAGGCTTCTAGTTGTGATATTCTGCAGACTGAGGTGCAACTCTGAGAGAAAAGCAAGTACCACTGTTTAGACATCAAATTAATTTTGACTCAGAAGGCTTAAGGCAATAGAGAGCAACACCTGCTGCTAGTTCACTTTGCTTTTGTTACTCCTTTTCTTTCCTTGGAGACTCCCATATGGAAGTTGCCCAGCTCGTGCCTGTTGCTGTGATGTAGTGTTGTTGCACATCAAGTAGTTTGCTGTTTCTTGTAACTTTTTCATACCTCTCAAACATCAGTTTCTGTGCTCTTCCAGAAAAAAAACGTGTATTTTGACTGAGCACTGAGGAATTTACCTTTTCAAACACAGCAGTTATGGGCAAGTTCATCTTTGATTATCCTATCAGGCCATTCTTTCCTGCATTTTCTAACTGGGCTATCAGAAAGGGTATCTGACAGAAGAATCACTCAATGTCTTGAAGGCTGTTATAAAATGTGTTAAAATTTCACTGGCATGTTGTCCAGAGTGACTTAAATCTTGGAATCAATACATATTGCACAGTTCTTTGATTATTTGCCTATTGCTCCGTTTATCCTGAGGAGACTCAGCATCTCTCTGCACCAGGATACACTTCTGAAATGAAAAGACAATAGGATTGGTAAAAAAGGGGGAAAAAAGCAGCAACTCTCTCAGGAATCCTTCCAAGTATCCACAGCATGTCTGTGAGGATATGTGTTGAAATACTCTCTAGAAAGCAAATGGAAACAGAGAGGCCTCTCTGCGTCCTTCAGCATCCGCTCAGCATGCTGATGGAGAAGTCCTTATGTGAAAACCAGTAAGGATCTATAAAAGAAGCAACAACTTTGAATCTAAGGTTCCTAGAAGAAAAGTGGCTTGATGGAGCTTGCTTTTTTTTCCCCTTCTGAATCAATTTAGAGCCTAGGAAAGGTGCTGAACTGACAGAACAAATCCCTGTCTTAATACACAAACCAGGTGCAGCCAATGGTGATTTTGGAGCTCTCCCCCCTGGAGCAGTGCATTTGAGCCCTGGGTGAGGGGGACCACCTCCAGGCAGAGAGGGGACTTCATCTTCCAAGCCTCTATGTTTGTTTTTCCTGTGTTCACTGCCAACAAAGACACCAATTAGTGCACAGTCCCAGCATTTGAAGCAGAGACAACAGAATAAAAGGAGAGATGTGTTTGCTCCTGGAATTCTGTTTTGACAATTTTTTCTGTTGATTTTAGCAAGGCTTACAATCGTTTGCATTATTTTAAGGGGGGGAAAAAAAAAAAAAGAAAAGCAACACAGCAGTCTCATTACTATTGGATATGATGATGGGGGAAATGGACTGGAAAAATCCTGGATCTTTGCTGTGCCTTATTCTGGAATTACAAAGAGTAGGGCAAATTCTTTACTGCTGTGCCATTCAGCTATTATGTTTAACAATCTAATTAGAAAGACTGTGTTGCTTTTGCCCATTAGAAAAGCAAAGACAGTGCACACAAGCCAAAGCAATTAGACAGCTGGAGTTGACAGAGCTGGCTTGCCTTCAGGCTGCTTTCTAATGAACCCTCAGTGGATGGTTCCTCTCCAGAAACAGGACAGAAGAAGCTCAGTGATAAGATGTGCTATCTTGCCTATAATCAGGCACTGATGCCTGCTCTAGGCCAAGGAGCTGACACTTGGTGTGACCATTCCTTTCTCCAGCCACCAGCTAAGCTGCCTGAGGATGCATGTCCCCCACATAGCTCCAAATCATGCTAACAGGTGGCAATAAACCTTAAAATATCCCTCTCAGTTTTATGATTGTTGCTTTCTGCTCACCAGGGACTTGGTTTCACTTGAAAGCAGACACAACACCCTACAAGAAGCTGGATACTTTTATTCTTCAGCACGTATGGCTCAAATTAAGGCAGGCTGGATGGAGCAGAGTGCTCACTGCAAGTTAAGTCATCTGTTTAGTGTTTCTGATATCCCACAAGGCACTTGTGGTTGTTCACAAGTCTATTAATTAAAAAGAAAATGACTAAGGAAACTACTCAGTGGGTTGATGAACCATTCAACCACTTCAAACCTAGGCAAAACATTCAAGCACACTCCCCCCATTCCTTGTGTTGAATAGCCTGATAGCAGGTATTTGTTTGAACTGAACTTTATAGGGCTGGGGGAAAAAAAACAAGCTCTTGTCATCACTCTATTGAAATGAGTTTTATGGGCAAGAAACTGAGTAGCACTGTCTGAGCTAGAACAGATGAGATCATGTCAGCATTGCCATTAAAAATACCCCTGTATTCAGTGGGTTATGAGTCACTTATATAAAAAAACAACACTTTAGGCTAATATTTTGCATGATTTGACAGTAAGATTTGGGTCATAGAAGGCAGGCTGAGGGCTTTCAGAGAAGTTTGTCTAAATACATTTCTATTCATTAATTTAAAGGAGTTGCCCCACTCTATATTCATCTATTTCTTCAGCTGTAGAATTGCATTGCTATTACTTTTGCTATTATTTATCACCTTCTCATTCATATTAGTTTGAATTTCTCCATTTGGGAGACACAATGAAGGGCAGAAATTGTTCTCTTCTCCCATTTTCACACACTGTTTGCCTCCTCTCCTTTTGCTTCAGTGGGGTGAAGGGATGAAGGAGCTTAAAACAAGAGCAGAAAAAAGGGGAAAATATGAAGAACATGGAGTAAAGAATAGAGATCAAATTTTTTGTGGGTTACATAAATAAGACATTGAAAGTTCAGACTAAGTAAATGCATTTTGAATAAAACTCTGCTGTAGAAAACCTGACTTTTTTGATCCTGATTTTGTTTAAAGTGCATATTTTACAAGAGGGCCAAAGACATTTTCTAACTCATTGTCATTGTTGCAATGCTTTTAAAATGAAATAAGGAAAACATTTACACTTGAGGATCAAAGTCTGAGCTGGCAGAAGAATTCTATCTTTACCTTCACCCAGCCAAGGGCAAAAATAACAACTAAAAGGGTAAAAATCTTTGCCTGTAATACTTCCAATTTATATCTGCAGTTGCTTTTTAAAGGAGTTACTTTTGAAGATTGTCAAATGGAGTAAAGATCTAGTTATGAACTTGATTAAATTCCACCCACACTGACAGAGGTAGCTTAAACTAACCCTGTGGGTGAAGATAAACACAAAAGAAGGGGTTACCTAGGCTACTGTATATTTGCAAGTACTTGCCAAAAATATCTCCAAATGTAGCTTAAAACCCAACCAAACAGAATAGATAATGAATGCTTGTAAGGATTAGGAAAAGTGCCAAAGATAACAGATCAAGGAATTATTCTTCATGGGAAAAAATGTAGTATCAGATTTCTAAAGCTAAAGCTAGTATGAATCCTTTATACTGAGGCAATTTAATTCTCTAAAGAATGAAAGTGCTTTGGTGGGTGGGTGAGATGAAAAGGCACTTTTTAAAGACCTCTTCCTATGTTTGTAATGGTCAGTTATTGTTTGGAGTAAAACTAGGTCAATTATTGTTGGTTCAAGAAGAGGTAAAAATTATGTCTGGATTAAATCCAAAAGCATTTTCCCCTCCCATGTTGTACTATGCAAATAATACCAAAGATGTCTTTTCCCATTGACTGACAATCCACAGGATGATGTCTTCTCAAACCATGCTAATGGCATCTTCCTGTTGCCACCCCTAGATTAAAGGAGTTTAGTGCTGCTGCTCTTTAAGTTTCACCTGCACACAGTGGATGAGATAACTGTCTTGTGGAAGGAATCAATGAGCTGCTCTTTCCACAGCTGGCCTATAGGAATGTCCAGGCTCCAAGATGTGGATCAGACTTTGTGTTGAGATTCAGCAAAACTAAACCAAAGTGAGAAGAAAGAGGGAGAAAAGTTATCTTTTTAATAACCTCCTTCAAAACATGTTTCTTACAGTGCCCTATGTATTGGTTCATTCTTTCCACAGGTTTTGTTATTCTGGAGCCACAACCATGGTGATATATTGTCTTGCTATTAAGTATAACACCTTTACTTACCTCTCAAGAGTGTTTTACATCTCACAGAATCACAGAATGTCAGGGGTTGGAAAGGACCTAGAAAGCTCATCTAGTGCAACCCCCCTGCCAGAGCAGGAGCACCTAGAGCAGCTCACACAGCAATGTGTCCAGGCAGCTCTGCAATGGCTCCAGACAAGGAGACTCCACAGGCTCCTGGGCAGCCTGGGCCAGTGCTCTGGCACCTGCACNTCCCTGGAGCTTCGTTCGTGAAGCCTAACCATGATGACAATGACGACCATTGGATGCCATTGAGCAGAGCCTGGCTCTCTCCTCCTGACACTCACCCTTCCCATATTTCTAAGCATTGCTGAGGTCTCCTCTCAGTCTCCTCTTGTCCAGGCTGAAGAGACCCAGCTCTCTCAGCCTGTCCTCCTAGGGCACATGCTCCACTCCTTTCAGGATCTTGCTGGCCCTGGGCTGGACTCTCTCCAGCAGCTCCCTATCCTTCTGGAGCTGAGGGGCCCACAACTGGATGCAGGATTCCAGGGGAGGCCTCCCCTGGGCAGAGGAGAGGGGGAAAGGAAGAAATCCCAAAGTGCTGGGCAAACCTCACACTAAAACCTGGAAAGCAATGAACCCCTGCAAGCATGTAACCATGACTTTACATATTCTTCTTCTGTGCCTGAGGATGGAATTGTGGTCCCGTGCTGTGCTGTCACACAAGGATTTAAGACTACATTGCACACCCGTTTGTGGGGAGAGCTTCTTTACACAGGAGTGAGTATAGAGGAATCCTTGAGTAAGTCAGAGTAGAGAGCCATTTTGTCTGTTCCTCTGTCTCATCTAACCAGTACCAGATGCTACAAAGCATGACAGAAGAACACTGCAGGAGGCAGGGGCAGAATCATCTGTCTCCACAAAGATCTCCTGATCCCACTCACTAATTGCCAGAGATTAGCTTAAGCCCTGAAGCACTAGGTTTAATATCTTTTCCAAAAGTTTTATTTTCTTTAATTATGATAACTCTGGATATCCATGATATTGATATAATATCCAATCTCTTGATGACTCTGGTTAAGTTTTTGGTCTCAACAACTTCCTTTGGCAATGACTTCCACAATTTAATTACACGTAAGATAAAAAGGCATTTCCTTTTATCAGTTTTGACTTGCCCACCTTTTAATTTCAGTGAATGCCTTGTTGTTCCTCCTTCCAGAGCCAGGGTGGAAGCCCCTGATCTGCTTTCCCTGGGTTGTTTTATATGATAACATTCATTTGTAAAAATGTTTTCATTTTGCCTCTCATTCATCCTTTTACAAGGGGAAAAACCTCTGTCTTTCCAATTTATCTTCATATGACCACATTTCCATTTCTGTCATTTTTCTGTGAACTCTCACCAAGTCTGTCTTATTGTTTTATGGGACAGAGCATCTGGTGCTGCAAGAAGTATCTGAAATATGCTCTATCATTTTTATATGTAAAGGCATGATGATGGTTTCCATGCTGTTTCCATTCTGTCCTCTATACTTCTACAGCATCTGAATGCTGTTAGGTTTTGGTTTAGTTTTGGGGGGTTTTTTTTTGACCATGAGCATGTTCTTACCATGCTGTCTGCAGTGGTACCTGCATTTCCCTGCTGAACTGAGCCAATATATAGATATAATGCTTTATAAAAGTAATCTCACTTTTATGCTTTGATGTATTTTACTTCACATTTATCAGTGATACTTGCAGCTAATTTAGAGCTGTCTCTTCCTGACTAACTGAAGTGATTTTGGATGAGGTCCAGTCTCCATATTAAGGTATACTTGAGGTTGAATTGTAGGCCCTTAGTGAGACAGCTCTGCCCAGATAAAAGCCCAGTTTTTCCTTTCTGAGCTGATGGAGAGAGGTGAATGATGTGAATGCCTCTGAAGTGACACCCTGCCTGCCTCAACTAAGTGCTTAACATTAGATGTGAATTAAGATTCTGCCTTTCTGGTTTTGGTATGTTCCTATTCACTCTCCGTTACTGATGCACCTAGAGTGAGACTTGGTTTCACCTCATCACCAACCTTCCACTCGTAAAGAAACAGCTAGAAACCTCTCAGTAGCAACTTTTGGATTATAAACTAAATCCATAGTTATTAGCTGCTGTAAAGGGAATTTAGAGAGAGAGCTGGGTTGCATGCTAAGCCAGAGAGTGGCGGGAGGAAGCGTGACATCTCCTCACCCTTTGTGCTTCCCACAGAATACCTCCTCATGTGCTCTGGGAGCTTGATGGATGAGGGATGTAAACCTGCTACACACCACTAGAGTTTATAGAAGCCAAGATCACAACACAGTTTGACTTATTTGTTCTAGAACAAAAAGGAAGATCCAGACACAAGGAACTTGGCCTAATGAAGCCAAGAAGAAAGAAGCTCCACAAGAATAGTGAGGAAGAAGAAACATAAGAAAGGGTAAAAGGATATGTTGACATAGTCCCAGAAAGTACACATTTTAGGTGGATTGCTCTTTTTGGACTCAGTGCATACAAGTACAATAAGAACCATCCTACTGAGCTGAGCACCACATCATTATAGGTAGACTCTACTAGTTCTCTAAACACGTCATCATACTTTCTGCTAGTTCCCTAACCATGTCCTTATCATACTTTCTGCTAGTTCCCTAACCATGTCCTTATCATACTTTCTGCTAGTTCCCTAACCATGTCATCATACTTTCTGATAGCTCCTAACCATGTCCTTATCATATTTTCTGCTAGTTCCCTAACCATGTCCTTATCATATTTTCTGATATTTTATAATTCAAATTTTAACTGTATATGCATTTCTTATTCTATTTGTATTCCTTTCTATTGACCCTTAAGATTTACCCTCTGCAAAGCTTTTTATTCTTTTTCACTAGAATTTCATGTAGGTTAGCAGAAATGTAAAGCCACAGTTAAAATTCAATGCCTTAGGACATACAAATGGCAGCCAGTGATGGAGAAATGGCTTGGGTGGCCTAAGATGTGGCCAGATGTGATTTTGGGCTTGCCTGCAAGTATCTGGGGAGTTATGCTGAACCTGTTTCTGAACAGATCTGGTGGGGCTGACTTTTGATGCTCTTTATGGCACTGGCACGTGAATGTCAGTGTTTGTAATTGGAACCATTGCAGAACATTGGGAGTGAAGCTCTGAACCATAACCTTTGGAAGCACATGGCTTTCATCATGTGCACCATGTCATATTGCAATAGTGGGTATGCTGAATGCCACAATATACTGAATCAGAATCAGTAGTTTAATAAGGAAAATAATGAATAAGGAATTAGATCTCCGTTGAAAATACTTTCTAACCTAGCCACTAGAGAACCATTTTATAGTTAATTGAGGGTATGGCACTTCCACTTTACTTCCAATTGTACTTCACTTGACTTTTGAATACACAAGTGCTCTCTTCCATTTTATACACACATATGCCCAGGCAGATAGATTGTTGCTTTAAAATGTCATTTCCATGAAGCATCACTTGAAAAATCTTCATGATTCACGAAGAAATTTGTGCAAAAAAGAGTCCTATATAGCATATCCTTGTTTGCCTGCATCAGAATGCTTCAAAGGACTTAATTATTTGCTTACAACCAAGCCTAAGAATATGTGTCTATATTGCTCAAGATAGAGTTCAGGTTCAATGAATGTGACCTCAAACCTTCCAAGGTGTTTAGGTCTGGGAACACTTAGAGTACATCTGTTATTCTTTTGCTTCAGCTGAGTCTATTGTTTTAATCAGCAACTTTTCAAGAGCTGGCACAAAAGAATTAGAAATAGTAACTTGTTTTCCATGTTTACCTTTCTGGCATTATGTATGTAACTTTCTTTCTCATAACTGAAGTTCTGAGATGTGGCAAAGAAGCATCAAACCTTAGAACTGAGTATCCTTCCTATAGATCTTTTTTTTCCCCAGCTAGAAACTCTGAGGCTGTTGTAGGAGTTACTGGGGGAGGAAAGGACTGAGTTTTATGGAAATTAAGACATTATGGGCATCTCCTGCATAGATCAATGGATAATTAGGAGTTAACTTTCATGTCCTCTCCTAAGTCTCTTATTGCACCCCTTCCTACAGGACTGTTTTGGAGGAGTTATAGGTAGGACTTATCCTATATTGAGTATCCCAGTGAAAATATAACTAAGAGAATACAATCCAACTTGCATGAATAATACAGAAAAGGCAGACTTGGAGCTTCTGTTTTCTCCAGTTTGCAGTACCTGACCAATGAAGCTTGCTGGGGTCAAATCCAAGCTCCAAAAGTGAATGCATTATTTTTTTTTGCAGGGAATTAGATCTAGGGAAGCTACTGCACTGGCAGGAAGAGAAGGTGTCCTTGATTATAAAAATTGTGTGTTACTACTTAATATAACACTTTGGAAGGAGTAGTTACTATATGTGACAGAGTAGTGGCAGATCTTTAAAATTAGAGCAGAATGTTGGTAGGAGACATACTACCTACTTTATTTACAGGAATGCTTCTCTTTTTTTTTCCTGTCAAAGTGTTGTTCATGGTTAGAGACATGATAACTGAACCAGAAGGACTGTAAGTCAGCTCCACAGAAATCACTGTTCTTTGTCACAGTGATACATCTAAACCCATACTAAGCCCATAAAGCATCTTGTCCAGGAACTGCTTTATGCTGCTGACACTGCCCTTGTTGCCCAGACACAAGTAGCTCTGCAGCGTTTAACGTCCTGCTTTGCAGCCACTGCT
>VWZO01011404.1:44776-61307 GCA_013396975.1 Bucco capensis | reverse complement strand
AGAGAGGCAGGGACTGCTCTGTTCTCCCTAGTGGAGAGTGATAGGACAAGGGGAAATGGATGGAAATTGCCCCAGGGGAGGTTCAGGCTAGGCATTAGGAGGAATTTGTTTGCTGCAAGGGTTGTGAGCCATTGGCACAGGCTGCCCAGGGAGGTGCTGGAGTCCCCATCCCTGGAGGGGTTTAAGAGCCAGGGAGATGTTGCATTGGGAGGCATCATTGAGCAGGTTGCTAGGGCTAGGACAAAGGCTGCACTGATGATCTTCAAGGTCTCTTCCAGCTGGAACTGTTCTAGGATTCTATGGCTCTATGACTGTGCCCTCACTCAGGTCAAAATGGGCACTTTGCCCTCAAGAGCTCTAAGAGAAATTCTCTGAGGAGAGCTTATGAATAAGCTTAGCTTGTACCCAAGAGTCACCTCCCCAGAGAAGTTCTGGGCTCCAGCTGGCACATTCAATACTCAAATAGCACAGGCACATCTTTTTCATGCTGTGTATTTCAACTGAGTTTTCCCAAGAGCCCAGAGATGTGTAGTTGCATTAAGATGGAAGCATGGGGACACATGGAGAAAGCTAACTGTCTCAATGATAATAATAATGATATCTTAATGATAATAATAGGGGGTTTGAAGGTGTAACACTATAGCTGTCTTTCAACAGTAGAAATATGTTGTGCAGGGCAAAGTCAGCTCTAAGGATGCCAAGTGATCTGTCATGCTCCTCAGCTGTTGGTGTTTTAGCAGAACAGCAAAACACATTTCTGTGGAGATTGTTCCAAGGAGAAATGTCTTTTCCAAGCACAGTTTTATTTGTACATAGTAACATTTTCTGTAACAACACAACGTTCTATGGAGACATCTTTAGAAGCAAATCCAACAAAAATAAAATGAGATCTGCACCCAATTTTTTTGTTTCAATCCCCTGCCTGCCAGCCTGATGTTAGCAGTGCTAAAGGCATGTAATCAGATACATTGATCTGGAACTAAATTAAAACTCTGGGAAGGAAACATGATTAAGCATTGTATTGAAGAAAGACAGGCAGTGTAATACAAATTACAGTGTACCACATCAAAGGAAACCATGAACACAAAGTCCATGGGACAGCTTGAATAAGTTACTTAGAACAGGAGCATAACCAGGGTCTGAGGCCACATTTTGAGTAATCTCAGTCTATTCTACTAAGTGTTTTTCAGGTAGGCAGCAAGACTATGGATCCAGAGGAGGCCACGAGAATGCTCAGGGGCTGGAACACCTCTGCTCTGAGGACAGGCTGAGGGAGCTGGCATTGTTCAGCCTGGAGAAGAGAAGGCTTCAGGGGAACTACTAGTGACCTTCCAGGACCTAAAGGGAACTTGCAAGAAGGCTGCAGAGGGCCTGTTTGCAAACAAGAACAAGAATAAAGACAACTTGTTTAGATGAACTCTTTATCTGGATGACTTCAAATACTTTGACATCTACCTGTGTTTTTATTTGGCAAATGAATCAAGAATAATTAAATGGGAATGGTAACATCTGTCACCAATCGATGGATTTGCAGTAAAATTAAAATGGTATTTTTTCCCCTCCTAAAATCCACCTTTTTCTTTTTTGTTTTCATCTGATGCCTTTCATTGAGATCAGATGCATTTCACTCTAGCTGTGTCAGATCTTGGAATTACAGAAGTAATAAAGTCCTGAAAGCCAATGGCATGGGAACAATGGAATGTGTAACAATATAATCAGCAGCAAAAATCTATAGTTTATGTGTGGCATCCTGATGCTATAAAAGATGATGATTTTTCCACCTCTTTGTTCTTCCTCATCAGGTTGTAGGGCTGCTGTGAATTTTTTGCTCATCTTTGTTCACTCTAGAATATTACAGATAGAGGTTTTTATACTGGTCACTTTTATAGCAGTAACGTCAAATCCAACACTATGCTAAAGCAGTGTTGAGGGGATGGTGCTGAGGATACAAGAGGAGAGCCAGGAAGCTTATAAATAAAGAGAATCCCTTTATCAAAAAGCCTTCAGACAGGGACAGAAGACAATAAATAGCAAAACACCTCAGAAACCAAAGCAGAATCCTAGGGGAGCCAGATAGGGATTGTGGACACAGGAATGAATTGAGCTTATGATCTTGATTTGCTTTGATGAATTGAAGCAGAAAGACTCAAAACACACATTGGAGCACTGTGAAAAAAAATGTTTTAGGATAGGATTCATCTCCCATAACTTTGGCCATTTACTGTTAAGCAACAGCCCTGAGCTCCTCGTGTTGGATCTCTGAGCAGGGAGAGGTTTGCAGCTCTGCATTCATCCTCTCTTTTCCCATGGGACCAGTGATTACTTAGGTTAAACTAACTGCCTATCTTTGAAGTGGGTAAATTAGGTGAGAGGAGTCCTGTTCCAAGCATCTTTGATGAACTGGCATGTTCTCCAGCATACCTTCAGCAGCTGGGGCTGAAAACCTCTCTGAAAGAAGTGCTTGTGGCCCCAGCCATGTATGTGCCTGCACTCCCAGTGCTGGGAGCTAAGCCACTATTTTTTCCTATGGCATTTTCATATTTTGCAAAGTCTTTAGATTTCTGAGAGGGGTGGAATATTATGCTTTAACCTTGAAATAGCAAGTCTACTTTTTCAGTGGGTAGATGTTGGTAAGTTAAACATTTGCAGCTGTAAGGCCCTTTGGATAATACAGAATTGCCTCAGGAGACTCCAGGCAGAAATAGTCTCTCAGTTTGCAGAATATACACAAAGTGGTGAAGTTGTGAAAAGGAAGATTTGAAGAAACAGTTAGTGCTCATGAGAGATAGCCATGCTCTCACAAAAGGGGAAGAGATGGTTTACTCTTACCTAAAAACAAAGAAACACTCAAGGGAAGATGAAAAGGAAACGGTTTCTTCTGATTCTCCCAAATATAAGAGAAAATCCTCTGTTTCTGAAGGACAGATTTCACTGGGACACACTATGGGAGCTTTTGTGCATCTCCAGGTCTCCATGACACAAAAGTGATTTCAGGTGTTTGGCATTTCTCTGGATTTGGCTCCTTTGTGCATGATACATAACAAAATGGTTTGTGAGAACACAAGACCCTGCTGGCAGCCCTCAAACAGGTCCTATCCATGTCAGCAAACCACCCTCTGGAGTGGAACCAAACTGCCCTCTTAGTCCTTCTCCTAGTTCTTTTTGCCTCTGGGTTTATAAAGTTTCAATATATTTGGAAAGCTTTTTAGAGGCATAAAGAAGCAGAGAGCTAGCAGCAGCTTTGCACTGGCTCTGCCCATCCCTTTCCAAAAAGCTCTCCACAACTCTGTGGAAACTTTGAGAGTGGCTTTAACTAAGGAGTACAAATGAGGGCAGTGACTCAAGCACTGGCCTGGTCCCAGGAAAGGACTTTGGTGGTGATGCTCATAGCTCCTGGGATCCCTTCCCCACACTGCCAAGCTGCTCCTAAACTGCTTGTTGGCACATTCTTCAGAGTAAGGAGAACAAAACCAGAGAGGCAGCTAGTAGAAAATGGCACTAAGGAGGATCCACAGCTTTGGGCAATAGGATTTTTTTTTGCTGGTGAGAAGCTCTTAGAATAGCTCACAATGTGGCAGGAGTTGCCTCTGAGCCATGCAGGTAAGTGCAGAGAGATGTAATGCACCTAATTGCATATATTTTGAGCTGCAGCTCATTCCTCCAGTGGTTTGCTTAGGTAAGAACACTCCTCCAGGTCCACACACTCAACTCTCCCTAGGAAATGCATCTAACTGTCCTACCACCTGGGCTTTTCCACAGCTTGACAGATCATTTGCCTTCAAAACAATCTGAATATAACCTTTGCTTTTTTTTAGGCTCCTCTGCCTTGTAGCCTGTCAGTTGTCCTGTTCATCCACTGCTTTCATTCCACCTGTCTTTGCAGCTCCAGAAGAAGATTGGCAGAGACATTATCCCTGGCAGTGTTCAAGGCCAGGCTGGATGTGACCCTGGGCAACCTGGGCTAGTGTGTGACATCCCTGCCCATGGCAGGGGAGTTGGAACTAGATGATCTTTAAGGTCTCTTCCAACCTGAGCCATTCTAGGATTCTGTGATTACATACAGAAAGCTACAAGGATTTGCCCATCAAATGGGATTAACCTTAACTGAGTAGTTATTTTATTGAAGCAAAGGCCAACACTGTACCAGGTTTAACAGATAAACAAGACACCCTAAAACTGACTTTTTATCAGCTGCCCAATAGATTTCACATACTGCAAACTGATATCAGGACATCTCAGCTATCAGCATTGAAGTGAGTCTTTTTCAGACAGGAAAATACACATTACTTGCCCAGTTTAGTGACTGCATTTTCAACCTTTGCCTTTCTCTGGTGCTGGAAAGATGGAGGCTTTATCTGAGAGACAGAGGAGATGGCAGAGGTTGTTCAAACCTAGGAAGCCACTAAGAAGTGCAAGAGAGCTGGAGTGGAGGAAAGGGTGTGATGGGGAGGGAGATTTGTATTCAAACCATTTCATGCAGTGTGGTTTACTCAGTAGTCTGAGCTGACTCAATATAAAGAGATGCCTTGTTCTAGTTTATGAGTATGTATTCCAATAAAATCCTTCTTTAGAAATTGGAAACCTTTCAGTATCTCTTGATGCACTCACTCTGCAGAAAGTGTGGGGCAATTGTGCTTCCATGTCATGGCCAAGTTGAGGCCCTGCTGCAGATAAAAGCAGAAGAGGATGGCATGGCAGAACTATTAGCAGCACCTGGAAGATGAAAAGAAATCAGATCTGAAGTCTGGAGCTGTGTAGAGCTTTGTAGATTGAAGGTTACTCTGTATGCTGGAGCTCAAATGCTTCTTTCCCACTCAGCTCTTGTGTGCAGCCAGGTCTTGAAAATGTTCTATGTGTCTTTCAGAGTGTTCTCCATGTGTTACATGCAACATAAAGCTATTTCTGCCTACTCACAAACCTCAGATCTGCCTGATGTGCACACACAGAGAAATTCTACCACGTGCTTGTGAGACATTCATTAAGAGCTGGGCAGTTTCCAGAAAAGAAAAAGCTGGATAGACTTATGGTACATGCATGTATCAATGACACAGCACTTGCATATTATTTGCAGTGCTTCCAAAAAGCACTGGAACTCCAGCACACACTCTGCAATATAGATTTGCACATGTACAGCCAGTTGGACTTGTCCAGAGGTGTTGAACTTACTGAGGATCTGCAGACCATAAGGGAAGCATTTGCAGCTTCCCAGAAGTTTGGATTTACTGTGCATCCATAATGTGGTGCACATCTCCATATTTTTTTTTTGTGTGGGAACACCTCAGCAGAAGTATGGGGGCAAGAAACAAGTGGTTTTTCTTCTGATTCACCTAGCATGTTATTCCTCCATTCCTTTTCTTCTGCCTTGAAGAAAAACCTTGTGATAAATGGTAATTTGGCAGGAGTGGGACAGTTCACTATGGCAGTGACAATGCTCAGNCAAGCAGCAATTCCAAGCCTTGAGGCCATGCTGCTGAGAACGCAGCTGCGTTGGGCAGCTCACGGCTCCAGGATGAAGAACTCCTGCCTGCCTAAGCTCATGCTCTCTGGGCAACTTGCCCCTGGCTGTGGCAAGAGAGGAGCCCCGAAGAGGAGATGCAAGGAGTCCCTGAAGCAACAGCTCAGCCTTGGCCATATTGCTGCCCTGAACTGCTCTCCTCTGGCCTCCACTCAGCAGCTCTGCACACACACTAGTTTGAATGCCGCCCATGGTTTGGAGCAGGCACGCAGGATCACTCTGCAGGAGAAAAGACAGCGGAGAAAGAATCGTGTCTTGCAGCTTCTACCTGCTGAGGAGTCCTTGTGCTGTGCCTTTTGCAACCGCTCTGGTCTGTCCCAAATTGGCCTTTGCAGCCAGAAGTGCTTGGAAAAAGCGCTTGGGAAGAGCGTGGATGGAGCCCTCCCTGGAGCTGTGTTCACCAAGCCTGCCCATGAGTGATATTGTTGGGGTTTTGCTTTGGTATTTTTGTGTTTTTCTGTGGGGTTTTGTTTGTTTGTTTTTGTGGTTGTTTGGTTTTTTAACCATTTTGATTTGATTTACATGCAAGAATAAAACCAAAGGCAAACCTTGCCTTTAGAAAGCAGCAGTGGGACTGTTATCTCCCATGGCATGCATGCAAGCAGCTGATTCCTGGGGTGCTGCTGACAGATGCTTTGGGAGCCATGGCAAATACATCCATTCCCATGCCAGGCTCTGGAGTGCCCACTGGAGAGTCTCCAAGCTGTTTGCAGACTCCTGGAGGTGCAGAGAGCACATTTCAGCCTGCACCACAAGTCAAACTCCTTCTTGCTGGCAGAAGCAGGTGAACAGTTCCACTGAGTGGATGTGCAAAGTAGATTAAAAGATCAGATTAATAATTCTCATGAAAAGTACTCAGTGCATATGGCAAAGTCATTTTCACATCTAGTGCCTCAACCATTTGCTTTTTACTACCCTGAAGGGGATAAGAGCAACTGGACTAATGGCTTAACAAATTGTCTTTGTAAACCAAAGGTATTTTTAAATGGTAGGAGACCAGAAAAGCTTTATTTTCTTGCTCTTCTGTAACTAAATGAGTCCAAACTAATATTTTTTTTTCAGCTTTGGCATTAGAAGTGGATCTCAGGCTAAGCTTTCATGTACTAAGTCATAGCTGGAAGCCAATTCTGATGTCCAAGTTATAAAAAAATCTCTTAAAACAGAAACTTCTAATGGAAAAGCTAAAGTTGCCCAGGCTTTGGTGAGGTAAATGTGTCACTATAATAAGGTAAAATACCTGTTTTTTCTATACTCTGAGCCTCACTGCAATCTTTCTGTGAGGAATTTATATTTAGACTAGAGTAGAATTCCCCAGTGGAATGTGTATTCTTTATAGTATTGATGAATTAAACCCCCTGTTTCTTTCAGATGGGGATAGTTTTATTCTTGTTGACATAACTTCATGATCTGAACAACTTTTTTAAATACTGCACATCAACAATTGACCACTTTGCTGCCTTCTTTCCAGTAAAAGTTGCTAGCATTTCTGTTGAAAATCTGACTAAACTTTTCTTTAGTATTTCTTCCAGAGAAGCTTTCCTGCATAGCAGAGCATAAACTTTCCTGAATCTTGGCATTTTGCTCCTTAGCTGCTGTCATTCCAGCTGAAGCATTTACTTTGAAATGCTTGCCAAATATTTTTGCCCTGGTACCACAATAACAGCAGAGCAATGTGGGAGTGATTCAACTCAGTGTATTTACAATGAGAGCAACCTACAGAGAAACAGGCTGGGCAAAGTGGCCTATGGGCTAGGTTCTCCTGGTGAGATCCAAATCCTAACCAGATCACATCACCACATCATCCCATCATCCAGAGTGACCTGGACAGGCTAGAGACATGGGCAGGGAGAAACTTAATGCAATTTAACAAGGGGAAATGTAAAGTACTGCATGTGGGAAAGAACAAGCCCATGGATCAGTCCAGACTGGGAACTGATGTGTTGGAGAACAGCCCTGGGGAAAAAGCTCTGGGAGTGCTGGTGGCTAGGAGGATGCCCATGAGGCAGCAATGTGCCCTTGTGGCCAAGAGGCCAATGGCATCCTAGGATGCATGAAGAGGAGCGTGGCCAGCAGAGCCAGAGAGGTTCTTCTCCCCTCTCCTGTGCCCTGGGGAGGCCTCCCCTGGAATGCTGTGTCCAGTTGTGGGCCCCTCAGCTCCAGAAGGATAGGGAGCTGCTGGAGAGAGTCCAGCCCAGGGCCAGCAAGATCCTGAAAGGAGTGGAGCATGTGCCCTAGGAGGACAGGCTGAGAGAGCTGGGTCTCTGCAGCCTGGACAAGAGGAGACTGAGAGGAGACCTCAGCAATGCTTAGAAATATGGGAAGGGTGAGTGTGAGGAGGAGAGAGCCAGGCTCTGCTCCATGGCATCCAATGGTAGGACAAGAGGGAATGGGAGCAAGTTGGAGCACAGGAGGTTTAGTATTAAGCTGAGGAGGAACTTGTTTGCAGTTCAGGTGCCAGAGCACTGGCCCAGGCTGCCCAGGAGCCTGTGGAGTCTCCTTGTCTGGAGCCATTGCAGAGCTGCCTGGACACATTGCTGTGTGAGCTGGTCTAGGTGCTCCTGCTCTGGCAGGGGGGTTGCACTAGATGAGCTTTCTAGGGCCCTTCCAATCCCTAACATTCTATGATTCTATGATCACCTGTCCACATGTTTTCCCTCAGGAGAATGCAAAGCACATCACAGCTCCTGCTATCAAACACTGAGGCAGAGGGAGCATTCTGCAACAGTCAGGACCCCCAGGTTTCAGATCATTAGACCCTGGTTGCCTTGTAAATCTTGCCCTGTTTCAATGGAGATAAGAGGGGTTGTATGCTGGAGGTTGAGCTGAGAGAGACCACCCAAGTGATAGCTGGTGACTTTCACTTCTGCTGACCTCTTCTGCTATGTCCATCAAAGCAACGATTAAAATACAGAGCAGCAACCTGGTGTAGTGCAAATGGATTCCATCAATCTCCTTTTCATCTAGCTCTTCAAATAATTCAGACCTGAGTAAGCAGCTGAAAATTTTGCAAACAAAATTGAGTTAATGTAAAGACAGACTTTTTTTCCCCCCCTTGTTCTGGAGCAGGATGATCTGTTTACTTTTCCAAAGGAGCTGTCAGTAGAGTGGTCATCATGAAATATGAATTCACAAATGGTGCACTCCTAGGAAAAACAAGTACATGTAGAAACTTGTTCCTTCTATTTTTTCAAGAGGTGGGTTATTTTTTTTCCCTCTGCTATTTGAGTTTGGCAGCAAACTTTCTTTTTTAGTTCCAGTGCAGCCTTTTAATAGACATTTAGTCGCCTGCTGTAACCAGATGGGCCTGAACCTGCAAACATTTTACTCACCTGTTTGGCTGCAGTTGTACAAGCACAGAGGTCAGGAAAGTCAAGCAAGTGCATGAGTAGAGGACCATGATGCATTCAGTTTATATGTGCTCCTACATGTATCAACAATAAGAACTCTCCTATAACCTTTAAACAGTCTCCTGTGTTATTCGCCTACGCACTCAGTGCTATTGGTGTCTTTTCATTGCCAGACTAGTGTTACTGGCTCCATGGATCATTTTCCAGACATGAGATTAAAACTCTACCTGATAAAAAGAAAGGGGAATTTATAAGAAAAAGAATTGGTGAAGGCATTGGTGAGGACATTGAATTGCACTGAGAACACATGGACATATTCCACCAAGCAGCAGCTGGTTGCTTCACATTGAGCACTGTGGAGGTTGTAGGACCACAACCTCCAGCAGGGAGAGGGTTGCACAGTTGGTATGGAGCTTAGGCTCAGCAGTGTGTGCTGTCCTTGGGGCCCACAGTTGTCTGACTTTGCCTACAAGGCAATACAGGCATGCATCCATCCATCTCTCTCCAGACACAGCTTGTGGGGATGGGATATACAGTGCAATGCCTTATGTGGGCTTTCTGAAACTTGGTTCTATATATATCTGCCCTATCCTGAAGCTCTGGGCCTCATAGCTTCACACAACACATACCCCCTTAGAGAGAAATGCTACAGAAACCTCTTGCTTCTGCAGTGTTTTGGGCTTTGCACACCCACACAGGACCTTTATTTAGTTTGGTCTGTAATCTTTGGATATGGGATGTTCTTGCTAAATTATTTGGATGTCTAGGAGATGTGCACTGGAGGAAATCCAAGGACAACTCCACTGTTCCTTGGAGCCAAGCAAAGCCATGCTCACATGTACCAAGCACTTGTGCAGGGCTCTGTTGGAAGGAGGTACATGTCTCTGCACAGCCTCATGTTCTCCTACACCCTTTGCAAAAGAGCAAGAATAAAGTTGTCTGCCTCTTGACAGCTTATTGTATGGAGGAAAGGGATGAAAAGTCTTTGGACATTTCTCTGTTTCCTGATCACCCACAGAGATGGCATCTATAAAACAGCCCTTAGCATCCTTGCAAGCCAGCCCCAAAGGAGTCAGGTGTACTACACTCAATGTTATATGGACCAACCCTTAATGGTGATGCAGACTTGTATGCCTCTCTATCTTGCATGCCTCTAAGTAAGCAAGCATGCCTGTTAATCATGAGCACAAATAAGAGCAGAGTAATGTGGGAGTGATTCAACTCAGTGTATTTACAATGAGAGCAACCTACAGAGAAACAGGCTGGGCAAAGTGGCCTATGGGCTAGGTTCTTCTGGTGAGATCCAAATCCTAACCAGATCACATCACCACATCATCCCATCATCCAGAGTGACCTGGACAGGCTAGAGACATGGGCAGGGAGAAACTTTTGGGATGTTCTCTAAGTGTTTGGTACCTTGTGGGAGGCTTGGAAAGCTTTGATAAGCTAGAAAAGTTGACTAGTCATCTATACTCTCTTCATTCTCTCCATGTAAAAAGAAAAAAAGAAATGAGAAAAAGTGTTTCAAAGGTAGCCAGGTGGAAATCAGGGATAGATCAGAGCAAAGAGGAGAATGAATGATCTGTGCAGATGGTTGCTGAGAGAAGTTGGGCTCCTGTGCTCCACTATTGTTTTTGCAGGTGAGATCTTGGCCTTTTAAAGCTGAGGAAATCTGAGGACTGGATGGGTTTGAAAGACACATCTCTGCCTTTGAATTCTATTGTTATTATCATGGAATCATTTTACATACTTGACACCTTTTACCAAAAAAAATAATAAAAAAAATGAAGTGGTTTGGAAGATGTTTTGTTGACAGTGTAGCTAAACTCTGCCAGAGTTGTCTAGTCCCACTGAACCATGGAGTAGATTCATCAATGCATAGTTCTCTTGCATTTCAGTATTTGTTATGAAAATCCAACTTCTTACTCTGAGCTGTTTATGCTGGCAGCACTTCAAAGGGAGCAACAGCTTTACTTCATGCCAACCTCTGTAGCAGTGGGGAAGAATACCTCTCCTGAGATCATTTCTATCTTTTTAACCTTTTGATGCAGATTTGTCTGAACACATTTTTTCTCCCCCCCCCTTTATTACATACCTGCAATGACAGGAACTGGTTTGATAAGACACTGAAAGAAGAAGTTAAGTGTTCCCATGTAGTGAAAATAAATTGACCTGAGAATCAAAACATCTTTTAGTTTCATTCTTCACTTGTTGGCAAAACAATGACAAGAATTTGCCAGCTGCAGAAACATAACATCCTATTCCTTTGCATTGCACAGTGATGCTGCCAGAGGTGAGAGTGATGGGCTGCTCCTTCACATCATGGCAGAGCACGAGTGGAAAGGGACACTTCATTCTTGTCAGGGCAGAGCCAAATCTGCTAATTTTATGTCAGCAGCTCTTCCAGTTATTTCCCAGAAACTTTACCATCCACACTTACAGGTCTTTTACTCTGGGCTATGCCTTAACTTGTAGTATAATCAAGATATTCACAAGACCAGCTAAATTATTGCCATCAGCTCCCATTTATCTCCTCTTTTAATTCCTTCCAGAAAAGGTTCAAGGGTTACTGTTTGTTTTGCAGTAGGAAAGCATCAGATATGCCTTTGTGGGAGCCAAGATGCTGGAACCACATCCGTGCTGTGGTGCAGAGCTGAGTGTGCTCTGCCAAGGAATCCTAGAATGGGCAGGTTGGAAGGGACCTTAAAGATCATCTAGAGCCAACCTCCCCACACTGAGNTACATTGCTGGCTCATCTCCAGCTTTTCATCTCTCATGATCCCCAAGTCCTTCTCTGCATGGTTCCCTTCAATGAATTCCTCTCCTAATCTGTACTTATATATAGGATTACTCTACCCAGATGCAGGGCCTTACACTTGGATTTATTCAACTCCATTTGATTCTCATGGGCCCACTGTTTGAGTTTGTCTAGGTCCCTCTGGATGGCATCCTGCCCTTCTGGCATATCAACCACAGCACTCAGCTTCATGTCATCTTCAAACTTGCTGAGGGTGCATTTGATATCCATGTCCAGGTGGTTAATGAAGATGTTGAAGAGCACAGGTCCCAAGACAGAGCCCTGAGGGACCCCACTGGTCACTGCTCTCCACCTGGACAAAGAGCCATTGACCACGACTCTCTGATAGCATCCTTCCAGCCAATTGCTTATCCATCAAACAGTCCACCCATCAAATCCACATCTCTGCAGTTTGGAGATGAGGATGTCATGAGGAACCATATCGAAGGCTTAGATCTGTCTGTGGGACATACTCATGTGGCAGATCTAAGCCAGGTGTTCATGGACTGGCATGCAAAGAGCATAGCAGAGAAGTAGGGTTTGGAGCTGAATGCCAAGCAATGCTTTTCATTTACCATAAAATGTCTTTCCATGGCTTTGACAGAGGTTTCCCTCAGCCTACCAGCAGAGCTGCTAGGTCTCATGCACTCAGAGCAAGGCTCAGGCATTGCTTCCTGCTGCTGTGCTCACATCCCACACATGCAAAGCACAGCCACAAGTCACAAATCCCACTTGCTGCCTAGCATGACAACATGTCCCTAGCCAAATGCCCACCTCCCATGCACAGAAGTGTTTTTGGCCATCACCCAGCAGAGTTCTGCTCTGCATAGCAAAGGAGATAACTCTTGGGAAATCTCCCTGTGTGCTCAAAGGTCCCTTTGCATTTCCAAGTTGCACTGTCAGATACAGCGTTGTTTATTTTAAGCTTTGAAGAAGTCAAGCTAAGAGCAGCTTAAAATAATTCTAACTTTAAAGTGAATTCAGACCACTTGAAGTTTGGAGCAGTGTTTAAAATGTCATAACAGCAAATCAGTGTAGCTCTGACAATAGCCAGTGTGGAGTGAGGAAGATGCACTTTGCAGGAGAGGGAAAATAGAGGAGAAACAGCTTTCAGCCAGACACAAGGGGACAGCTGATATCTAGAGCAGGAAAAAAACCTCTGAGGTTAACAAGAAAAAAAAAAAAACCCCTGAAAGAGTTCCAAAACATTTCACCCAAGTGCAAGCCTTAGTGACAGATGTTAATGATGTTTTTAATGCTTGACTGGCAGGTGGTCAGATACTTGTGAGCTGAGTGTGGCTTAAGAGCTTACTTGAAAGCAAATAGGAGCTTGAAATGAGGCAACACTAGTTCCCAGTTCTGGGAGGAACATGGGAACTGCTGTGAGCAATGAACACACATCTGTTTAGCCCAATAGCCTGCCTTCAGCAGTGGCCAGTGGCAGATGCTTTGGAAAAGAAAAGAAATACAGAATGTATGGAACATTCCTTCCCTTCCAATAATCCCCCAGATCCTGGCAATCAACAGCTTAGGGACTCCCTAATGCCAGACATTGCATCTGGATCATTGTTTTTAATAGCCACCAATGGACCTATCTTCCATAAATTTGACTAATCCTTTTTTTTGAACCAATTTATTCTGTTGGCCTCTGCAGCATCCTACAGCAATGAACCCTTGGGCTGAATTATGCCATGTGTTAGAAAGAACTTTGTGTCTGTTTTGAACCTTTTTCTCAGTAGTTTCATTGGATGTCCCAGTTCCTGCACAGGTAAAAATAGTGAATGACTGTCCCTAGCTCTAGCTCATCTTGGAGATCCACTCTTTTCCTTAACCAAGCAGAAGATTCTTGTTCTCTGAAAACTGCCCTGTACCTTCTCTCTTACCCCTTCTGTGATACATTGCTTCAGGATTTAAAGCATAAGGACACAATATTCTACTAGTTCCCATCTCTTCTTCCTATTTATAATGTCTATATATTGGACTGGGTTCATACACACTTCAAAAGAAAACAAATCCTTGTAAAAACAGTACAACTGTCAATTCTATTTCTTGTTCCTGTCATAAGAGTTAACATAGAATCCTAGAACAGTTCCAGCTGGAAGAGACCTTGCAGATCATCAGTGCAGCCTTTGTCCTAGCCCTAGCAACCTGCTAAATGATGCCTCCCAATGCAACATCCATCTGGCTCTTCAACACCTCCAGGGATGGGGACTCCAGCACCTCCCTGGGCAGCCTGTTCCAATGGCTCACAACCCTTGCAGCAAAGAAATTCCTCCTAATATCTAACCTGAACCTCCCCTGGGGCAATTTCCATCCATAAACAATGGTAAGTTCCCAGGGCAGTGGATGGTGACAGAAGGAGGACTGAAATGTTTGTTGTTTCAGGGCACATCCATTGACTGTCTCTGGCATCTCTGCAGAGCTGTAGGGAGCACCACAATCCAGGCTTCTCCTCTCCCTGCTGCAGTTTCAGGACCTCCAGCATGTCATTGTGATGGGGAAGCCAGAGAAGAGCATGGATGTCACTTGAAAGCTCTAACCTGCCTGTCACAGCAGAGAGACATTTCACTGCCCTGTAAGGGAAGGGTGAAGGAGAAATCCTGGTTTGGGAATCCAGCTGCAGTTACTTGAGAAGCAATACTGTTTCCCATGGCCTGCTGCAGCTGCTAACTTGTGCTTTTTCCCCATGAGGAGTCCTTGGTTCCCATCCTTCCCATAGCACTTTCCAGCCTGCTGTGGGAGGCTCCACTGAAGAGCAGCCAGCCTGCCCTGAGCATCTCAGCCACATGAAGAGAAAAGCAGACAATTTCCAAGCTGCTCTTGATTTATGAGCACTTATCCAGCTAAGGTGATTAGCCCAAAGTGTTGACCTAAAGCCACTAGTGGGAGGCAGCTCCATTGCTGTTGTAATTGAGCTTACCTCATACCCTCAGATCAGTATCTAATTTATCACCACAGTGGTTCTGCCCTAAAGTACTAAGCCTAAATGTTCTCCTGCTTCCCTGGTGGAGAAATCATAGAGAGATAGGTTTAGAGCCAAACTTGCAGAGGAAGCTTTCAAATATTTTCAGCCCTTGAGCTTTTGGGTGCATTACAACTGAAATAGGTGAAAGCTCCAAAATTAGGAAGACTGCTTCATTAAGCACCAACAATCTAAGGTCCTGCTGATGAACTAGATCCTTCTCCCATTAATATTCCACTCTGCAGCCACTAGACACCATCCATGAGCTATCCCAGAAAACATCTGCACCATAGGTAATGACCTGTGCTAGATGCACCAGTGGCTGTGGTCACTGGGAATACCTTTGATGTGTTAAACCCCAACTGGGCCACTGAGATGTTTTGCTGAATTGGTGTCACACTGTATAAAAATGACATTTCTGACTCTGAATTTTGGGTGTACAAAATACTTGGGCACCAGCAAGGGAGCATACAGTTAGAGGCACAAATCCACAGGGCACTTCACAAGGCTCTCAGGAAGCATGGCCCTGGTTTTTTGCAGAGGGTGAAGACAAATATATTCAGCTTTCTATAGTAAACACATCTAGCAGACCTTAACTTTAGCAGTGAGTCTATGACCACTTGTATTCAAAGATTGCTTTTTTTTAATCTATGTCATTTACAGCTATTTAAAACCTTTCCTGCTCCCTTGAAAAATGTGTGTGCTACAGGAGAATTTGCTTCTGAAATGACAATATTTGGGTTTGTTTGTTCCTTCCATTTCTTTGAAGAACTTTGGACATACTTCCTCAGCTCTAAAATGAAAGTATCCTTCACATTTAACAAGGGTGAATTGCACATGAAAATTGAGCCTGGCTAATTGTGAAGGGTCTTTTTGACAGCCAATGCACTGTAGCTGGAAGGTGACTGCTAAACTGTGGAGCAATTCTAGTCCTCAGAAGATTCTGTTTTACACTACAGCAACTTAATGAAGTAAAACTGGACCCATGCCATGATATTTAAAGCACTGTGTTTTGATGCCTCCTTCACACCAAAGTAATTTGCTGTGACATGTGGCACATGTCTCGGGAACACATTTAGAGAGAAAGCATTCAAATGGCTACTTCTTTTTGCTCTGTAGCTGTGCACTGAGGATGTCACAGCAATGTTCACTGCTTCTCCCACCTGTGAAGGGAGAGGGATGTCAGACAAGGTGAATGGCAGCAGAGGAATCATTTCAGAGCTTTGTTTTCAACAAAGATGCTGTGTTCATGCTTTTCTTCCATGCATAAGCATTGGATGGATTCCTCACACATCAGTCATTGCTGAGGGGAGGGAAGTGGTGTCACACTTGCAGGTTTTTCCATTTCACTAGAAAGAAATGGAAAGATCCTTCATTCATACACTTGAATCTGGATGTCCTGTTTGGTTTCAAGCTCTTTACATGGCACATAGCCTGATGACCCATCCCAACCTATCAGTGGTACATAACTGTGCTCTTTTATTATTCCCTTCCATTTCTATTTGTGTAGCCAAATTTTACCAGTGAGCTTGCACTCAGCAAGATGTTCAGCACACAATTTCTGTTCTTGTCACTCTTTTAACCCACTTGCAGATTGAATTTGTGGTCTGCTTTCTGTTGTGAAGTCTTCCTTGTTGCAGAAAGTCTGTGTGACACTGGAAAGCTGCTCACCTGCTGCTCACAGATGGGCTGAGACCCAAAATGAGAAACATTTGGTAAGCTAGTGGCATGATGCATAACTCTAAATCTATGCAAATTTCTTCCAAGCTTGCAAACACCATATTGGAGTGAGAACTAGCTGCTGCTAGAAATCTTCTGGAGAGAGGGAGACTCCAGCTTTTTTCCTCTTCTGCTCTTGAGATGAAACACTTGATGGGTCAGAACAATCCCCACTATCAATCCAGGCTAGG
>VWZO01011404.1:16917-27735 GCA_013396975.1 Bucco capensis | reverse complement strand
TGGAGTCTCCTTGTCTGGAGCCATTGCAGAGCTGCCTGGACACATTGCTGTGTGAGCTGGTCTAGGTGATCCTGCTCTGGCAGGGGGGTTGCACTAGATGATCTTTCTAGGGCCCTGCCAACCCCTGACATTCTGTGATATTGTTTCAGGAGAAGGGTCCATCCAGCCCACACTCTCCAGCAGAGACCATCAGCATCTACCCAGGGATGAGTACATGTCCAAATCAGCACATCCCCAAACTACTCTCCAATCCTTGACTATCTCCAGATTAGGAATTTCCTGATCTTGTGGTTTTTCTCTTTAGTAACCCTTCACACACTTCTGTTCTGAGTGCTTGTCCAGTCTCTTCCTGCCTCCATGTTGCACCTGCAACCTCCATTAGGAAGAAGTGTCACAGATCCACTTTCTAAGACTCTTTTGGCTTTATAGCAGAGCAGAAAGGTTGGTGGTAGCTGAGATTGGTGTAATAAGGTGTCTGGGCACCTGAATTGCACTGTACTCTGGATCATGGAGGAAAAAGATAAGGGTAGAAGCCTTGTTTCCTCACTCAGTCTAACTCCCTGCAAAGGGAGACGTGTTCCCCACAGCAAATGTGAACATACTTACAGTGTTAAGTATCTCCACTAACTGTGCTTTCACATCTCCCTCACAAGACTACTCAACATTTCAAAGTAGCTCAAGCTTTTCCTGGGATTCTGTCTAAATATTCCCTTCTTAATCTCATCTCATTACCTCCTAAATAATTGTATTCTGTCCATGGGGTCTATTCACTTTGCACATTTACAGACTCCTACCCAGTTCCCCTGAGTGTAAGCTTCACTCTGAGGCAAGTGACACATTTTTACAGCTGAAATCTTTCCTTCAAACTATTCAAAATTATTCTTGCCATCTCCAGTACTTAGGTAGTCTCTACAAAGGGATCAGAAGGTAAATTTGTGACTAGAGACGCTTGCAATTACCCTGCCCTATTCCCCCTGTCTTTGAGCTCTTGCAACCCACACGTATTCTTGTGAACACTCTTTTGAGTTCAAATACTCTTTAAATGCCTTCAGTTTGCAAGGTTGGGATCAATACACAAAGCAAAAAAAAAATAAAAGGAAATGGAAAGGGAAATGTATTGGGGGGAAAAATATCTACAGAACTTAAAAGGCCTATAGTCCACTGCTAAGGGAGATTTTTCAACTCTTTCATAATCTGTGGCTTGTTTCCATTTTTCAGATGTAGTAAGTTAAAAGTGTTATTTTTTTTTCCCTTTTTGCAATTCCACTTTAGAGAACAACAATAAAAAAATAATAATCCTTCTTCATTTATTGCATCCAATTCTGAAAATAGTTCTTCTTCTCTCTTTTCCCTCATCTAAGATTGTCTGGGACATGCTTACATGATTGTAATTTATTTATCTTTCTGGTCTTACTTTCATCTTCCCTGAATGGCTTCCCAGTTCACTGTGAATTATTTGAGAGTGTGGCAAAATGGTATCTAAGCTTGCCATTTGCTTGGCTTTTCTAGCAAATAGTTTGCTGGACATGGAATATGGACATAGTAGAGCAAAGGGGATATTGTAGGGTTTATGGAGTTCATCCACTAGGGCCCTTGCAGCCCCTGACATTCTATGATGCTGTGGTGCCTCTATTCTGCTCAGCTTGGTGCTTGCATGCTGCATTAGCAGCAGCAGGGACTGCCCAGGGCTTCAGGAGTCAAGCATTGGGCTGTGATCAGCACAAATCCATTGCATGTTGAGCCTGCTCAGCCCTGAGCTTGTCTGGGAGGAGGCAATGTGTGGAAAGGAGCTCCCAGGAGGACCTGGAGCTTCTTCTGGAGGTAATAGAAGAAGAAAAGCTGCTGGCACAAAGGGATGTGGCTCCCATAGACCCAGTGGGGCTGCAGTACTTCACATCAGTAGAGGATTTCATCTCCTGCTTGAAGTACATCCTTAAACTGAATGAGAAGAGCACTGTTAAATGCCTTCCTGTTTAAATGATGAACACAGTGGCTGAAAGGATGTTAAGTATTTATGATATGGTGGAAGCAAATGCAGTTGCTAAAATGAAGCTTAGTTGAAATAAGGATACAGAGGGAATCTGAGTCCTCTCCTCTTTTCATTGCCTAAGCCCAGTCTTACTTGCCCTGACATTATGATGGAGTAATTCCACTGGTTTATATCAGTGCAACTGCAATCAATACTAAGCTTTTATCTTAAAATCTTTATCCCCTTTTAAACAGAAATGCTGAATAAAGAGACTTGGAAGCCCTTCTCCCCAACTTCTTGCCTAAACTAGACCATTCTATGGCCATGCACTCTTAAGCAAGTCAGACCATGCTCTCTCTCAGGCTTCACAGGGTGGGACAAGACTAGTTCCAAGTCACTCATCCTTTTAAAGGCTTTATTTTTAGCTCATTCTTTAATACACTCTATTTCTGTATGTTAGCCACATACATGGCAAGCTGAATAAATTGTTTCCAAGGCCACAAAACTTGACTAGGCACCAGCTTTCTGCTCTCTCTGCTATTTAATGGGACTCTTCCTGATGAAAGACTATGCCAATGACTAAAACAGACAGCTGAAGTAGATGGAATTTTTACAAGTTTTCCAAGATTTCTGATAGGAATTCCCTAGCAAAGAATTCTCTTTTGAAGCTCCTGTGAGGAACAAAGCAGTCAGTGCAAAAGTGTGATGGCTGAAACTCTTTCTCCTTTTTTTTTTTGTGTCAATCCATATTTCAGCAGGTGTAGATCTCATTGGCACAGCATGACTTGAGGAAAGTCATTAATATTTGTATAAACAATATGGCCAGCAGCATTGAGTGCACCAGCAGCAAGTGTGCAGATGACACCAAGCTCTGGGGTGCTGGGGATAAGTTGGAGGGGCAGGATGTCATCCAGAAGGACCTAGACAAGCTGGAGAGGTGGNATTTAAACTGGATATTAGAAAGAAGTTGCTCCCCACGAGGGTGGTGGAACACTGGCCCAGGTTGCCCAGGGAGGTGGTTGAGTTGCCATCCCTGGAGGCATTGCAGGTGAGGCTTGCCAGGGCTCTGGGCAAGCTGCTCTAGTTGGGGATGTCCCTGGCCACTGCAGGGGGGTTGCACTAGATGAGCTCCAGAGCTCCCTTCCAACCCAAACCATTCTAGGATTCTAGGATTCTAAGACAAGAGAGAAGAAAAGATTTGGAAAAACAAGCAGCTCAGGAGAAGGATGTTGAGTGTCAGCCTTTGAGGAGCAGAGCCTCGGGAACCTCCTATCCACTTCTCCTCATTCCTCTGCCCTTGGGCTTTGACAGGATCTTTTTCCATGTCATGCTTCTTCTAGATCAAGGTTAGGGACATATTTAGCTCTGCTCCATGCCACTAGCAGCAGATTTCTGAGACATTGCATCTCCCTCAGCAACCCTTGTGTGTACATAAAGGACTGATTGAGCCATAAGCAAAGAGAATAGAGTAAGGCAGTACTTGTTTGAAACAATAGCCCTGAGAGCTCCTCAAGGGGATGAAAAAGATATTACAGCAGTCCAAAATAAGCACATCTTTCCATATTCACATTCTGTATTTCTACACCTGAAATTAGCTAGTGTATTGATGAATGAATTGATGAAGTTGATTTCATGAAGGTGATCTGTTTATTTTTACCATCTGTGCACCAAAACTTTTAAAAAGCACAATATCAGGGGGGGAAAAAAAAAAGGCATTATAAACACCCTAAACATTTGTGTCAGTATTGAAGGTTCTTAATTTTTTTTTTTTTACCATATTGGGTTTTCATTAGAATTTGGTGTGGGGTGAGCAGAGTGAATTTCAAAACCTGAAGAGATCAAGCAAAAAGGAAAAGAAAAAAGATATCAAGTAAATCCCTATAAAAGCAAGATCACATCCAGAAGAAACATGTCATTTTGGGTCTTCCAAATACTTCGAAAAGACTAAAAATGTGGTTTGGAAAGAAACGTGGTATGCTTTGAAATTCCAGCTGAAAACCCAAGGAAGACCTATTTGTTTTCTTTTGTCTTTTCTTCCAGCCCTTCTGGATCTTTTTTTAGCATCTGTAAAGCTTTTTCAGCCCATTTGGTCTGACAGGTTGAATGTGCATCGTTCCTTTTGTTGCTAGGACAAATGAGATAATCCTCAATGTTTTGTCTACAAAAAGGAAACTGCTATCAATTTTCTGTGGGAGATGCAATTATCCATGGGCAAGGGAAGGCAGGGCACGTGGGGATTGCTGGCTGGGGAACTAGGTGCTTTTGGTGGCCACTGCTTGAACAAACACAACTCAGATTTTCATGAGGGAAAGCAGTTGTTTACTCATTTCCCTCGTGTCAGTGGCAGACTTGTTGCAACAGAGAGCTGAGCATCTCTGGCTCTTCTCTAAGCATGACAGGCAGGAGGTAAATCACTAAGTCACACTTAGTTGTCAATGGTTTTGTGCTTTTAAGTCACCAATGCCTCTGCAATTTGAGAGATAATAGTGACTTAGGGGTGATGTACAGCACTAGAAGTGAGGGGGGAGACACCCTCATCCCCCTGACATCTGGATCATGATAAGGCTGAAGGAATCCCTGAGGTCAAACTTGGCCCAAAGAATCCCTTCAAACACCTGTGTCTTGAAAGGATTTTTCCATCCTTTCAACTCCCACTTTTCTGCCAGGGAAGTACAATAAATGTAGGAACATGATTCAGTGCACTCTTCTCTTAAAGCTCTGCACATCTCACTGCCTCTTTAGGATTTCCCAGTGTTTAAGAAGCAAAAGAGTAAAAGACACAGGGCAGGTACACAGCAATCCTTCCCTGTTTCAGAACACCAGTGGTGAAAGCCTTCCTGAATTAAAGTTGCATTCAGACTGATACAGTTAATGGCCATCACTAGAATGATTTCTGATTAACTTGCACAATTCCTTTTGAATCCACATGCACATTTTTCCTTGGCACCATCTGACAGCATCAAATCCTGCATTGTATTCTGAGCTGGGTAAAAATACATTCTTGATTTAAAACACTTCCTTTCCAATTTCACTGAGTTCCCCTACAGTGTGTGTGAGAAAAAANGATGCCATTGTGCTTCTGGGCTGCCAGCGTGCACTGTTTGCTCACGGGCAGCTTCTCAGCCACCAGCACCCCAAGGCCTTTTCTGCAGGACTGCTCTCCATCATCTCATCCCCAGCCTGGATTGATAGTGGGGATTGTTCTGACCCAGGTGCAGGACCCTGCCCTTGGTCTTGTTGAAGCTCCTGAGGTTCCCCTGGGCTCACCTCTCCAGCTTGTCCAGCTCCTTCTGGATGACATCCTGCCCCTGCAACTTATCCCCAGCACCCCATAGCTTGGTGTCATGTGCACACTTGCTGCTGGTGCACTCAATGCTGCTGGCCATATTGTTTATACAAATATTAAACAGTCCAGGCCCCAGTACAGAGCCCTGAGGGACACCACTTGGCACTGATCTCCAGCTGCACTTGGAGCCATTGAGTCTTTTGCAGTTGGATTTCCCATTCCCCTTCCCCTTCATTACATTCATTTTCTCTTCAGACAGATCCCTTTGTTGCTCATAGAAGTTTTCCTTTACTACAGAGAAAAAGAAAGGAAAGTTTCATTTCACTCTTTTGGAAAAGAAAACCCCCTAATCCAAGACAGATAATGTAAAAACACTGAAATAAAAAATCTTTAAACCTAATCCAAAACTTTCTCCTTTTCTTCATTCAGAACTACTTGTTGAATTTGCTCAAAAGTTGCACATATTTTGGTTTTCCCCCCAAGCCAGTAATTGCTGTATTTACTGTGGGAAACCCCCTGCTAATCTCACCCTTCATGCATGACATGACAGGTGGCTTCTGAAAAAGGAAATACACTTCATTTTCCTAAAGTACTGGGAGAATTAGAAGAGTTTTAAAATCTAATCTCTTCTCACTTTAGCCTGGGAAATCTCCCAGTGCCTTCAGAGGGCTCTGAAGTAAAGCCTCCTTCCTTTGGCTAGGAGTCTTCTTTGCACTGAAAAAAAGGGAAAAAAGGTTCAAATTGATTCCAATAGGATACAGTTGGCATCTTTCAATTCACACTAAACATGGACAACTAGAAAAACTTCATTCTGTGCCTCCCATTTCATACAGGAACAATCAGATAGGTTGATTCAGAACTGACCTAGAAAATAGGAGAGTAACATATTATGTTACAGCTGTTGTGAATGGGTAGTTGGGGAGGGTAGTTCAGACAAAAATCAATTCCTTATTAAATATACCTATGGGAGAAGAAGGAATTTAGAGTGTTGTTTGAAAAACTGAGTTGCAAAACCATAAATATTTTCCATTTTGATAGGAAGCCAGAAGTCTTTTCTGCAGAAGCATCCATGAAATGTGGGAATTGCAGCTGAGACACCTCATCTCTTTAACATCTTCTACAGTCTCATTTCACCAGCTACACTCCATCCTCTCATGATTGGAGATCATTTGGTTTGTTTGTTCCCCATCAGCAAATCATAATGACTGGCTTCCAATTCTAATTTTAGACATGAAGATAACACACAGAGAATCAATACTGTGCCTGTAAAATTGCATTATAGTTACCATCCAAGAATTATTCACTTTATTAATTAAATGCAAAGGTTCTCTTAAACATAATCCAAAATCTAGTCAAGATAAAGAGATTTTTTCCAACAGTCTTTTTCTGGATCACAGTTTTAGCCATGTTATGCCATTTCTTCTAGCTATTAGTTTGCCTTTTCACAGTGCTTTACCATTCTAGCTACAGATGATAGCTTGTTCAGTTCTTTGCCCAGACCAGAGAGAAGGCACAAGAAAGTCCCAAAGTCTGGAAAACATGGAACATCAAATTCAGCCATTTAGAGATGAATTGATCATGGCCTGAAATTTCATGAGAAATAAACTTTGGAGAACAGACATGGCTAGGAGGATGCCCATGAGGCAGCAATGTGCCCTTGTGGCCAAGAGGCCAATGGCATCCTAGGATGCATGAAGAGGAGCGTGGCCAGCAGAGCCAGAGAGGTTCTTGTCCCCTCTCCTGTGCCCTGGGGAGGCCTCCCCTGGAATGCTGTGTCCAGTTGTGGGCCCCTCAGCTCCAGAAGGCTAGGGAGCTGCTGGAGAGAGTCCAGCCCAGGGCCAGCAAGATCCTGAAAGGAGTGGAGCATGTGCCCTAGGAGGACAGGCTGAGAGAGCTGGGTCTCTGCAGCCTGGACAAGAGGAGACTGAGATGAGACCTCAGCAATGCTTAGAAATGTGTTAAGAGTGAGTGTGAGGAGGAGAGAGCCAGGCTCTGCTCCATGGCATCCAATGGTAGGACAAGAGGGAATGGGAGCAAGCTGGACCACAGGAGGTTTAGTATTAACCTGAGGAGGAACTTGTTTGCAGTGCAGGTGCCAGAGCACTGGCCCAGGCTGCCCAGAAGCCTGTGGATTCTCCTTGTCTGGAGCCATTGCAGAGCTGCCTGGACACATTGCTGTGTGAGCTGGTCTAGGTGATCCTGCTCTGGCAGGGGGGTTGCACTAGATGATCTTTCTAGGTCCTTTCCAACCCCTAACATTCTGTGATTCTGTGACAAATCAAAGTATTACAAAAAAGACATATATTTTCATAAGAAAAGGAACCAAGCATTGGAAGAACTTGCCCTCAGAAGGGGTTGTATCTTTCTTGGAAGACTTTATTTGTAGTAGAAGTGTGAGTGTGAGGCAGGTGAGAGGCTGTGCCGTGTTATGGGAGGTTGGAACTAGCTGAGGACTGAGTAGGAAGGGCGAGGAGGAAGGGGAAGGGGCTTGGGATGGTCATACATACACTCAAGTTCCTCCAAAGGTCTAATACCAATGTGCAGTCATTACCAGAGATGCTCCCTCCCAAAATAACACACTAAATTTCTCTGGGTGGGAAAAAAAGAAACTATAAGAAGGAAGAATATCTTAACCCAGAGTGTCATGAGCAGCAGCAAGTTTGAGAAGAGTCCAGATTTCAAAGAGATACTTAACTGCATTCTTCAAATACCTTTGTGCAACCCAGTTAGACATCCCACAGAAATGCTCTCCTCATTGTACTGGGAGCCTTTCTAACTGGAATTTGGCCAGACCTTTTTAAGCAGAAAAAGCAGGCAGGGGAACAATCCTGTCATTAAATGTCCTTGTCATTTTATCTCGGGTCCTCTGATTCCTTGCAGATGTTGCTTTTGGAAAGTGTTTTAGTGCCTTTCTCACTTCAATTACCATCAGTTCACACTCAGTTCATAATGGCAGAGTAATTGAGCAGGGGACTAGTTCACCAGCCTTGTGGATATTTTTGACATCTCCTTGTCATTCCTCTAGTTCTTTCTCTTGCAGCAGATTGTGCCTTAGAAAATTAGTGTTTGAAGCTTTGGAAAAAAAAGGGCAAAGATTGATTACTTTGGTAACTTTATTTCAACATTAGGTTAACTTTTTATGGATTATAGTGACAAGACCTAAAATAAGATTGTAGTTACTCTGAGGTTTGTGACTCAATATGAAGCCAGCAGAGTATAAGTCACAATTCTTTTCTTTCTACCCAAGTCAAGTTAATAAAATATAATAACAATACCAAGTTTTGAAGTAAATACTATTAGTAGGTGCATGAATTAAGAGGGTTTACCCCGAAGAGTAGAGACAACCAACCATTTCTTTTTTCCATACTTCCTTATTCAGAGTTTCTTGAGGTAATTTATTATTATTATTTCTTTTATTATTATTATTATTATTTTATTTATTATTTATTTTATTTTTAGTATTATATTGTTTTATTATTTATTTTATTTATTATTTATTATAATTTTATTATTATATTTATTTTAATTATTTTTATTATTTATTATTTATTTTAATGTTATTATTATATTTATTATTTTTATTTTAATTATTTTATTATTTATTATTTATTTTAATTTTTATTATTATATTTATTATTTGTTTTATTTTTATTATTTTCAATATAATCACTAAGGAGATTTTGGTATGGCCTATTAGGTACTTGATTCTCACAATGGCAAGAAATTCACTCATCATTTTTCCTGCTCTTCTTCCTACTGCCTTTTGGCAAAAAAAAAAATAAATAAATAAAATAAGGGCATTTAGAAAAAAAGAGGAATTTGCTTTTGCTTACTTGGGTTGAAAAGCACTGGAAAGGTTGTTCTGACCTTTGTGTTGGCAGTGGGCAGTAAGAGAGCTCTTCTGACCAAGCAATAGGCTGAATATGATCTATTCATGGTGTTCTCTTTGCATTTAGTTTCCCAAACAAGGCAACCAGCCTTGCCTGAACCCTGTCACTCTTGTCCACCTTGGACTGGGGAGCACATAGACTCTCTATCTTCTCTTTCTCTTCAACCTCTGCCTGGTGTCCCAGCTCAGCAGTGGTGTTAGGCTAAGATGCTGCTCACCCAACCTCTGCCTGGTCTCCCAGCTCAGCAGTGGTGTTAGGCTAAGATGCTGCTCACCCAACCTCTGCCTGGTGTCCCAGCTCAGCAGTGGTGTTAGGCTAAGATGCTGCTCACCCAACCTCTGCCTGGTGTCCCAGCTCAGCAGTGGTGTTAGGCTAAAATACTGCTCACCCAACTTCAAAGGTCTTCCCAATCTCACATATTCCCATTGTTATCCTCACTCAATCCCAAGGGAAAAGGAACCTACAAGGCTCCTGTCCCCAGGCTGTGCCAAAAGGGCTTTGGTATTCTCATGGCTGTGCAGTAGAGAGAAGCCTTTTCCTTGCCCCATTAAGGCAGCAACAGAGAAGTTTAGCAAGTGTTAAGTGTTGTGGCACTGACACAGCATCCTGGCACTGCTGACACATAATCACTCTTTGTCTTGGCTTTATTACACTTGTGAATGTGAGTGCCATCATCCCTCCAAATCTTGAGAAAGTGCTTGAAGGCTTCAAGTTCTCATTGTGCTTCCATTTCCTCCCACTTGCACCTTTTCTTGCACAGACACTCTCCCACTAATCTTTCAAATCCAGAGGCTCAGCCTCTGCAGAATTTCACACTGGTGTTGGCAGTTCCATCAGGGATTTCGTGTCAAATTAAGCTTTCCCTCTGAGTTTTTCTACATTTGGGGAAATGTAGAAAATTTGGGGAACCTCAGTCATTGCCTTGAGGTACAAAAACCAGGAGTGTTCTTCCTTGGCAGGGGACAGAACTCCAGCTGAATTCACATCATGCTGTTGCTTCATATTTCCAGTGGTTTGCAGATAGCTTGTATCTTGGAGGCTGAAGTTGTTCTCATACCTGTGGGGATTTTTTTTTGCACAAAGCAGAGTTCAAACTGAGTTCCCTGTCTGCAGGATACACTACATCATCACCAGGCTCCTCATTGTCTGCATTGCAAGCTGCATGAAGCTGGCTTTCTTTGCTGGTTTTTTTTTCCACATCCTAGCTTCTTACTTAAGCCCAAAAATTCTCCAGGGGTGGAAAGTGTCTACAAGATTTTAATGAGAATAATCTTGGACAGGGCAAACTTTTCCTTACCTAATGTTAAGACTCAGTTCAGAATTAGCTACAGAAATGCTGAAAAAATATGTTTCTATAAACTTAACCAAAAAAACCCACCCTACAGTCCCATTCCATTGGCACTGCAGTTAGAATATCAAGAGGGAGTCATCAAAAGAAAAGGCTTTATTTTTAATGCCCTCAAACTGTATTTCTGTGGCAATTCTATTGCTCTCAAAGATTACTTGGAGTCTGATAAGACAATTTTAACCACGTGTTTACCTCAGTTATATATATAGTATATATAACAGAACAAGTGTTAAGTATTGTGCCATTGACACAGCATCCTGGCACTGCTGACACGTAATTACATTCATAATAGTTATATATATATATTATATTATATTATATTATA